>VONZ01001248.1:0-183652 GCA_012976165.1 Labeo catla | reverse complement strand
TTGGACGTTTCCTATCAGATGTCAAATAGACATTTATTAGATGTCTTCAAGATGTTTATGATTTAGAATGCATGTAAAACTGACATCTTACAGATGTCTGTGAGACATCTGTACACAGCAGATGCTCCAGATCAAGTGATCTTTAACATACATCTTACAGACATACATGTGCTATCTGGGTTATCTTGTAAATTTACAATTTTTTTTTCAGTCATAAACAACAGTTCATAGGAGTAACTCATTTGTGAAAAGGACCGGCTCAAAAGAGTCATTTGTTTGGAATCGATCTACACTGGTTGCTGGTTTTATCTTTCTATAGTGCT
This sequence comes from Labeo catla, assembly GCA_012976165.1. NCBI lineage: Eukaryota > Metazoa > Chordata > Actinopteri > Cypriniformes > Cyprinidae > Labeo > Labeo catla. The sequence continues at coordinate 183,329 of VONZ01001248.1, read as the reverse complement.
TTTTCTTTTACCCTCTCAGTCTCTCAGTTAAATGTCATTTTAACTAAGGGTGCAGCTCATATTAATAATGATGTGTTTTCTAACCATTGGTGTTCAAAAAAAAAAAAACAAAACAAAAAAAAATTAGCCAAATATTATAAATATAGCCATTTTCTAAAAGATTTCTTAAAACTATTGACACTGTTCTTTTGTTTCACAACTTTAAACACATATTCAGTTTTTGACACCATGTGTGCATGTTCAGTGGCATTTAAAAACCATCACAAAGTGACCACAACCAGAAGATCTCACCATGTAAATGCAAGTTTGCAACACTTACACACGCCAGTCAGAACCACAGGTTGTGTAAGGATAAGAATTTCTGTAAATTACAGTAGCATTAAGTTGCAATGCCTTAAAGGGGTCATCGGATGCTAAGTTCACTTTTTCATGTTGTTTGAACATTAATGTGTGTTGTCAGTGTATGTACAAATCTACCCTATAATGATAAAAAGCCATGCAGTGGTTTTTAATTAATCTGTAAAAATAATATCCCCTTTTTCAAATTGAGCCATTCTCATTCACACCGACAGAGGCCGCTCCCACGATAGTTGATTGACATGAGCGTCTTCCAGCAGACTAAAAAAAGGAAACTTTTCAATTAAAACAATTAAAAACACAAAATGCTAAAGCAATAAAAGCAACAAGGAGACTTGCAGTAAAACAAGGAATATAAGCTTACAAATTACATGGTGTGTTCATGTGGTTATAGTGTTATATTGGTAAAGCACAATAAAACAGAAATATTAAACCTTTATTTGTATTATCAATAATATAATCAATAGTGAAAAGTTACAGAAATATGCTGATAAAGTAAGGTAAGCCTGCTGAAACTTATTGAACAGCTGGTTACTTTTTTTTTAAGTTTCAGAAATGCATTTTATTTTATATTAACTAAAACAAGAATATTAAAAAATCAAAAATAAAACACCAATTGGGATTAAATGGATGGGGATGTACTTGTGATGCTAAAGCTCAGTGAAGTTCAGAAAAACACAAAGAGGTTTGGTCCAAATTTACCCTTTCTTAGCTATACCAAAGTGTAACCTAATTATTATAATATGTTCCTAAAGGATAAAACCAAAGGGCAATTGAATTAATGGAAGTCAAGTGGGCTGGTAATGCTGGTTTATGTTGACTTTAACAACCATGAAATGGCAAAATGTTAGTCATTGTAAATCAGGAGTGACTCCTGTATTTCATACACACATACAGCCAGTAAGAGGATTCATTCCTGCATTCAAATGTAATCACTCTTAAAATTTGAGTGGTACACTAAGCTCTGCTCTGCTCTGCCTGAGCTTATGAATATAATATTAAGAAATTCCAGTTTGAAGTTGAAGTTCTTATTGTCACAAAAGATTATCACAGTGAAGTAACTGTTAAATATACACAAAACAATCTTCTCATTATTTACTTAATGGATATGCATGTTTTCTGTAGGTTAATAAAATATAATGATTCCAATAAATCTGTCAGATGTTTTACCTCTCATCCTGCAGCATTTGACAATCAGCACGACTGTCACTAGCAGATATGGACAAACTGCCAGTACAGAACTGAGTGTGTGGAGAACAGAGATCTGAGATTCTGAATGAGACACTGAAAAAGAGACACAAATTAACTTTATCAAGCACTATATCTGAATGAGGACATATGAAGAAATAAATCAGCTCAGAGTTTCATTGACTCTCACCTGTTACTGATATCCAGCTCTTGGGTGACTCTCCATATGGGTGTTTGCAGTAGTAGAAACCATCATGTGACTTTGAGACATTAGAGATGATCATCTGTGTAGTTTGACTCTGGATGAGTGATTCATCTTTATAGAAATCAGCTCTGATATTTGGTGGGGTTGAATATTGATATAAACAGCAAAGAGTCAGAGTATCTCCTTCAGTCACTGGATGAACAAGACTCTCCAGAATCACACCAACTACAGAAACAGAAGAAATGTGTGCTGACTGTAAATAGTAAAAAATACTTAATATGGTGACTGTCATAAAAAAAACATAAATATATAAATATACATATACATACATACATACATACATACACACACACACACACACACACATATATATATATATATATATATATATATTAGAGAACAAATATATAAGAATAAATATTTTCTAACAGAAAAAGATTGTTATGTGTTTGCTAGGTGGTTGCTAGAGCATAACTAGATAGTTGCCTACTGGCCCAATTCTTTGTCTTGGTCCCTAGGTATGGGGGATCCATTAATGCAGAACAATTCCTTAACCCTCAGTAAAAGCATGAACTAGTTTTAATTGAATTGTGTTTAATGTTTTTCTTTATGCATTGATTGTAAACTGCCAGTGAAATTAATAAAAACAGAAACACAGACTCACAGTGTACAGTGATATTAACAGGATGACTGTGCTCTCCAGATTTAGACCGACACCAGTACACTCCAGTGTCTGATGTGATGGTGGATCTGATTGTACATGTAGATCCTGTTTGTGATCCCCGCAGTAATGATGAACAATCTTCCAGCCGTCCACTGTCTGTGTATCTTCTCACTGTCCATCTATCAGAGTTACTCTGGTCCTCACAGCTCAGAGAGAGAGAGACAGATGTGAAGTGTTGAGTTCTGCTGGGACTGATGATCAGAGACACTGGAGGAGAAACACCTGAGAAATGTTTCAAAATACAGCAGTTGAAGGGTGCCTTACTCAAGGGTTTAACCTTGGTCATGGTATTAAGGGTGGAAGAGAGCGTTTGTTAATCACTCCCCCCACGACAATTCCTGCCGAACCTTAGACTTGAACCCGCAACCTTTAGGTCTGAACTCTCTAAGTCTGCCCCATTAGGCCTATTTAATTGTTTTCTTTCAGGTTTGCATATAATGTTAATAACATTTGCATGACATTAATAGTCAAGCTTCAAATTTCACTGACCATTTACTCTTAATTTTAGGAAAGAAACACATTGTAAAATAAAGAGGAATTTCTGAATTTTGAAACTTACACACTGTTTTCACAGTGCATAGAGCTATCAAAACACCAAGGTAAATTTGTTTCCTCATAATTCTATATAACACCAGATGTATCAATCATTGTATCATACAACTCACTCTCATATGTATGTTTCATAATTGTCTTATTCACACTGATTCAGTTTGAACTCACCAGTGACCCATAGTGGTTGTGTGTTGCTGTAGGTTGTGTAATAGGCTGGTTTTCCTCTCTCTGCTCTGCACACATAAACTCCTGTGTGATTTAGAGCAGCAGAACTGACAGTGTAGTTTCCTCCAGCTCCTCTGCTGCTGTCTGATAATGATTATTGTATTCTGTAAAAAGTAATGTTCAGTTGTCAGATTTTGTAGCTGTTTCTATTTGATTAAACACTTATCAGTTCCTTTTGTTGGTGTAACTCAATTTAATTTACATTTTCATTCATTCATTTATTTTACACATTTCATAGTTTACTATTACTTATTTGAAAAAGCATTTAACCAGTGTAATAAGGAGCATTGTTTTACTTCTTGTGACCACCATCTAACTAATAATAGTCAGTTAAACTCTTAATTCTAAGAAGAACTTCTTTCTCTTTAGATTTTTGGTTCTAATTTTAAGTCAAATGTTAATTCAGTAAAAAGTTAACATTAAACATGTTAATTCAGTAAAAGCCTGATTAAAGATAAATATCGGTGTTGTATATAAATTAGGTGTTTAATATTTGCTAACATTAAAGTTCTTAAAGGGGTCATCGGATGCTGATATGATTCTTTAGGGTCTTAATGAAAAGTCTCTAATATACTTTTCAAATCGAGCCACACCGACAGAGGCTGCTCCCACGATAGTTGATTGACATGAGCATCTTACCTCAGACCCACCCTAAATCAGCTGTAACAGTCCAACCTCCATTGTTTCGATGCCGGAGCAGAGATGTAAGTTAGACAAGAGTATCTCCAATGGTGTTGTGTTGCTGGATGTAATAATGAACACAGTGGTCGTCATTTACTCCTGAAATCTGAGCTGCTGAAGATGCAGTGGATTACATTTGTTTGTGAAGGGAATGCACCTCTCAATCTACATAAATGTGTCTATGTTCGCGCAAATCATTCATGATCCAGCTTCTCCTACAGCAGTAGTGAATATAAGGGGTTTATTGTGAATCTCTGCAATCACCTATCCTAATAACGTGCTAGTTAGCAAGTTTAGGGGATAAACAGGTATACAGGCACTTCACTCTACAGAGAGAAGAGAGGGGCGGGGCAAGCAGAGCTCTTTTGCATTTAAAGGAACAATCCATCAGAATGGGTTGATTTTTGCTGAGCTCATTTTGACATTGAGAATTTTTAACTAAAGTATAATATAGACTTTTCATTAAGACCCTAAAGAATCATATCAACTTGTGGAAAATGGGCATCCGATGACCCCTTTTAAAAAAGAACAAAAAAGAGAAAGAAAGAAAGAAAGAAAGAAAGGAGAAGAGAAACAGCAATATATTTTACAATGTCTCATTATTAAACATTTCCGAAGAAACATCTTCATTTCAAGATAAATAGAAGGATCTTGTTTTTAGATCAAAGGATTACACATTACACATTTTGTGCTCTGCACTTAAATATCTGAACACTTTTTTAACCATTTCTGTGGAGAAATACTTAAAACTGCTCTGGGATCTGAAATAAATAAATCACTCAGTAATAACAACAATATGTTAAACATTTGTGTTTATGAAGAGATGATCAAACTCACCTGATACTGTCAGTGTAATTTTATCAATACGGTGTGGCCTGCATAATCCTCCTTTCTCTCCTCCACAACAGGAGTATTTATCTCCGTCAGACTCAGTAACAGGACTGAACGTGTGTTCCTGTAGTTTACTGAAAACACTGACTGAACCGTCTTTATACCAGCTGTACTGCCAGATAGTGACTCCTTCACCATCAGTGTCACATCTGAGAGTGACTGTCTCTCCTCTGAATACATGTTGATCAGGTTTAATGTTCACTTGGGGTTTTGGTCTTTCTGTATAATGACAACAAATCAGTCAAACAAACAAATAAATAAATGTGCTGTATTTGCTGTATAAACACACATACAGCTGATAACAGCAATTAAATGAATAATTGAGGTTAACATTCATTAAGTACAATGCAAAGAGACAACAAAGATTTTCATAACCATCAGGGTTCAAACCCACAACCTTTAGGTAATAGCCCACTGCTTAACCTTCTGTGCCAACAGCAGTCAGAGAGACACACCATTCAACAAAGTGTTGCAAACAGTTGTGGTAGTTCAAAGCACTTGGTTATGGCTGCAGGTCCAGCAACTCTGATCATTTTAAATATATTTGTGCGAAATGTTTGTGATGTCTGCAGTACTACAAATACGTGTCTCAGAAATGTCTCTGTCTTTATATATCTTTTAAAAAGTGTGTTTGTAAATAAAACATTAATTTTCTCATCTGGTTTGTGAAGAGTCATCCATATGTGATTCATTATATTAGTCAAATTCACTCACCTTCAGTGTGTCCAAACTGGATGTTTGAAATCAGCACTAAAAAGAGAAAAACTCATCAGAGTGTAAACATGGAGCTGATCAACTTTCCTTTATACTGTAGACAAATTATAATGTTACATTCTTTTTACTTTGCTTGTGAAATGCCGTAACTATGTATCAAATGTTCCCTATCTGTCGTACACTCCGAGTTGTGTCGAGTAGTGTACGACACTAGGGGTCGCTCTTGAGAGCCCAAACACCTCTGACAGTTTTGAGAAAGGCCAATGAAAATTGGGTGTGCAGATTTGCACAGCTGGCCACGCCCCGGACATCCGGGTATAATAGGGCAGCGTGTGCATCTGCTCACTCGTTCTGTTCTTCGGAGCCGAATGCAGCGTCTCTGCGTGAGATGCAGCAACATTCACCTCTCTCGTCGTTGGATCTGCAGCACAGACAGCGGTCTCTCCCTCTCTAGCACAGCCTGTGTTGTGAGAGTCCCCTGGGTGCGTCGACGGCGATCTTGAAGAGCAATCTTCCTTCTATGGGTGATTTCTCTGATAGAGCTGGCACGGTAGGATTGTGTGTTGGTTAACATATCTTTCCCTCCGTGTCATCCTGGTTGCGGCTTACCTTCCCAAACGATCGACATGACCGTTGTGTTCAGTGTTGAGTTATGCTCACGCTGATGCAGCGCTTGTTGTTGACTCATGTTTTGCTTGCGAGAGCTCGATCATGGACGCGCTTGCTCGTCAGCCGCGTGCTTTACGTGAAGCCGCGGCTCACTCCGACTGCTTCCCGCTCCGGTCCTTCTACTTTCGGGTACGAGGCCGTTGCGATGTGCGTCGGTAACGAGCATTAGGAAGCAGGGAAGGCTCTGCCGGGTGAAAACCCCGCAAACCTCTCGCTCCTCGCGTCCCTCGATCCAAACGATCAACACGACCGTTGTATTCAGTGTTGAGATTCTCACGCCGATGCAGCGCTTGTTGTTGATTCATGTTTTGCCGGCGAAAACATGACCTGGGCGCACGAGCCGTATGCTTACGTTCCCGACTGCTACCCGCTCCGGTCCTTCTACTTCCGGGTACGAGGCCGTTGCGATGTGCGTTGGTGACGAGCATTACAAAGCAAGGAAGGTTTTGCCGGGTGAAAACCCCGCAAACCCCTCGCTTCGTGCGTCCCTCGATTGAGTTTCCGGACAAGTTTGTTAGTCTGTCTCAGTACAGCTGACTTTCTTATTCAGAACTCCTAATTGGGCGGAAATGGTTAGCGGCAGCATCGCTAAGGAAGGGTGTGAACTATTTGAAGCAGAAACTTCAGCTGAGCAAGCCTCTACGGGGGACTGATTCTCAGTTTGAGGTGGATGCAAAAAAATGGCGGCCGTGCCTGAAACGGGCAGCCAAGAAGGGGCTGGTTAATAGACATCTGGGTAACGACCTGTACGCTCGTTTCCAGTGTCTGTTTCCCGGTAGTGCACGAGAAGTTGGTGAAATCGCGGAAAGCCCATTTAAAAAAATGGTCAGAACGTGATAAACCAACTTCTCCTCCTTCACCACTCTCGATGGGGGTCCAGCGAGGGGGTTTCAGAGGTTCCCCCAGGCGGAGGGGGCGATTGCAGTGTACTCCCTGCTAATCGCCGCCGCTTGTGAGATTCCTTCCAGAACTCCCGTTCAGGGCCTGTAAGTTCTTCCGGGCAAGGCTTACATGGCTTCTGGACAGGCTGCGTCCGCCTTACATACCACGGCCATCCTCTGGGTGTTCAGGCCGTGGCATTGCGAGCTCAGTACGAGGGTGGTTCCAACCTAGAGCTGTGAGTCGTGGCACACGCTCTAGGAAGGGCGATGTCTACTTGTTGGTCCAGGAACGCCACCTGTGGCTGCACCTGTCAGAAATGCGGGAAATTTGAAGTCCGCTTCTTACCCCCCATTTCCCAGGTTGGTCCTTCTGGCAACACCGTGATAGAATTTGCAGCGAAAGTCCTTCACGGTAGGAGCAGACAGAGCCGCGGGTCAGGGCTCCGGCCCTCTACCCCCGACTACTCCTGTCTGTTCGTCGCCACGGACGGTCCCCTATAGAACTCCTGAGGCCCCGCGACAGCCGGGCCTCCGGCCTGACCGCCCAGCGGTCAGAGATCTTATGGGAAGGTGGCAACACAAGCTGTCGGTAGGCTTGCTAGAACCCTCGTTAGGCTTCTAGTTTTTCTTCTGACATGCAATCCAGAGCAGGCGGGCTAGCTGACCCGTCCAGATCCACTCTCGACCCGGGGATGAGAGATGGATTCGGCACAAACTCTGCATAATGGCAAAGACACGCCGCGCTCTTGGGGCTTCATCTCCAAACACGGCGTTCTCTGCCTTATTCAGCCACGACATTCCCATTCCAGGTACGTCGGGTATAGTTTCCTGAGACCTGAAGCTTCTCAGAACTACCTGACTTGGCTATGCAACTCAGGTTGCAAGGCATCCGCTAAGGTCTACGGCATTCTCTTATAAATCGACTCAGGGCAAGAATGCTATGGTCCCTTAAGCGGAGATCGCAGCCCCCCTGGGAAGGGTGCGATAGATCCTATCCCCTCAGCCAAAATGAAGGAAAGGGTTTGCCGACCCCTACTTCATTGTACCAAGATGGGTGGTTGACTCATACCAATCTTAAAACAGAGGTTTTTGAATCGGGCCCTTTCTCAAGCTCCCGTTCAAACATTAGCCCTTGAACACACATTCCTTGTGTGTCAGGGCTTAAGATTGGTTGATGGCATTGGACCTGAGCGACACGTACTATCATGTCTTGATCCTCCAAGACTCTGTCTTCGAGATCAGGCTCATCAGTACAAGGTTCCCCCTGCGGCCTATCCCTGCCGCCCTGCGCCTTTACGAAGGTAGCGGGGGCTGCCCTTGCCCCCCTCAGGGAAGTGGGCATCCGCATTCTCAATTATCTTGACGACTGGCTATTCCTAGCTCACTCGTGGGATATGGGTTGCGTACACAGGGACATGGTTCTCAACCATTGGCCCAGTTGGGACCTCGGGTCAACTGGGAAAAGAGCAAACTCTCCCCGGCACAGAGGATCTCTTTTCTCGGCGTAGAGCTGGACTCGGTTAGTATGTCTGCGCGTCTCTCCCCAGAGCGTGCACAGTCAGTTCTGAGGTGTGTGGCAACACTCAGATGCGGGTCAGCGGTCCCCCTAAAACAGGTTCAGAGGCTCCTAGGGCACATGGCATCCTCAGCCGCGGTCACGCCGTTGGGTTTGATGCACATGAGACCGCTGCAGCACTGGCTTCATACTCGAGTCCCCAGGTGGGCGTGGCATCGAGGCACATTTCGAGTGAACATCACACCATCGTGTCGCCAGACACTCAGCCCTTGGACAGACATTATGTTCCTACGGTCAGGAGTTCCCCTGGAACAGGTGTCCAGACGCATCGTTGTCACCACAGATGCTTCCAAGACAGGCTGGGGTGCCACCTGCAACGGGCAGGCAGCTTCCGGGGTCTGGACAGGCTCCCGACTGTTTTGGCACATAAATTGTCTGGAGTTGTTGGCAGTGCTCCTGGCCCTGAGGAGGTTCCGACCTATGATTCAGGGCAAGCACGTGTTGGTCAGGTCTGACAACACTGCAGCTGTGGCCTACATCAACCACCAGGGCGGTGTACGCTCCTTTCGCATGTCACAACTAGCCCGCCACCTGCTGCTCTGGAGTCAACACAGACTCAAGTCTCTACGAGCCACTCAAATTCCGGGCGAAGCCAATCGTATGGCCGATTCCCTGTCACGACAGGTTTCGCTCGGAGGCGAGTGGAGACTCCACCCCCAGTCGGTCCAACTGATTTGGGATCGATTCGGCCAGGCACAGGTAGATCTCTTTGCCTCACCGGAATCCACCCACTGCCAGCTGTGGTACGGTCTAACCGAGGCCCCCCTCGGTATAGACGCACTGGCACACAGTTGGCCGAGGGGCCGGCTCAAGTATGCGTTTCCCCCAGTGAGCCTCATCGCACAAACCTTGTGCAAAGTCAGGGAGGACAAGGAACAGATTCTCTTGGTGGCCCCCTTCTGGCCCAACAGAACCTGGTTCTCGGACCTGGTGCTCCTGGCATCAGCCCCTCCCTGGCGCATTCCTCTGAGGAAGGACCTCCTTCTCAGGGGAAGGGCACAATTTGGCACCCGCGCCCCGATCTCTGGAACCTCCACCTTTGGTCCCTGGACGCGACCAGGAGGACTTCAGAGACCTTTCACCTTCAGTGGTAAACACACTTCTACAGGCAAGAGCCCCCTCTACCAGACGGCTGTATGACCTAAGATGGCGCATCTTTGTGAACTGGTGTTCTTCCCACGGGAAGGACCCACGGAGTTGTGGCATCAAATCAGTGTTATCCTTCCTTCAAGAAGGCCTGGACAGGCACCTGTCTGCCTCAACACTCAAGGTTCATGTCGCAGCTATATCAGCTAATCATGACTTGGTGGGGGGCAGATCGGTGGGGAAACACGATTTGATAATCAGGTTTCTTAGAGGAGCCCGGAGGCTGAACCCTCCTCGGTCGCATCTCATCCCCTCTTGGGATCTTGCTGTGGTTCTCCAAGGTCTACAACAAGATCCATTCGAGCCCCTTCAGTCAGTCGAACTCGATGCTCTCTCCTTCAAGACGGCTCTTTTGACTGCGCTCACTTCCATCAAAAGAGTGGGAGACCTCCAAGCCCTCTCCGTGAACAGTTCGTGCCTGGAATTCGGACCAGCGGATTCTCACGTTGTCTTGAGACCCCGGCCTGGATATGTGCCCAAGGTCCCCACCACTCCTTTCAGAGATCAGGTAGTGACCTTGCAAGCTCTCTCTTCCCAGGAAGATGACCCCAACCTGACCTTGTTATGCCCAGTCCGTGCCCTGCGCATCTACATGGAACGAACGCAGCCCTTCAGACGTTCGGAGCAGCTCTTTGTTTGTTACGGAGGACAGCAGAAGGGGAAAGCTGTCTCCAAACAGAGGATCTCCCATTGGCTGGTAAACGCGATCCGTATGGCCTACCTGGCCAGAGGCCTACCCTGCCCTCTGGAGGTAAGAGCCCACTCAACCAGGGGCATCGCTGCCTCAGCAGCCCTGGCGAATGGGGCCTCATTAACAGACATCTGTAGAGCTGCGGGTTGGGCTACACCTAACACATTTGCCAGATTTTATAATTTGCGCACGGAACCAGTGTCAGCTAGAGTCTTGATTGCTAACTCTTGATTTAGCACACTGGTTGGTGTAGAGCTTGCATAAAGCGCTTCCCCTAATGGTGATTATGCTTCTGAGTTTCAGTAGGTTTCCTGATGCGAACCCTGGACACCATCTCCATCTTTGGCACTTCTGCACATGGCAGAGTTTAGCGGAGAAACTCGCTATGGAATCCCTTCACAAGGTATGAATACCCTTATTTTGATTGGATTGTGCCCCATATGTAGTGGCTCCTTATGTGGCCCCATATGTGTATTTCCACCTATAACTCTTGTGGTGCGGTGTTTTCCCCTGAGAACAGGTTCTCTAGGATCTGAGTCTGGCTGTCTTCCCGGGTGTGAGACCCACCTCAGGTCCCATGTCTAACTATGTCACTCTAACCCCCCCTGTCGGGCAGGTCGTGAACTCCGTAATGTCTTTCCTTCGGGAGCAGGCATTTTTCCCAACGATCTCAAGACACTCAGCCGCCCTTGAGGGAGGCCCGGCTGCAGGACCCCGCTGTACAGGTCAGTCCTTGGACGTTGGATGGTCACAGAGGAGGTGAGCTGCACTTACGTTAACACGTTGCCCTGTTACTTCTGCACTTGTCTCTCGTGACGCGGTCAGACATGTGGCGTGTTTTTACGGGGACCCCTAGTGTCGTACACTACTCGACACAACTCGGAGTGTACGACAGATAGGGAACGTCTCGGTTACGTATGGTAACCCTCGTTCCCTGATGGAGGGAACGGAGACGTTGTGTCTCCCATGCCACATCTCTGGTCCGCCTCTGAGTGAGCTGAGACGCTCGGCTCCTCAGAATCAGAACGAGTGAGCAGATGCACACGCTGCCCTATTATACCCGGATGTCCGGGGCGTGGCCAGCTGTGCAAATCTGCACACCCAATTTTCATTGGCCTTTCTCAAAACTGTCAGAGGTGTTTGGGCTCTCAAGAGCGACCCCTAGAGTCGTACACTACTCGACACAACGTCTCCGTTCCCTCCATCAGGGAACGAGGGTTACCATACGTAACCGAGACGTTTCTCAGCCCAGTCTGTAAAAACCTTCCAGAATCTGGAAACAGTAAGACTTATAAATATTAACTCATATTAAGATATTGTTGTGCAACTATGTGCATACGTATCTAGATAAACACTGACACACTTGTTTGATATTTTATAGATTTCATCATCAAAGCAGAGAGAACTTGAACTTATTTAGGGAACTTGAAGGAAACAGTCTGATCACAAGCACAGGAATAAAGACAAACCCTTACTAACATACTAGTGAACAAGTACAAAGGCAACAGGGGCACTAAAATGCACAAAACAAACCAACAGAACTGATTTAACAAACACCATTAAACACCACAAACTTGAATAACTGAACAAACACACTGATCTACAACACTCCATTTCTCTTTTATAAACAGCACAGACTTTCTCTCTCAAACTCATTTTTCACTCATATATCATGGACTAGAGCTGGATTTGAAACTCTGAGAGCAGCGAGAAAAGACATAAATCCAGGAACACTAAATCACTTGATCATTTGCATAATATAATAGCAATTATCATCCACTTAAATATATCCAGAGAAACTAATACTCACAGAGCACAAGAGGAAGTTGACTGAGCTGCATACTGACCAAATGATGACAGATGGTTAAAGACACAGGGTGTGTTAAAACCTCAAGACTTCCTGAAATCTGCGGTCAGATCTTTAGAAACATCATGACAGATTAAAGACATATAAATGTACCTCATGTGTTACAGAAAAATCTTTTGATAATGTTGATGACCTTGTAACATGTTTTCAGAAAATGTCACACTAACTTGCAAGTTTTCTACATAAATGTTGTCATGATGAATCATAACTGATAAAGTTACATTTGGCATTATGAAAATAAGTGGTAACACTTTAGAATACAGTTCCATCATTAGTGAATAACCACACAGGAACAAATGACTAATGCACTATTATATAATGCAACATTCTAGTAACTACTATTAACTAACAATAAATTCTGATTAACGAATCAGTAAGTAATAGTGCTCAGTTGGAAGTGGAAGTTCACTATTAGCTAATCAGTGACTACTATTTTTTCATATCTCCCAAAGAACTACTAAGAACTACTATATACAGGTTCATAATTAATGTGAATGATGCAAAATGTATAATTAAGATCATGGTAACCCACCAAATACTTCAGAAGGAATTATTCATTTTTTGGGTTCCGTATTCTAAAGTGAAGATCGTGATAACTCTCTAGTAATGACTGAAATCATTGTAAGTTATTGAAGTATATGTAAGGTTTTGGATAGTAATGACTCAAGTGTTACTACATCCTTCTAAAGGAATTACTAATTATTTGGATCCATACTCTAGTAACAACTCAAGTGTTACCAAAGCCATTGGAAGTATGACTATCCAAAACCTTACAAAAACCTCAACAGTTTTTAATGACATTAATCATTACTAGAGAGTTATCATGATCTTCACTTTAGAATACGGATCCAAATAATTAGTAATTCCTTCTGAAGTATTTGGTAACACCCAAGTCATTACTAGTGGGTTACCATGATCTTCACTTTAGAATTAATTACACATTTTGCATTATTTACATTAATTATGAACATGTATATAGTAGTTCTTAGTAGCTCTCTGGGAGATATGAAAAAAAAATAGTAGTTACTGATTAGCAAATAGTGAACTACTACGTACAACCGAGTGCTATTACTTACTGATTTGTTAATCAGAGTTTCTTGTTAGTCAGTAGTAGTTACTAGAATGTTAATAGTGCATTAGTTATTTGTTCCTGTGTAGTTATTCATTAATGACGGAACTGTATTCTAAAGTGTTACCAATAAGTGTATTGGTGTGTGTATTGAATGATAAAAGCAGCAGAAACTAACGAACAATTTCTGCTCCTCCATCACTGGCTAATGTCATTGACCTGAAACAGATGTTGAGTTTGGCTCTGATACGTATTTGTATTTGTGAACACAATTTACCCAGTAAAGGGATAAGAGTCATGGAACTCAATGATGCTGTTTATCAATAAATCTCAATAAGTCCTTTAGTTTTTGAAGAATTTTTTTTGAGGGGGGGGGGTTCTTCAAGTGTTTTACGGTCATTTTCACAGATCTCATATAGTTAAAACAAAAACAAACCATGGAAATCTTTGATGAACTGTAGGCTCTGAACAACACAGCAGCAATACAACAGCAAAGGCACTAAACACTAAAATGGCGTTACAACAAAATAGTACATGGTATGTCTTTCTTGGTCTGAAGTAGGAACCATTCCATTTATTGTTTATTTTATAAGACTTTTACAGCCCTAAATGCAATCCAAACCATTGGTCCTAACATGTATTAAATTAAAAATCTTATATAAGAAAAAAGAAACACATATAAGGATAATCTACACAATCTGTAAAAAAACAATTTGTTGAGTCAACTTAAAATAATTTGTTACCTGGCTGCCTTAAAATTTTAAGTTAAGTCAACTCAAAAAAGTTTATGCAACTTGAAATGTTAAATTATACTAAGTCAGAACTTAGATATTTGAGTTGATTAAACTAAGTTTTAAGGCAGCTGGGTTACTTACCCATCTGTTAAGTTTAACAAACACGAATATCTAAGTTGTTACCTAGTACACCTGAAAATTTCAAGTTGACTAAACTTATTTTAGTTGACTGAACTTAACATTTTAAGGCAGCAGGGTAACTAATTATTTTAAGCTGACTCAACAAATTGTGTTTTTTGTTTTTTTACAGTGTAGTCAGAAAGTCATTACGGCAAAATAAACGCTAACAGTTAAAAGTCCTCAGCAAATGTACAGTCTAACCAACGCTATCTCACAACCAATTTGTACGTATTTTACAAGGTGGCAAATTCGTACGAATTCGTATGACCTCACTCATTCAAATTTGTACGATTTCAGTGATGGGTAGGTTTAGGGGTGGGGTTAGGTGTAGGTAATTCGTACAAATTCATACGTATTGTGCAACTCATAAAATATGTACATTTTCACTAAAATCTTACAAATTTTTACGAGTGAGGTTGTACGAATTTGTACGAATTAGCCACCTCGTAAAATATGTATGAATTGCCGTGAGATTGAGCTGGTTTAACACAGCTAGTCTAACTGCAAAGCATTCAAACTGCAATATATAACATATATACACCTGTGAAAAAAACAATGTGTAAAAGTTCATACTAACACAGTACATTGGGTCCTATTTTCAGAGACTTTTTTAGACTGCAATATGAAAATACACTGTGCAGAACTAAATGATAATCTTTCCTTTTCCCTGTAATCAGCTCATTGCTTTTTTTTTTTAGAGATCACCCTGCATAGCCACTAAAGCATTGCATCGCTAATTTCAGTTACTAATGCTATCAAGTGTTCAGTATCACAAAGATGATAAACCATGAGATGAGATCTTGCTCATTCTCCAGCCCTTCTCAACGTAAACTTCTGGGATTTAAAGTTTCTCCTCCTTATTGGATTTGGGCATATGTCACATCATTAGATCCTGCACCTGAAAGTATAGAAAGGAAATAAAAAAAATATAGAAATTTTATTCATAGATTTTCAATGATGCTTGTAGACTCCTTGTGAACTATGACTAATATTTTTAGTGACACTAACCTTGATCTGTTTCTAACTTCTGTTTAGAGTAAGTGTTGTCATAACTCTCAGTTTTGTCCCCTAGAAAATGTCAACAGTTCATATATTTAGTTTATTTTAAAATGATTACGTTAAACCCAAAGAACTCAAAATAAATGTCATTTGTATGCAGTGACCCTTAGGGATCAGGTGAAATTCACAATGCACAACTACAAACAGGTGTTTAGTAAAATACTGCTGTGGCTTTTGTTCCTATTTAGAGTTATTTAAGAAAGTCATTAAAATCTAAGCCACTGCTGTTATGAATATGGTTATAAAATCATAAGAATAGAGCCTACCTTTGTTTTCTTTCTTTTTATCCAGTTTCTTTGTAGATTTGAGTTCAATCTCAGCATAGGTGACTTCAGTAGGTCCACTTACACTGTCTTAAAATGAAAAATAAAAAGGGGGAAAGGACATTTGATTTACTCTGTAAACAGTGATTGAAAACATTGGTTCACTCTACAATTTACACAATTGTATGACATAAAATACTTCAAGTGAGATCATTAGTTACCTGTGCCTGTGTCTTTTTTCTTAATCGTTGTATCAACAGAGTCATAAATATGAGCAGTTCCTATAATAAATTAATACATGAAATAATTTCCCATTTAAATTGTTTTATTATTTTTGTGAAGCATCTTAGGAATTTAATTCCACATTTTTCATGCCGTCACTCATAAATAAAGCATTAAACTAAATATTTTCAAAATAAAATATATTTTGTAATTCAATTTTGATAATAAAATAAAACCAAATGGCACCAAAAAGGTATATGTCAGACACACAAACATCATGTTAAACTATAGAAGAGTGAAAAAAAGAGTGTCTTTCATCTCAGCAGTAAAGTTTTATTAGTATTAATTTATGGTTAACAGGTAAAGACTGACCAGACAGCAGTGTGTTGTATCCTGCGTCACTCTGGTTCTGCTCTGATGTCTGACTGCTGTTCTGCTGTTGACTGACACTAGAGGGAGACTGAGATCTTCCACCTAGCCAAACATACAATAATTATGTAAATATTCTGAGAAGAATTGTCTTTTAATCCCCTTCATGAATATATGTTTGACCATGACGACCTGTTTTTGTGATATGTTTTTAATTATTTAAAAAAAACATGGTTTTGCATTCAAGACAGAAATCCTAACAGAATGGAACCTAATAAATGATGAATTTGGAATGCTTTACATTATGCATCAGTAGACAAAATATATTGGACACAGTTAATTTTAATAAATAAGTTCTCAGCCTAACCAGATGAAAACTATTTAGAATCCTTCTTAAATAGCTAACATAGCAGCTTTACCAGGTTGGGAGAACGGCTAAGACCAGAAAGCCAGCTTTAGGACAGCGGCTCACAAGGTTTAGGATCAAAGTTAGTGTCAGCATATGTGTTATTGAATTTTAATATGGGAGGTGATGAACCTTTATTGTTTCTGTAGCACCACAGCAGGACCAAGAAGACAATGATCAAAAATATGACAGTCAGTCCTGCAGTCACTCCAATTATCATTGCAGTAAGACCATCAGATGTTGATGTTCTGGAAGAAGCTGAAAATATTTACATTTAGATACTGTAAATAATACAGAAACATTTCAATAATGTTTTTTTTATTATTATTATTATTTATTTATTTTTTTTTTTATCTACAGTCTCACCTCTGACTGAGATCCAGCTCTTGGGTGATTCTCCTCTCTCTGGGTGTTTGCAGTAGTAGAAACCCTCATGTGACTTTGAGACAGCAGAGATGATCATTTCTGTAGTTTGATTCTGGATGAGTGATCCATCTTTATAGAAATCAGCTCTGAGGTTTGGTGGGGTTGAATGTTGATCTAAACAGTGTAGAGTCAGAGTATCTCCTTCAGTCACAGGATGAACAGGACTCTCCAGAATCACTTCAGCTACAGAAACAGGTGAAATATATGTTGATTATAAATATTAAGATTATTTGAACAATATGATAACATTAAAACAGATTTTTATATTTTCTACCAAAACTAGATTTTTAGTATCTCTTGCCTATTGAATGTAATTTTTACCACTAATGCATCCTGCAAATGTTAAATTAACCTGCTTTATGCATTGACTGTAAAACTGCCAGTGAAATGAATAAACACAGACTCACAGTGTACGGTGATATTAACAGGATGACTGTTCTCTCCAGATTTAGACCGACACCAGTACACTCCAGTGTCTGATGGGATAGTGGATCTGATTGTACATGTAGATCCTGTTTGTGATCCTCTGTGTGATGATGAACAATCTTCCAGCCCCCAACTCTCTGTGTATCTTCTCACTGTCCATCTATCAGAGTTACTCTGGTCCTCACAGCTCAGAGAGAGAGAGTGCAGTGAGAAGTGTTGAGTTCTGTTGGGACTGATGATCAGAGACACTGGAGGAGAAACACCTGAGAAATGTTTCAAAATAAATTCAAGCACAAAATCTCTTTTGAAGTGGTTAAACATTTTGATTAGGCCTATTTCATTGTTTTCCTTCAGGTTCATTTATAATATTAAATTTGTATTCCATAAATAGTCATGCTTCAATTTTCAATTGCCATCTCCTCCTAATTCTTGGTAAGAATTTTTGAATTCTGAAACTTACAGTCTATTTTCATAATACATCAAGCTCTCACGCCACTAAGGAACTTTGATTTCTTATGATACCAAATGTATGCACACTGATTCAGTCTGAACTCACCAGTGACCCATAGTGGTTGTTTGTTGCTGTAGGTTGTGTAATCGGCTGGTTTTTCTCTCTCTGCTCTGCACACATAAACTCCTGTGTGATTTAGAGCAGCAGAACTGACAGTGTAGTTTCCTCCAGCTCCTCTGCTGCTGTCTGAGAGCAACTTATAACGTTTGCTGTAGTCTGTAAAACAAAATAATCTGATTTGACCCTTATCAATTACTTTTGTTGGGGTAACCCACACATTCAAGATTTTTATATCAGATGCATGAAAAAAAAACAAAAAACAAAAACAAAAACAAATGACCCTTATGATCTATTCACACTGTTTAAAACCTGTGGGAGTTTCTAGGGAACTTAGGCATGTGTCCCACATACCTGGTCTGTAATGCTTGGATTCAGACATATGTGTCTAACTTTCATAAAACCAGTTAATTCAGATGTTACCAAATGAAGCACATTATATCTTACCTGATGAAGTAGTTTCAGTGAACCAGCTGAATATCCAGCCTGTAGAGGAGCCGTAAACCTCACAGATCAGAGTCACTGGATCTCCTTCAGTCAACCACTTCTGTGGAGAAACACTTAAAACTGTCTGGGCTCTATCTGAAACTGAGAAATCGCTCATTAATAACATGTTAAGTGTGTGTGTGTGCACGTGTTTATGAAGAGATCAAACACAACTGATATTTTGAAATATGTGCATTAGGTAAGAAAAATAGTGCAACAAAGTGTTGCAAATTGTGGTAGTGCAAAGCAATTTGTTACTCCAAGTAGATCAACAAAGTACATCTAAAAAGATATTCTGTGCTTCCATATTCTTCATAACAAGTTATGACCATATAGTATATAATAAGAAATCTGCATATTTTTGTTTATAATCAAAACACTTTATCACCTTTTCACAGCCAGTTTGTAACAGTGCAAAATCACCCATATGTTATATGTTATATAAATCAAATTTACTCACCTGAAGTGTTTCCAGAGTGGATGTTTGAAATCAGCACTAAAAACACAAAAATCTCATTACAATGTGAATATGGAGCTGAGTTTTGAGTGGGTTTCAGTTTAAGGAACTTTAGAGTTTTTTGTAAAAGCCTTTCAGAGTCTGAAAACAGTGACTGTAATATGAATTCATTGTGATATGTGTGGAGGACTGTATGCATATGTATCCAGATAAAACTGGAAATGTGGGAAAATTAGGGAACTTGTTTAGGGAAGCAACCAGTGTAACCACAAGCAGATGAATAAATACTAAATTGTCCTTCATACTTTTTTAATAGCGAATATCTACTTAAAGCATCAGACAGTAAACTGTGCAAAACCACCTACCAAAACTCAACAAACACCATTGAACAGCACAAATCCATTGACTGAACAGACAGACTGACATACAACAATCAGTTTCTCTTTCACAAACAGCACTAACTTGCCCCCGCCCCCCTCCCCCACTAAATCACTTTGTTTACATACTATAAAAAAACACTTAAAATCCACTGAAATAGATTCAGAAAATAGATCAGAAAATAATACTCACAGAGCACAAGAGGAAGCTGACTGGGCTCCATACTGACTGAATGATGACAGACAGTTAAAGACACAGACTGTGTTAAAGCCTTCAAGACTTCCTGAAACCTGCAGTCAGATCTTTAGGAACATCATGACAGAAGTGTAATAAACAAGGAAACTCAAACAATACAATGATCTTCATTGTAATTATAGTATTAACTGTATTTATAAAAAAGACTAGGAACTAGTAAAAACCACTGCTCCTGTCATACTGGTTAATATACTGGTTCTTTATTTATTTCTCTTCTCTCTGATGCTGAAGCAATATTTCAATTGCTCATACTTGGGATTAAAGTTTGATCATACATCTCTAACCTTATTAGTTTTACTCAATAGCTTAGACACTAAGACCCATTATATTATCTGAATTTTATTAAAAAATACTACATACTAAAAAGCATTTTCTAAAAGATTTCTCCAAACTATTCACACTATTCCTTTTTTCACAACTCTAAATATATTTAACATTTGACACCATGCATTCTTGTCCAGTAGTGTTCGAAAACCACCACAACCAGCAGCTCTCACCATGTGAACACTAGAATGTAGCATGCCATTTACAACCACATGCAGGATGTGTAGAAATAACCACATGTGAAGAAATAACCACATGTGAATTGGCGGCAGATGCAAGAAATGCATTTTCAAGAATAGCTTAAAACTTGTATAATGATATTTTATCTGCATACCAACTATAATAATTGCTGTAGACTATTGTAGCATAATACTGCAATCTCCTAAATAGACATTTAGAGAATAAAACCTGATTCATTATGGTAAGAAGTCATTGTTCTTCTGCTCTTGCTGTGACACTGTAAGTTTTAACAAAGCATCAGTTCCAGCTCTTTTTCTTTATTTAAAAATGAAAACAGTTAAAAACATGAAATACTGCAATAATAAAAGAGACAATAAAATAGGGAATATGCATTCTTACAAATTGCATAGTGTGTTAATGTGGTTATGTGTAGAACAAAAAGGAAATATTAAACTTTTATTTAAGTGACAAATTAAGAGTGAAAATGTACAGAAATATGCTGATAAACAGCAGTCATGTAAGGTAAGCCTTCTAAAACTCAAAAGACATTTTATTTTAAATAAAGCAAATAATGAACATTAAAGGATGAAAAACACGGCCACTAGGATTATATGAACTAAACTGATAGAGATATACCTGTGATGCTAAAGCTCAGGAAAGTGCAGAGGGCTTTTGTCCATATCACTAATATCTTACTGGTCAAAAACCAAATGGTTAAACCAGGTGTTCTCAACTTTGGCCCTCGTGGTCCACTTTCCTGCAGAGTTTAGTTTACCAACCTTGATTAAACTCATCACCTACACTGTAAAAAACAATTTGTTGAGTCAACTTAAAATAATTTGCAACCTGGCTGCCTTAAAATTTTAAGTTCAGTCAACTCAAAAAAGTTTATTCAACTTGAAATGTTAAATTATACTAAGTGACAACTTACATATTTGATTTGAATCAACTTAAAATTTTAAGGCAGCTGGGTTACTTACCCATCAAACACAAATATCTAAGTTGTTACTTAGTACAACTTAACATTTCAAGTTGACTAAACTTATTTTAGTTGACTGAACGTAAAATTTTGAGGCAGCAGTGTAACAAATTATTTTAAGCTGACTCAACAAATTGTGTTTTTTATTACTTTCTAGTAATCCTGAAGACCTTGATTAGCTTTTTCAGGTGTGTTTAATTAGTACTGGAGCTAAATAGTTGAGAACTCCTGGGTTAAGCAGTTTACCATCCATGTTTCTGGTTAAAGTCAATGTTAAATAATAATAAAAAAATTAAAAAATAAATACAAATTAAAGGGGTCCTATTATGCTCTTTTACAAAGTCTTGATTTTGTTTTGGGGGTGTACTAGAACATGCTTTTATGCTTGGTGGTTCGAAAAATGGATTATTTTTAACATAATTTACATTATTACAAAACATCTCTCCCAGCCTGGCACAAATGGCTCGATTAGTTCCGGGTGTAAAGAAGGCCAGCCTTCCGAAAAACAAACTGTGTTGTGATTGGTTAGCTGTCCCACTGCATCGCGAATGGCGAACAGCTTAGACAGTGTTTCAGTACTGCCACGCCCCTTGTCAAAGAAGCAGGTTTACAACTGTTAGCGCAAGCTAGATTAAAGTGATTCTTACGTTTTAAATATGGATATTTTATTGCATCGATTCGCTACAGGAGGCCTTTATTGACCCCCCAGAGCCATGTGAGGCACTTTTTATTATGGATGGACGCACATTATTGGACTTGTTCTGGACAGACGAAAAGAAAACCCCATATATGCCATTCTAAAGCTTGGGAGTGCCAGGACAAATTTTAATATAACTCTGATTGCATTCGTCTGCAAGAAGGAAGTCATATACACCTAGGATGCATGGAGGGTGAGTAAATAATAAGCTACAGTAGTAGCTTATTGGGTCCTATATATCGTCAGCCTGCGATTCAAAGAGGGAAAAGCATAATAGGACCCCTTTAATGCTTTTATCATGGATAAAATCAAACAAGAAAAAAAATCAATGAAAGTCAAGTGGGTTGGTAATTCTGGTTCATGTTGACTTTAAGAACAGTGAGATGCCAAAAGCTCAGTCATAGTGAATCAGGAGTGACTCCTGTATTTCATACACACCCAGAGCGATCAGTAAAGAGTGTTCTCTCTCAAAACTGAAGATGAAGTTTTCTCACCATCACAACAGATTAACAACAGATTGAATCTTCTTCCTCTTCAACATGTAACTGTTAAATGCACACAAAAACAATCTTCTCAGCATTTACTTATTGGCATGTACACTACCGTTCAAAAGTTTGGGGTCAGTGAGACTTGTAATAGTCTTTAAAGAAGTCTCTTATGCTCATCAAGGCTGCATTTATTTGATTAAAAATATAGAAAAAAAAAAACAGTAATATTGCAAAATGTTTTTACAATATAAAATAATGTTTTTTATTTTAACATACTTTAAAATAGAATTTATTCCTGTGATGAAAAGCTGAATTTTTATCAGCTGTTACTCCAGTCTTAAGTGTCACATGATCCTTCAGAAATCATTCTAATATGCGGATTTATTATTAGAATGATCAATGTTGGATAATATCAACAGTTGTGCTGCCAAATATTTTTTGATGATTTTTTTTTTTCAGGATTCTTTCATGAATAACAAGTTTAAAAAGTACAGTGTTTATTCAAAATATAAATATTTTATAACAATGTAAATTATTTATTATTAACTTTTAATAAACTTTTAATTATTAACTTAATACATCCTTGGTGAATAAAAGTATTAATTTCTTAAAAAAAAAAAAACAATAAAAATGTACTGACCCCAAACTTTTGAACGGTAGTGTATGTTTTTTCTCTCTTCATTTATGGTTTTTATGAACTACCATCATATTTGAACTAAATTAATTGAAATAAATATGACAAAAAAAATGTACGTGTCAGTTAGGGAATTTGTGTATTTTTACAGAAAAAGATACTCAAGAACAGATGGCGATAATTCAATATTAATAACACATTGTTTCTGATGCAACTTTACAAAGAAGAAACCCTTAATTACCGCTTTTTCACTGGGGCTGGTGCTGGAACTGGAACCAGTGCCTGGCGAAGAGTGGCACTCCAGAACTGACTCGCGTTTGCACTGGGAGGAAGCAGAACCCTCTACGTCACCAACATGAGAATGAAATTGCTTGTTATCTCTAGAGCGTTGATCTCTTCTGCTGACCACTGCTGAAAGAACATATTTAATTGTTGTGTTAATGTTGTTAATTTACCTGAACTTTGACAGCTTTTTAAAAAGGTGTCTTTCAAACTGCAGTCTATAGTGGAAGCGCCCTCTATGGACGTCATAGGTTCCTTTTTTCAAGACCAGCATAGTTTTGGTGCTTGTTGGGAACCAGGATCTGGGCACTGACCCACGATTTTTTTAAGAGGAAAAAAAAAGAAAAGAAAAAGAAAAAAAAAAAAAAACGCAGCCCGGTAAGAAAAAACGCAAAAACGATGATCAGAGACACTGGAGGAGAAACACCTGAGAAATGTTTCAAAATAAATTCAAGCACAAAATCTCTTTTGAAGTGGTTAAACATTTTGATTAGGCCTATTTCATTGTTTTCCTTCAGGTTCATTTATAATATTAAATTTGTATTCCATAAATAGTCATGCTTCAATTTTCAATTGCCATCTCCTCCTAATTCTTGGTAAGAATTTTTGAATTCTGAAACTTACAGTCTATTTTCATAATACATCGAGCTCTCACGCCACTAAGGAACTTTGATTTCTTATGATACCAAATGTATGCACACTGATTCAGTCTGAACTCACCAGTGACCCATAGTGGTTGTTTGTTGCTGTAGGTTGTGCAATAATTTGTTTTTTCTCTCTCTGCTCTGCACACATAAACTCCTGTGTGTTTTAGAGCAGCAGAACTGACAGTGTAGTTTCCTCCAGCTCCTCTGGTGCTGTCTGAGAGCAACTCATAACGTTTGCTGTAGTCTGTAAAACGAAATAATCTGATTTGACCCTTATCAGTTACTTTTGTTGGTGTAACCCACACATTCAGGATTTTTATACCAGATACATGAAAAAAAAAAAAAAATGACCCATATGATCTATTCTTCCTCTATAGAGGAGTGATTGGTAATGCAGAACTAGGCATCTGTCTATGATGGGTCTCACCGCTTAAAACCTGTGGGCGTTTCTAGGGAATGTAGGCATGTGTCCCACATACCTGGTCTGTAATGTCTGGATTCAGACATATGTGTCTAACTTTCATAAAACCAGTTCATTCAGATGTTACCAAATGAAGCACATTATATCTTACCTAATGAAGTAGTTTCAGTGAACCAGCTGAATGTCCAGCCTGTAGAGGAGCCGTAAACCTCACAGATCAGAGTCACTGGATCTCCTTCAGTCAACCACTTCTGTGGAGAAACATTTAAAACTGCCTGGGCTCTATCTGAAACTGAGAAATCGCTCATTAATAACTTGTTAAACGTGTGTGTGTGTGTGTATGCGAGCGTTTATGAAGAGATCAAACACAACTGATATTTGGAAATGTGTGCATTAGGTAAGAAAAATAGTGCAACAAAGTGTTGCAAATTGTGATAGAGCAAAGCAATTTGTTACTCCAAGCAGAGCAACAAAGTACATCTAAAAATATATTCTGTGCTTCCATATTCTTCATAACAAGCTATGACCATATAGTATTTAATAAGAAATCTGCATATTTTTGTTTATAATCAAAACACTTTATCACCTTTTCACAGCTAGTTTTTAACAGTGCAAAATCACCTATGTGTTATGAAATATATGAATCAAATTCACTCACCTGCAGTGTTTCCAGAGTGGATGTTTGAAATCAGCACTAAAAACACAAAAATCTTATTACAATGTGAATATGGAGCTGAGTTTTGAGTGGGTTTCAGTTTAAGGAACTTTAGAGTTTTTTGTAAAAGCCTTTCAGAGTCTGAACACAGTGACAGTAAGATGGATTCATGGTGATATGTGTGGGGGACTGTGTGCATATGCATGCAGATAACACTGTGTTATACATTTAATAGCTCTTATCATCAAAGCAGAGAGAACCGTTGACTAAACAGACAGACTGACATACAACAATCAGTTTCTCTTTCACAAACAGCACTAACTTGCTCTTCCTCTCTCAAGCTCATATTTCACTCATATATAATGGACTAGATCTTGATTTAAAAGTGGCAAGAAAAGAATAAAGAAAAAAAAAAATCACTTTATCGTTAATATACTATAAAAACACTTAACATGCACTGAAATAGATCCAGAAAATAGATCAGAAAATAATACTCACAGAGCACAAGAGGAAGTTGACGGAGCTTCATACTGACTGAATGATGACAGGTGGTGGTTAAAGACACAGAATGTGTTAAAGCCTTCAAGACTTCCTGAAACCTGCAGTCAGAGGGGTTGTGTACAGCTCCGACCAGAAGCTAACAATGAAATGAATTGTTCTACCTATTGGATTGTGTGTTTTTTTTTTTTTGTTTTTTTTTTTAACATCTACACCTTCCCCAACCCTAAACTTAGCCCTTACTATAAAACAAAAAACATGTTTATTGTTGTACAGTGTGACAAAAATAACATTAGATTAATGTGCACATTCCCAGTAGCTAGAGCTGTATTCCTTCTAGCCTTAACCACTCTTAGGAACATCATGACAGAAGTGTAATAAACAAGGAAACTCAAAAAATACAATGATCTTTATTGTAATTATGGTATTAACTGTATGTATAAAAGGACTAGGAACTAGTAAAAGCCACTGCTCCTCTCATACTGGTTAATAAAGAAACCACTAAAAAAGAACCACTATGAAATGAGTTCTTCTTTATTTATTTCTCTTCTCTCTGATGCTGAAGCATCAATATTTCATTTGCTCATACTTGGGATTAAAGGTTTTTCATACATCTCTAACCTTATTAGTTTTAGTCAATTGCTTAGACACTAAGATCCATTATATCAGGGGTGCCCAACCCTGTTCCTGGAGATCTACCTTCCTGCAGTTTTTAGTTCCAACCCTGATCAAACACATCTGTCTGTAATTATCAAGTGCTCCTTCAGATCCTAATTAGTTGGTTCAGGTGTGTTTGATCAGGGTTGGAGCTGAACTCTGATCTCCAGGAACAGGGTTGAGCACCCCTGCATTATATTATCTGAATTTTACTAAAAAATACTATATACTAAAAAGCATTTTCTATAATATTTCTCCAAACTACTCACACTACTCCTTGACACCATGTGTTCCTGTTCAGTAGTGTTAGAAAACCATCACAACCAGCAGTTCTCACCATGTGAACACAAGTATGCAGCATGTTTGAAATAACCACATGTGAATTGGCTGCAGATACAAGAAATGCATTTTAAAGAATAGTTTAAAATTTGTATAATATTTTATCTGCATACCAACCATAATAATTACTATAGATTACTGTAGCATTATATTGCAATCTCCTAAATAGACATTTAGAGAATAAAATCCTGATTCATTATAGGAAGAAGTCATTGTTCTTCTGCTGTGACACTGCAAGTTAACAAAGCATCAGATCCAGTTTTATTTATTTTTATTTTTATTTTTTTTTAAAGGCTCTTTTTCTTTTTTTAAATGCACATGCTTACAAATTGCACAGTGTGTTAATGTGGTTATGTGTAGAGCAAAAAGGAAATATTAAACTTTTAAGTTACAAATTAAAAGTGAAAATTTACAGAAATGTGCTGGTAAACAGCAGTCATCTAACGTAAGCCTTCCAAAACGGAAAAGACATTTTATTTTAAATAAAGCAAACAATGAACATTAAAATATGACAAAAAAAATGGCCATTGGGATTATATGAACTAAACTGAAAGGGATGCACCTGTGATGCTAAAACTCAGGAAAGTGCTGAGGGCTTGAGTCCATATCACTAATATCTTACTGATCAAAAACCAAATGGGTTAAACCAGGTGTTCTCAACTTTGGCCCTCATGGTCCAGTTTAGTTCCAACCTTGATTAAACTCACCACCCAGTATCTTTCTAGTAATCCTGAAGACCTTGATTAGCTTTTTCAGGTGTGTTTGATTAGGACTGGAGCTAAACAGTTGCGAACTCCTGGGTTAAGCAGTTTACCATCCATGTTTCTGGTTAAGGTCAATGTTAAATAATAATAATAAAAAAAAAACATTGATAAAATCAAACAAGAAAGAAATCGATGGAAGTCAAGTGGGCTGGTAATTCTGGTTCATGTTGACTTTAACAACAGTGAGATGCCAAAAGCTCAGTCGTAGTGAATCAGGAGTGACTCCTGTATTTCATACACACTCACAGCGATCAGTAAGGAGGGTTCTCTCTCAAAACTGAAGATGAAGTTTTCTCACCATCACAACGGATTAATAACAGATTGAATCTTCTTCCTCTTCAACATGTAACTGTTAAATGCACAGAAAAAAAATCTTCTCAGCTTTCACTTATTGGCATGTATGTTTTTTCTCTCTTCATTTATTGCTTTTACAAACTACCATCATATTTGAACTATATTAAATAAATTTGGCTAGAAACAGACACAAAATGTATGTGTCACTGAAGGAATCTGTGTATTTTACAGAAAAAGATACACAAGAACAGTTGGCATCAGTTCAATACTAATAACACGTCGTTTCTGAAGCAACTTTACAAAGAACAAACCCTTAAATACCGCTTTTTCACTGGGGCTGGTGCTGGAACTGGAACCAGTGCCTGGCGAAAAGTGGCACTCCAGAACTGACTCGCGTTTGCACTGGGAGGAAGCAGAACCCTCTACGTCACCAACATAAGAATGAAATTGCTTGTTATCTCTAGAGCGTTGATCTCTTCTGCTGACCACTGCTGAAAGAACATATTTAATTGTTGTGTTAATTTTGTTAATTTACCTGAAATTTGACAGCTTTTAAAAAAAGGTGCCTTTTAAACTGCAGTCTATAGTGGAAGCGCCCTCTATGGACGTCATAGATTCTCTTGTTCGAGACCAGCATGGTTTTGGTGCTGGTTGGGAACCAGGATCTGGGCACTGACCCAGGATTTTTTTTAAGAGGAAAAGAAAAAAAAAGGAAGAAGAAGAAAAAAACACAGCCCAGTTCCCAATTGGGCTCCGGCTATTAGTTTAAATATAATAATTATAACATCTAATAAATCAGTCAGACGTTTTACCTCTCATCCTGCAGCATTTAAAAATCACCACGACTGTCACTAGCAGATATGGACAAGCTGCCAGTACAGAACTGAGTGTGTGGAGAACAGAGATCTGAGAATCTGAATGAGGCACTGAAAAAGAGACACAAATTATCTTTATCAAGCACTATATCTGAACAAGAGCATATGAAGATATAACTCAACTCACATATAAAGCAGGACTCATTTGAGCCCCCTCTAACTGAGATCCAGCTCTTTGGTGACTCTCCTCTCTCTGGGTGTTTGCAGTAGTAGAAACCCTCATGTGTCTTTGAGACATTAGAGATGATCATCTCTGTAGTTTGACTCTGGATGAGTGATCCATCTTTATAGAAATCAGCTCTGAGGGTCGGTGGGCTTGAATGTTTACACAAACAGCGCAGAGTCAGAGTATCTCCTTCAGTCACAGGATGAACAGGACTCTCCAGAATCACAAAAACTAAAGAAACAGAGAAAATGTGTGCTGATTGTAAATAGTCAGTATATATACAGGTATGTAGGTATGGTGACATGATAAAACAATATCTTAATAAGACTTGTTTGATTAGGGGGGTCTTCAACAAGAGGTCTATGAGGATTAGGTACAGCAATTCTGATTATTATTATTAATAAATTTGCGATGTAAGCATTGTCTTGCTCACACCAGGCTCAGCCTACTCCAGCTCACCAGGGTTCTGTTCATTTTCACCTCATAATCAATATCAAGAACACTAAACACTGAAGGACACTAAGAGCATACTCATACAGGCATTGTTATGCTGGGTACACACTAAAAGATTTTTAAAGTCTTATAAGATCTTCAAAATATGACAGACCACAAACATGAGGACAAAAAAAAAA
Organism: Labeo catla; assembly: GCA_012976165.1. Lineage (NCBI taxonomy): Eukaryota > Metazoa > Chordata > Actinopteri > Cypriniformes > Cyprinidae > Labeo > Labeo catla. The sequence continues at coordinate 154,132 of VONZ01001248.1, read as the reverse complement.
TCCTAGGTTTAACTGTTTTGCTCCTATAGTGTGTGGTGTGCCTCGATGTGACAAAGACAGAGTCCCGACTGTAAACACAGGAAATCTTGCAAAATCTCTCAAGATTTGAGAATAAACATTGTAGATGACAGTTTTACAGAACACGTTGTATAAACACTTGTGCTATTGCCAAAAATCAACAAGCTGATTCTCCATCTCTGCTGTCCAAATCCATGTGCTGTGCCATGACTGCATTTGTTATGCTTCTGTCTTCCGTCTTTTACATAATCTGATAATCTCCAGATTGTACGCGTTTGCCCACAAATCAGGATCGTAAATATTCAACATGCGCCTCCGACGTTCTTCCAAGCAGATTTTCAGTCACTCTGAACGCACCTCACACCACAGGAAAAACTGATTAAATAATCTTCAGAACCACCAAGATAATCAGGACATTACCTAGGATTTGGGGAAGGGGAGAAATCGGCCCAAAATCAGCCTGATTATCTTGTGGTGTGTATCCACCATTACCTTGTACCAAGCCTGAGCATGATTGTCACACTACATGTGTACCATGCCTGAGCCCAATCAAACAGTTCCCAAGCCCACCTCTTCAAGTGGGCCAGGGCACGATACGGAGTGATCACTTCTTTTCAAACAAACCAGACTTGGGGAGGTCAAACGTGCTTGGACATGGCTCAGGTCACCTAGTGTTAGTACACCTTAAGACTCTCTTTACTTTATATATTGATACTTATCTGTTTATCCCAGTGATTTACCTGCATTCTCAGGTGAATTCCTGAAAAAAAGGCCAGAACAACAGTACCCACCCTGCAGGAATGGATTCCAATGCTCACAAGGTCTCATCTGCCCCACCACCACCACAGCTTTCTGGTCCGTCAGTCCTGGTCCTTCAGGATATGAACGACTGAAACAAGCTGGCCCTCCTAACTGCATATCGCCAAGGACTCTCTTCAAATGACAACACTATGGGGTTAGAAAGATTCATCCAATTGTTCAGTCAGGTGTCACATCGTATGAGATCATGCTCCCATGGCCATCCTACCCGTCAATCCATGCTGATGTCCTGCCCATCATCAACTCAGAACCCATGGACAAGTCTATGCATGTGGATGTTTAGTTAACCCCTGCTGAGTGATTGCACTGCTTGCACTGGAGCTGGTGAAGATATTGTGGCAGAGTGTCCTATCACACTTCCTTGCTCCATGGTGAGTCTCATCTATGGTTCCCTGTTTATCCACTCACCTCTTCATACTAAAGTAGGTGTTACTTCTGGTTATGTCTCCTTAAAAGTATCATCTGCTCGATTCCACTTCTGCCAGCAACTTCATCTCTGTCTCTTCAAGATCCTCTTGCAGTATATAGCACTCTCAATTCAATCCACAACTGGAGAACCCCTTGAAAAAGATTTTAGTCATCACGACATGATGCCAAACTACAAATTGCACCTACAACCTGTTTGAATATGAGAGGCGGACGAATCGAAGACTATCTTTGTGACCGCTACAGACCACTTCAAATGTCGGTTTTGTGTCATACAGTCTGGTCTGGCTCTTCACGTGAGACATCAGGTTCTGGCTGCCCAGCCGAAAATTCATTGGGAAAAGTCCCAGCAGTCACTTCTCAACTACAACTTCTTACTCACTACCGTATTCATCCCAATTTCCGTGTATACCTTTCTAAAACCTCACCAACCTTCTTGTCTCCTCCTTCCTCAGAGTCTAGTACGGCTGATGGTCCTTTTTCCAGTGCTCCAGGATGATGGGCTTGTGTATGCAATCCAAGTGATTCTCGATTACTGACTGCGAGGATTACGAACAAATGGAAAGTCACAGACAGGGATGGCTATCGGTGTTTCCATCCCGTAACTGACTCTCAGTCAATATTTGGCCAAAGACACGAAGACTCTCTTTGTCTTATCTAATGACACTTGCCCGTTTTATCCAACAATGAATCTACTACAGGGGTCTACAGGGGTCTCTAAATTTTCTTTAGAGGCAAGATGGAGCTAAACTCTGCAGGACACCGGCCCTCCAAAATCAGGTTTGGAGACCCCTGCTCTACTGGTTATCACTCCTATGTAATCTCCCATGTCATCTGCGAACTCCTGCAAAGACATTGCAAGTTATTCCAAGCTGAGTGTTTTGACTCCTCTCTCTGTCAAATACCTGTGATTGGGTTCACTCTCGAGCCTTTGAATACATTAATACATAACTATACAAAAGTCATTTTAGGCCAGGCTTAAAATGCAACTCAGTTTCATACAATATGCTTGCTGAATTTGTTTAATTAACTTGCTTTATGTCTGATATGTAAACTGCCAGTGAAATGAATATATACAGAAACACAGACTCACAGTGTACAGTGATATTAACAGGATGACTGTTCTCTCCAGATTCAGACTGACACCAGTACACTCCAGTGTCTGATGCAATAGTGGAGCTGATTGTACATGTAGATCCTGTTTGTGATCCCCAGTGTGATGACGAACAATCTTGCAGCCCCCAACTCTCTGTGTATCTTCTCACTCTCCAGCTTTCAGAGTTACTCTTGTCCTCACAGCTCAGAGAGAGAGAAGCAATTGTGAAGTGTTGAGCTCTGCTGGGACTGATGATCAAAGACACTGGAGGAGAAACACCTGAGAAGGATGTCACAGCTACAGTGATTCAGATCTGAGCATGGGAATTCTTTATCGAGTATGAACCGATCTTTTAATTTCTGTTTGAACTCACCAGTCACCCATAGTGGTTGTGTGTTGCTGATGGTTGTATAATAAGCTGGTTTTCTTTTCTCTGCTCTGCACACATAAACTCCTGTGTGTTTTAGAGCAGCAGAACTGACAGTGTAGTTTCCTCCAGTTCCTCTGCTGCTGTCTGAGAGCAGCTTATAATGATGACTGGTGTAGTCTACATGAAGTGAGAATGTGCAGTTATCATCATAGACACACATCTACCTGATCTGACCTTGAAAGATAATACATGTGCTTAAAATACTGTTTCCTACCCCAGTGTAATATGCAGATATGACTATATATATATATATATATATATAAGTCATTCAAAGGTTTATTTTTCTAAAAAATGTAAACACTATCAAATGGCACCGTCAAAACATTGCTCCATTTGTGCACAAGTCTGGAAAAGTCTGACACAGAATTGCTCGCTAACCATGTGTGTTTAGGATGGGACTACTCGTTTGGGAATTTTTTGCCTTTGCCTTATTTTTAAAGACTTGTGGCAGTGAAATTACACTTTATTAACTCAACGTACTGTTGATTGTTTCACATTAAATAATATATTAATAATATTAACAAATGAAGCACATTCTATCTTACCAGATGAAATCGTTTCAGTGAACCAGCTAAATGTCCAGTCTGTAGATGAGCCGTTAACCTCACAGATCAGAGTCACTGAATCTCCTTCAGTCAACCACTTCTGTGGAGAAACACTTAAATCGGCTCTGATATCTGGAATTGAGAAATTACTTATTAATAGCATGTTAAGTGTGTGTGTGTGTGTGTGTGTGTGTGCACCTGGTATTCATCACGTTATGGGGACCAAATGTCCCCACAAGGATAGTAATACCAGTAAATTTTGACCTTGTGGGGACATTTGTGAGGTCCCCATGAGGAAACAGGCTTATAAATCATGCAGAATGAGTTTTTTTGAGAAAGTAAAAGTGTGCACAGTCTCCTGTGAGGGCTAGGTTTAGGTGTAGGGTAGGTGTAGGGCGATAGAAAATAGGGTTTGTACAGTATAAAAACCATTACGCCTATGGAATGTCCCCATAAAACATGTAAACCCAACATGTGTGTGTGTGTGTGTGTGTGTGTGAGTGTGAGTGTGTATGAAAAGATGATAAAACTCACCTGATACTGTCAGTGCAACTTTATCACTGTGTTGTGATGTTCGTGATCCTCCTTTCTCTGCTCCGTAACAGGAGTATTTACCTGTGTCAGACTCAGTAACAGACCTGAATGTGTGCTCCTGTAGTTCACTGAAAACACTGGTTGAACCATCTTTAAACCAGCTGTAATGCCAGCTTGTGACTCCTTCACCATATATGTCACATCTGAGAGTGACTGTCTCTCCTCTGAATACATGTTGACCAGATTTAATGGTCACTTTGGGCTTTGGTCTTTCTGAACAATGACACAAATTCACAAAGAAAAATGTTTTGTTTTTACTGTATAAATAATTAATTTAACAAAACAAATAATTCTGGGCCTTGAGGCTAATTCAGCAATTTTTCTAGCAGAAGGATAGCACAATGATTTTGCTTTTTCTAGCATATTAACATACTTTTTTTTGTGAGGTAAATATTTTATAAAGGCAACAAGTTACTAGAGGCCTCTCATACCTTATTGCTTACATAAAACATTGTCCATTGTTAAATTCAGAGAAAAGGAAAAATACTTGCCATATATTGTCAGTGTTACTGGTTCACTGTGACGTGTGTAATATCCTTCCCTTCGTGCTCTACACTTGTACTCTCCTCCGTCAGAGAATTTAACTGAATTGATTGTTTTAACTGCAGCTTCAGTCAATTCAGTTTTTGAGTCTTTTATCCACAGAAACTTCCACATAACCCATGACTGATCCACCTCACATCTCAGAGTAACTGAGTCTCCAGTGAACAATGAACTCTGTGGCAGCACAGTCAGAATTGGTGTGGGAAGATCTGTCAGTATAAATTCATTAATAGTTGTTAAAGTTAAAGAGTAATGCAAGTTAAAGATAACAAAAGGTGCCAAAACCACCCTAAGCAGGGTTCAAACCCTACTGTGCCATTTATAACAGTAGTCAAAAAGATATATCAGTTACCAAAGTTTTGCACAGGTACAGCAATTTACAATAAATTTCAACTTCTGACCAGTAGGTGGTGCTGTGACAACAAAAGTGAAATGAGGGCTACAAATGTATTCACACAGAAGAAAGTGTTGTAGACATAGATCATATGACAACTTTGTTATAGTGTAATTTGGCAATGGTAGAAGCAATAAAACAACTTTTGTAAAACGTTTGGTTTGACAATCTAATAAGCCAATTTGTTTAAAAAAACAAAACAAAACAAAAAAACAAGGTTAAACAAAAATGCTTGATGATCAACACTTAAGAAACTGGCATCATTTTCAATTTGAAGAAACAGTTCAAAGTTACATGGGAAATAAAAAAATGAACTAGTAGAGTTTGGTGCTTGACTCCCAAATATCTGAACATTTTAAAACCACTCTGGGATCTGCAATTGAGAAGTTGCTTACTCATAACATGTTAAACTTTTTTTGTGTACAGTATAAGAGGAGATGATCAAACTCACCTGATACTGTCAGTGTAACTGCATCACTGATGTGTGATGTTCGTGATCCTCCTCTCTCTGCTCCATAACAGGAGTATTTACCTGTGTCAGACTCAGTAACAGACCTGAATGTGTGTTCCTGTAGTTTACTGAAAACACTGACTGAACCATCTTTATACCAGCTGTACTGCCAGCTAGTGACTCCTTCACCATCAATGTCACATCTGAGAGTGACTCTCTCTCCTCTGAATACATGCTGATCAGGTTTAATGGTCACTTTGGCTTGTGGTCTTTCTGTACAACAATAACATTTCACAATTAAAATAATATGATAAACAATACCATGAATAAAAAATAATAAAATTTGCAACGTTAAGACCACGCTAAGCTTAATTTACCTAAGCTAAATTAATGTTCCAGTCAGACTTAATGCTAATATGTTTTCCAGGTTAAATTAACATCACTGTCAAAAACAATGAACAATAAAATTCTACTATTTATTTTTTACATTAATAGTGTATTTAATGTTCCTGACAACAATTCTCACAGATTGGGTTAGCATACACTCATATGTGAATATATGAAGAAATTCACTCACCTTCAGTGTTTCCAGAATGGATGTTGGAAATCAAAACTAAAAACAGAAAAAGAAAAAAAAAACAAAAAAACATTACAGTGTGAACATGGAGCTGACAATGTGTATTTTAGAAAAATAAATAAATAAATAAATAAATAAATAAAACGAGAAAGAAAAAACATCCAGCAAACATTAAGACTAATTCATAATTATATATTCTATGCATATATACATATGTGTCTCACTAATGATCATAGCAAGAACTGTTGAATTTCAAGCCAACAGTCTGACAACAAGCAGAAGAATAAAACACATTCTTAAATGTCAAGTATCTGGTGAATATGTATAAACTATGCTAAACAAAACAGTAAATGATTCAAACCACACATTACAAACACAGAAATTAATAACTAAAATATACTGATTTACAAATACGCTGCATTTCTCTTTCCCAGACAGCACTAACTGCACACTTCCTCTCTCAAATCCATATTTTATATATCACTGACTAGAGCTGGATTTGAAACTCACAACAGTATGAAAAGAATCCAGGAACACTAAATCACATGAGAATTTTAGTAATATATAACAGCAATTACATCCACATCCAGATTAAATAATACTCACAGAGCACAAGAGGAAGTTGACTGAGCTCCATACTGACCGAATGATGACAGACGGTTAAAGGCACAGACTGTGTTAAAGACTCAAGACTTCCTGATACCTATATAGGAACATAATACAAAACAAATAAACCAACAATTTGCCACACTTCTACAGTAAGATTATATTGACATACATACATACATATACATATATATATATATATATATATATATACACATACATACAGGTGCTGGTCATATAATTAGAATATCTTCAAAAAGTTGATTTATGTCACTAATTCCATTCAAGAAGTGAAACTTGTATAATGTATACATTCATTCCACACAGACTGATATATTTCAAGTGTTTATTTCTTTTCATTTTGATGATTATAACTGACAACTAATAAAAACCCCAAATTCAGTATCTCAGAAAATTAGAGTATTGTGAAAAGGTTCAATATTGAAGACACCTGGTGCCACACTCTAATCAGCTAATTTACTCAAAACACCTGCAAAGGCCTGTAAATGGTATCTCAGTCTAGTTCTGTGGGCTACACAATCATGGGGAAGACTGCTGATTTGACAGTTGTCCAAAAGACAACCATTGACACCTTGAACAAGGAGGGCAAGACAAAAAAAGGTCATTGCAAAAGAGGCTGGCTGTTCACAGAGCTCTGTGTCCAAGCACATTAATAGAGAGGCGAAGGGAAGGAAAAGATGTGGTAGAAAAAGTGTACAAGCAATAGGGATAACCGCACCCTGGAGAGAATTGTGAAACAAAACCCATTCAAAAATGTGGGGGAGATTCACAAAGAGTGGACTGCAGCTGGAGTCAGTGCAGCTGGAGTCAACCACTACGCACAGACGTATGCAAGACATGGGTTTCAGCTGTCGCATTCCTTGTGTCAAGCCACTCTTGAACAACAGATAGCGTCAGAAGCGTCTCGCCTGGGCTAAAGACAAAAAGGACTGGACTGCTGCTAAGTGGTCCAAAGTTATGTTCTCTGATGAAAGTAAATTTTGCATTTCCTTTGGAAATCAGGGTCCCAGAGTCTGGAGGAAGAGAGGAGAGGCACAGAATCCACGTTCCTTGAGGTCCAGTGTAAAGTTTCCACAGTCAGTGATGGTTTGGGGTGCCATGTCATCTGCTGGTGCTGGTCCACTGTGTTTTCTGAGGTCCAACGTCAACGCAGCTGTATACCAGGATGTTTTAAAGCACTTCATGCTTCCTGCTGCTGACCAACTTTATGGAGATGCAGATTTCATTTTCCAACAGGACTTGGCACCTGCACACAGTGCCAAAGCTACCAGTACCTGGTTTAAGGACCATGGTATCCCAGTTCTTAATTGGCCAGCAAACTCGCCTGACCTTAACCCCATAGAAAATCTATGCGGTATTGTGAAGAGGAAGATGTGATATGCCAGACCCAACAATGCAGAAGAGCTGAAGGCCACTATCCGAGCAACCTGGGCTCTCATAACACCTGAGCAGTGCCACAGACTGATCGACTCCATGCCACGCCGCATTGCTGCAGTAATTCAGGCAAAAGGGGCCCCAACTAAGTATTGAGTGCTGTACATGCTCATACTTTTCATGTTCATACTTTTCAGTTGGCCAAGATTTCTAAAAATCCTTTCTTTGTATTGGTCTTAAGTAATATTCTAATTTTCTGAGATATTGAATTTGGGGTTTTCATTAGTTGTCTGTTATAATCATCAAAATTAAAAGAAATAAACACTTGAAATATATCAGTCTGTGTGGAATGAATGTATACAAGTTTCACTTCTTGAATGGAATTAGTGAAATAAATCAACTTTTTGAAGATATTCTAATTATATGACTAGCACCTGTATATATATGTATGTATGTATGAAGAGTTCATTTTTCATTAGGAGCATTCACTCAGTATCATTATCTCATTTTTGACTGTGATGGCTTTTAGCTGGTTTTGCATCTGAACTCTTTATATATATATATATATATATATATACACACACATCTACATCTATATACATATACATACACATGAAGTTCGAAACGCAAATTTCTGATTAAGTCTAAGAGCTCTCTGATCTTCCATAGACTGCAAGGGTACTACCACGTTCAAGGCTCAGAAAAGTGATCGACAAAGTAGTCCATATGACATCAGTGACTCAACTGCAATTTGAGAAAAATGAAAATAACGACTTCCACATTTTCGTCTCTACAACGTCACTTGTGGACACGCCTTCATGAGAACCACAACACATGCGTGTGGCGGCGCCGGTGCTGACCCAGATTCAGCATTAGGCTCGTTTGAGATGAGCAAATTCTGCGCAGAATCGATCAGCGGTGATCACCGCAAGATGCATGCAGGTTAGAAATGTGCCCGAGTTACGTCCGCCTTGCTCTGATGTCATGCTGACGTGTGCCAAAAAACTCTCGCGACCGCGAGGCGGCTGTGTCGAATTGAGCAGTCGAGCGCAGTAGCTCTCCACCGACTGCGCTAACCAAAAGCACGATGGGAAACGCCTGGATGACGACACAGCTTAAAGCTCATTGGTTCAGACAACCGTGATGTTGCCGTTCTTTTCAAAAATGTTTTATTTTTTAATCTAATATCATGTGGTTATGTGTTTAAATTATGCATTAATATTCCCAAACACTATGCCAGTCCGTTTTCCGCGTGAGATATGTGATTGTTGTCATATTTCCATAAAAATCTAAAAAACATGTTTGTATTAAAGTAAAAATGGATGATAAATACGCCTTTCGTATGGTATTAAATAGCAAGCACTTTGAGTGTCTTGTTCATCATATTTATTTTGATATAAAAACAACAGAGCTGAAATTATATCATGTTTATCAGCAACACAGCACGTGAGTGTGAAAACGCAATATCCGCCTTTGATCTCGTAGGTGTCTGTTCTACTTCGAGAGGTCAGAACTGTCCATCTTGACTGTGCTTATTTCACTCCTCCCCTCACTGCAGCCGCCTACTCTCGCCTACATTTCAGGCGAGAGTACATTTCCGCCTTGCTCTGATGTTACGCTGACGTGTGCCAAAAAACTCTCGCGATGGCAAGGCCGCTGTGTCGGATTGTGCAGTCGGGCGCAGTAGCTCTCCACCAACTGCGCTGACCAAAAGCACAATGGGAAACGACTGGCTGATGACACAGCTTAATGCTCATTGGTTCAGAGAACCGTGATGTTGCCGTTCTTTATAAAAAAAAAGTTTTATTTTTTAAATCTAATATCATGTGGTTTTGTGTTTAAATTATGCATGAATATTTCCAAACACTATACCAGTGCGATCTCTGCGTGACATATGTGATTGTTGTTATATTTCTACAAAAATCTAAAATACACATTTGTATTAAAGGGGTCATCGGATGCTAAGTTCACTTTTTCATGTTGTTTGAACATTAATGTGTGTTGGCAGTGTATGTACAAATCGACCCTATAATGATACAAATCCATGCAGTGGTTTTTAATTAATCTGTAAAAATAATATCCAGAGAGGCCACTCGCACAATAGTTGATTGACATGAGCTCTTACCTTAGACCAGCTGTTACAGTTCAGTAACTTTCCATGTTTTGATGCCAGAGCAGGGATGTAAGTTAGACAAGAATATCTCCGATTGAGGTGTTGTGTTGCTGGATGTAATAATGAACATAGTGGTCGTCATTTACTCCTGACATCTGAGCCACTTAAGATGCAGCAGATTCCATTTGTTTGTGAAGGGAATGCGCCTCCTGATCTACATATATCCGTCTATGTTCGCACGAATCATTCATGATCCAGCTTCACTTACAGCAGAAGTGAGTATAAGCATTTTTTTATGAATCTTTGCGATCACCTTTCCTTATGACGTAGTAGTTAGGAAGTTTAGCGGCTAAACGTGGCTAGTTCTGAAAAAGAAACCCAAGTAAAGACTATGCCTTGGCACAGTTTACAAATGGTGGAAAAATAAGCTTTGGCCTTTGTGAGGTAAGCTCTGAACAACAAAGACAAAGCAATACCAAACTAGCATATGAAAGTCTAATACAACACAACAGTGCAATCTAAGGACAACAGTTTGTCAGGAAGCCAGTTTATTTCCTCAGCTGAAGGATGCTCCTTTTTACAAGGACCGTTTGATCAAAAGCTCCATTCTTTTTACAGTCGATAAATAAAAAAAAAACAAAAACAAAAACAGCAGCCTAAGCCTTCTCTAATTGGTCTCCCATCCATAAACAGACCATGCTGTGTCCTGCTTAGCTTTATTAAAGAACCAGATTCTGGCTCCCGCAGGCAAGGGACATAATTCTTCAGGAACAATTGATAGATATGCTCTAATAGATGGGCAGCGCATACTGATAGCCTAAATATGGCCATCAGGATGCGCTACCATCCTTAACACTAGGCCAAGTTGATTATTAAGGTGGGGATTAAGGACAACAGTTTGTCAGGAAGCCAGTGTATTTCCTCAGCTGAAGGATGCTCCTTTTTGCAAGGACCATTTGATCAAAAGCTTCATTCTTTTTACAGTCTGTAAAAAAAAGAACCAGATTTTGGCTCCCAAAGGCAAAAAACTGGGTTTTTCAGACACAGCTGATAGACATGCTCTAATAGAGGGGTAGCGCATCTTGATAGCCTCAATATGGCCATCAGGATGCGCTACCATCTTAAACAGTAGGTCAAGTTGACTACATACATGTCAGGGATGAGCGCCCCCTGCTGTCGGCCAAATAATAACTGGCCCCAGCAGCAAGCTAGGTCTTCTCATATTGGTCAGCCACCCAAGTACAGACCAGGCTCAGGTCTCCTTAGCTTTTAGAAAGTAACAAGGCTCTGGCTACTACATGCAGAAGACATACTTGCTGTCGGTACCTTGTAAAGCTGCTCCAGCAGAGTGGTAGCGCATGCTGACAAGCTCAATACCTGCCGTCAAGATGCGCTACCATCCTTAACACTAGGCCAAGTTGATTATTAAGGTGGGGATTAAGGACAACAGTTTGTCAGGAAGCCAGTGTATTTCCTCAGCTGAAGGATGCTCCTTTTTGCAAGGACCGTTTAATCAAAAGCTTCATTCTTTTTACAGTCTGTAAAAAAAAAAAAAAGAGAAACAGTAGCCTAAGCCTTCTCTAATTGGTCTCCCATCCATAAACAGACTATTCTGGCGCCTGCTTAGCTTTACTAAAAAAACAGATTTTGGTTTCCATAGGCAAGGAACAAGCTTTTAAGGCAAAGCTGATAGACATGCTCTAATAGAGGGGTAGCGCATCCTGATAGCCTCAATATGGCCGTCAGGATGCGCTACCATCCTTAACACTAGGCCAAGTTGATTATTAAGGTGGGGAATAAGGACAACAGTTTGTCAGGAAGCCAGTTTATTTCCTCAGCTGAAGGATGCTCCTTTTTACAAGGACCGTTTGATCAAAAGCTCCATTCTTTGTACAGTCTGTAAAAAAAAATAAATAAAAAAGAAACAGCAGCCTAAGCCTTCTCTAATTGGTCTCCCATCCATAAACAGACTATTCTGGCGCTTGCTTAGCTTTACTGACGAACCAGATTTTGGCTCCCAAAGGCAAAAAAACACAATTTCAGACATAGCTGATAGATTTGCTCTAATAGATGGGTAGCGCATCCTGATAGCCTCAATATGGCCGTCAGGATGCGCTACCATCTTAAACAGTAGGTCAAGTTGATTACATACATGTCAGGGATGAGCGCCCCCTGCTGGTCAGCCAAATAATAACTGGCCCCAGCAATACGCTGGGTCTTCTCATATTGGTCAGCCACCCAAGTACAGACCAGGCTCTGGTCTCCTTAGCTTTTAGAAAGGAACCAGGCACTGGCTACTGCATGCAGAAGACATACTTGCTGTCGGTACCTTTATAAAGCTGCTCCAGCAGAGGGGTAGCGCATGCTGACAAGCTCAATACCTGCCGTCAGGATGCACTACCATCCTTAACACTAGGCCAAGTTGATTATTAAGGTGGGGATTAAGGACAACAGTTTTTCAGGAAGCCAGTTTATTTCCTCAGCTGAAGGATGCTCTTTTTTGCAAGGACCGTTTGATCAAAAGCTTCATTCTTTTTACAGTCTGTAAAAAAAAGAACCAGATAAAAAAGAAACAGAGGCCTAAGCCTTCTCTAATTGGTCTCCCATCCATAAACAGACCATGCTGGGTCCTGTTTAGCTTTACTTAAGAACCAGATTTGGCTCCCATAGGCAAGGAACAAGGTTTTAAGGCAAAGCTGATAGACATGCTCTAATAGAGGGGTAGCGCAGCCTGATAGCCTCAATATGGCCGTCAGGATGCGCTACCATCTTATACAGTAGGTCAAGTTGATTACATACATGTCAGGGATGAGCGCCCCCTGCTGGTCGGCCAAATAATAACTGGCCCCAGCAATACGCTAGGTCTTCTCATATTGGTCAGCCACCCAAGTACAGACCAGGCTCTGGTCTCCTTAGCTTTTAGAAAGGAACCAGGCACTGGCTACTGCATGCAGAAGACATACTTGCTGTCGGTACCTTGTAAAGCTGCTCCAGCAGAGGGGGAGCGCATGCTGACAAGCTCAATACCTGCCGTCAGGATGCGCTACCATCCTTAACACTAGGCCAAGTTGATTATTAAGGTGGGGATTAAGGACAACAGTTTGTCAGGAAGCCAGTTTATTTCCTCAGCTGAAGGATTCTCCTTTTTGCAAGGACCGTTTGATTAAAAGCTCCATTCTATTTACAGTCTGTAAAAAAAAATAAAAATAAATATAAAACAGAAACAGCGGCCTAAGCCTTCTCTAATTGGTCTCCCATCCATAAACAGACCATGCTGGAGTCTGCTTAGCTTTACTGAAGAACCAGATTTTGGGACCCATAGGCAAGGAACAAGGTTTTAAGGCAAATCTGATAGACATGCTCTAATAGAGGGGTAGCGCATCCTGATAGCCTCAGTATGGCCGTCAGGATGCACTACCATCTTAAACAGTAGGTCAAGTTGATTACATACATGTCAGGGATGAGCGCCCCCTGCTGGTCGGCCAAATAATAACTGGCCCCAGCAATACGCTAGGTCTTCTCATATTGGTCAGCCACCCAAGTACAGACCAGGCTCTGGTCTCCTTAGCTTTTAGAAAGGAACCAGGCTCTGGCTACTGCATGCAGAAGACATACTTGCTGTCGGTACCTTAATAACGCTGCTCCAGCAGAGGGATAGCGTATGCTGACAAGCTCAATACCTGCCGTCAGGATGCACTACCATCTTTAACACTAGGCCAAGTTGATTATTAAGGTGGGGATTAAGGACAACAGTTTGTCAGGAAGCCAGTTTATTTCCTCAGCTGAAGGATGCTCCTTTTTGCAAGGACTGTTTGATTAAAAGCTCCATTCTATTTACAGTCTGTAATAAAAAATAAAAATAAATAAAAAACAGAAACAGAGGCCTAAGCCTTCTCTAATTGGTCTCCCATCCATAACCAGACCATGCTGGAGCCTGCTTAGTTTTACTGAAGAACCAGATTTTGGCTCCCAAAGGCAAGAAACACAATTTGAGACATAGCTGATAGATTTGCTCTAATAGATGGGTAGCGCATCCTGATAGCCTCAATATGGCCGTCAGGATGCGCTACCATCTTAAACAGTAGGTCAAGTTGATTACATACATGTCAGGGATGAGCGCCCCCTGCTGGTCGGCCAAATAATAACTGGCACCTGTAGCACGCTAGGTCTTCTCATATCAGTCAGCCACCCAAGTACAGACCAGGCTCAGGTCTCCTTAGCTTTTAGAAAGTAACAAGGCTCTGGCTACTGCATGCAGAAGACATACTTGCTGTCGGTACCTTAATAAAGCTGCTCCAACAGAGAGGTTGCGCATGCTGACAAGCTCAATACTTGCCGTCAGGATGTGCTACCATCCTTAACACTAGGCCAAGTTGATTATTAAGGTGGGGATTAAGGACAACAGTTTTTCAGGAAGCCAGTTTATTTCCTCAGCTGAAGGATGCTCTTTTTTGCAAGGACCGTTTGATCAAAAGCTTCATTCTTTTTACAGTCTGTAAAAAAAAGAACCAGATTTTGGCTCCCAAAGGCAAAAAACTGGGTTTTTCAGACACAGCTGATAGACATGCTCTAATAGAGGGGTAGCGCATCCTGATAGCCTCAATATGGCCATCAGGATGCACTACCATCTTAAACAGTAGGTCAAGTTGACTACATACATGTCAGGGATGAGCGCCCCCTGCTGTCGGCCAAATAATAACTGGCCCCAGCAGCACGCTAGGTCTTCTCATATTGGTCAGCTACCCTAGTACAGACCAGGCTCTGGTCTCCTTAGCTTTTAGAAGGGAACGAGGCTCTGGCTACTGCATGCAGAAGACATGCTGTCGGTACCTTAATAAAACTGCTCCAGCAGAGGTGTAGCGCATGCTGACGAGCTCAATACCAGCCGTCAGGATGCGCTACCATCCTTAACACTAGGCCAAGTTGATTATTAAGGTAGGGAATAAGGACAACAGTTTGTCAGAAAGCCAGTTTATTTCCTCAGCTGAAGGATGCTCCTTTTTACAAGGACCGTTTGATCAAAAGCTCCATTCTTTGTACAGTCTGTAAAAAAAAAATAAATAAAAAAGAAACAGCAGCCTAAGCCTTCTCTAATTGGTCTCCCATCCATAAACAGACCATGCTGGGTCCTGTTTAGCTTTACTTAAGAACCAGATTTGGCTCCCATAGGCAAGGAACAAGGTTTTAAGGCAAAGCTGATAGACATGCTCTATTAGAGGGGTAGCGCATCCTAATAGCCTCAATATGGCCGTCAGGATGCGCTACCATCTTATACAGTAGGTCAAGTTGATTACATACATGTCAGGGATGAGCGCCCCCTGCTGGTCGGCCAAATAATAACTGGCCCCAGCAATACGCTAGGTCTTCTCATATTGGTCCGCCACCCAAGTACAGACCAGGCTCTGGTCTCCTTAGCTTTTAGAAAGGAACCAGGCACTGGCTACTGCATGCAGAAGACATACTTGCTGTCGGTACCTTGTAAAGCTGCTCCAGCAGAGGGGTAGCGCATGCTGACAAGCTCAATACCTGCCGTCAGGATGCGCTACCAGCCTTAACACTAGGCCAAGTTGATTATTAAGGTGGGGATTAAGGACAACAGTTTGTCAGGAAGCCAGTTTATTTCCTCAGCTGAAGGATGCTCCTTTTTGCAAGGACCGTTTGATTAAAAGCTCCATTCTATTTACAGTCTGTTAAAAAAAGAAAAATAAATAAAAAACAAAAACAGAGGCCTAAGCCTTCTCTAATTGGTCTCCCATCCATAAACAGACCATGCTGGAGCCTGCTTAGTTTTACTGAAGAACCAGATTTTGGCTCCCAAAGGCAAGAAACACAATTTGACACATAGCTGATAGATTTGCTCTAATAGATGGGTAGCGCATCCTGATAGCCTCAATATGGCCATCAGGATGCGCTACCACCTTAAACAGTAGGTCAAGTTGATTACATACATGTCAGGGATGAGCGCCCCCTGCTGGTCGGCCAAATAATAACTGGCCCCAGTAGCGCGCTAGGTCTTCTCATATTAGTCAGCCACCCAAGTACAGACCAGGCTCAGGTCTCCTTAGCTTTTAGAAAGTAAGAAGGCTCTGGCTACTGCATGCAGAAGACATACTTGCTGTCGGTACCTTAATAAAGCTGCTCCAGCAGAGGGGTAGCGCATGCTGACAAGCTCAATACTTGCCGTCAGGATGTGCTACCATCCTTAACACTGGGCCAAGTTGATTATTAAGGTGGGGAATAAGGACAACAGTTTCTCAGAAAGCCAGTTTATTTCCTCAGCTGAAGGATGCTCCTTTTTACAAGGACCGTTTGATCAAAAGCTCCATTCTTTGTACAGTCTGTAAAAAAAAAAAAAATAAAAAAGAAACAGCAGCCGAAGCCTTCTCTAATTGGTCTCCCATCCATACACAGACCATGCTGAAGCCTGCTTAGCTTTACTGAAAAACCAGATTATAGCTTCCATAAGCAAGGAACAAGGTTTTAAGGCAAAGCTGATAGACATGCTCTAATAGAGGGGTAGCGCATCCTGATAGCCTCAATATGGCCGTCAGGATGCGCTACCATCTTAAACAGTAGGTCAAGTTGATTACATACATGTCAGGGATGAGCGCCCCCTGCTGGTCGGCCAAATAATAACTGGCCCCAGCAATACGCTAGGTCTTCTCATATTGGTCAGCCACCCAAGTACAGACCAGGCTCTGGTCTCCTTAGCTTTTAGAAAGGAACCAGGCACTGGCTACTGCATGCAGAAGACATACTTGCTGTCGGTACCTTGTAAAGCTGCTCCAGCAGAGGGGTAGCGCATGCTGACAAGCTCAATACCTGCCGTCAGGATGCGCTACCATCCTTAACACTAGGCCAAGTTGATTATTAAGGTGGGGATTAAGGACAACAGTTTGTCAGGAAGCCAGTTTATTTCCTCAGCTGAAGGATGCTCCTTTTTGCAAGGACCGTTTGATTAAAAGCTCCATTCTATTTACAGTCTGTAAAAAAAAATAAAAATAAATAAAAAACAGAAACAGAGGCCTAAGCCTTCTCTAATTGGTCTCCCATCCATAAACAGACCATGCTGGAGTCTGCTTAGCTTTACTGAAGAACCAGATTTTGGGACCCATAGGCAAGGAACAAGGTTTTAAGGCAAATCTGATAGACATGCTCTAATAGAGGGGTAGCGCATCCTGATAGCCTCAGTATGGCCGTCAGGATGCACTACCATCTTAAACAGTAGGTCAAGTTGATTACATACATGTCAGGGATGAGCGCCCCCTGCTGGTCGGCCAAATAATAACTGGCCCCAGCAGCACGCTAGGTCTTCTCATATTGGTCAGCTACCCTAGTACAGACCAGGCTCTGGTCTCCTTAGCTTTTAGAAGGGAACGAGGCTCTGGCTACTGCATGCAGAAGACATGCTGTCGGTACCTTAATAAAACTGCTCCAGCAGAGGTGTAGCGCATGCTGACGAGCTCAATACCAGCCGTCAGGATGCGCTACCATCCTTAACACTAGGCCAAGTTGATTATTAAGGTGGGGAATAAGGACAACAGTTTGTCAGAAAGCCAGTTTATTTCCTCAGCTGAAGGATGCTCCTTTTTACAAGGACCGTTTGATCAAAAGCTCCATTCTTTGTACAGTCTGTAAAAAAAATAAAAAATAAAAAAGAAACAGCAGCCTAAGCCTTCTCTAATTGGTCTCCCATCCATAAACAGACCATGCTGGGTCCTGTTTAGCTTTACTTAAGAACCAGATTTGGACCCATAGGCAAGGAACAAGGTTTTAAGGCAAATCTGATAGACATGCTCTAATAGAGGGGTAGCGCATCCTGATAGCCTCAATATGGCCGTCAGGATGCGCTACCATCTTATACAGTAGGTCAAGTTGATTACATACATGTCAGGGATGAGCGCCCCCTGCTGGTCGGCCAAATAATAACTGGCCCCAGCAATACGCTAGGTCTTCTCATATTGGTCAGCCACCCAAGTACAGACCAGGCTCTGGTCTCCTTAGCTTTTAGAAAGGAACCAGGCACTGGCTACTGCATGCAGAAGACATACTTGCTGTCGGTACCTTGTAAAGCTGCTCCAGCAGAGGGGTAGCGCATGCTGACAAGCTCAATACCTGCCGTCAGGATGCACTACCATCCTTAACACTAGGCCAAGTTGATTATTAAGGTGGGGATTAAGGACAACAGTTTGTCAGGAAGCCAGTTTATTTCCTCAGCTGAAGGATGCTCCTTTTTGCAAGGACCGTTTGATTAAAAGCTCCATTCTATTTACAGTCTGTAAAAAAAAATGAATAAAAACAGAAACAGAGGCCTAAGCCTTCTCTAATTGGTCTCCAATCCATAAACAGACCATGCTGGAGCCTGCTTAGTTTTACTGAAGAACCAGATTTTGGCTCCCAAAGGCAAGAAACACAATTTGAGACATAGCTGATAGATTTGCTCTAATAGATGGGTAGCGCATCCTGATAGCCTCAATATGGCCGTCAGGATGCACTACCATCTTAAACAGTAGGTCAAGTTGATTACATACATGTCAGGGATGAGCGCCCCCTGCTGGTCGGCCAAATAATAACTGGCCCCAGTAGCACGCGAGGTCTTCTCATATCAGTCAGCCACCCAAGTACAGACCAGGCTCAGGTCTCCTTAGCTTTTAGAAAGGAACCATGCTCTGGCTACTGCATGCAGAAGACATACTTGCTGTCGGTACCTTAATAAAGCTGCTCCAACAGAGGGGTAGCGCATGCTGACAAGCTCAATACTTGCCGTCAGGATGTGCTACCATCCTTAACACTGGGCCAAGTTGATTATTAAGGTGGGGAATAAGGACAACAGTTTGTCAGAAAGCCAGTTTATTTCCTCAGCTGAAGGATGCTCCTTTTTACAAGGACCGTTTGATCAAAAGCTCCATTCTTTGTACAGTCTGTAAACAAAAATGAATAAAAAAGAAACAGCAGCCTAAGCCTTCTCTAATTGGTCTCCCATCCATAAACAGACCATGCTGGGTCCTGCTTGGCTTTACTGAAGACCCAGATTTTGGCTCCCGCAGGGAAGGAACAGTACTTTCAAGCATAGCTGATAGATTTGCTCTAATACATGGGTAGCGCATCCTGATAGCCTCAATATGGCCGTCAGGATGCGCTACCATCTTATACAGTAGGTCAAGTTGATTACATACATGTCAGGGATGAGCGCCCCCTGCTGGTCGGCCAAATAATAACTGGCCCCAGCAATACGCTAGGTCTTCTCATATCGGTCAGCCACCCAAGTACAGACCAGGCTCTGGTCTCCTTAGCTTTTAGAAAGGAACCAGGCACTGGCTACTGCATGCAGAAGACATACTTGCTGTCGGTACGTTGTAAAGCTGCTCCAGCAGAGGGGTAGCGCATGCTGACAAGCTCAATACCTGCCGTCAGGATGCGCTACCATTCTTAACAGTAGGCCAAGTTGATTATTAAGGTGGGGATTAAGGACAACAGTTTGTCAGGGAGCCAGTTTATTTCCTCAGCTGAAGGATGCTCCTTTTTGCAAGGACCGTTTGATTAAAAGCTCCATTCTATTTACAGTCTGTAAAAAAAAATAAAAATAAATAAAAAACAGAAACAGAGGCCTAAGCCTTCTCTAATTGGTCTCCCATCCATAAACAGACCATGCTGGAGTCTGCTTAGCTTTATTGAAGAACCAGATTTTGGGACCCATAGGCAAGGAACAAGGTTTTAAGGCAAATCTGATAGACATGCTCTAATAGAGGGGTAGCGCATCCTGATAGCCTCAGTATGGCCGTCAGGATGCACTACCATCTTAAACAGTAGGTCAAGTTGATTACATACATGTCAGGGATGAGCGCCCCCTGCTGGTCGGCCAAATAATAACTGGCCCCAGCAATACGCTAGATCTTCTCATATTGGTCAGCCACCCAAGTACAGACCAGGCTCTGGTCTCCTTAGCTTTTAGAAAGGAACCAGGCTCTGGCTACTGCATGCAGAAGACATACTTGCTGTCGGTACCTTAATAACGCTGCTCCAGCAGAGGGATAGCGTATACTGACAAGCTCAATACCTGCCGTCAGGATGCACTACCATCTTTAACACTAGGCCAAGTTGATTATTAAGGTGGGGATTAAGGACAACAGTTTGTCAGGAAGCCAGTTTATTTCCTCAGCTGAAGGATGCTCCTTTTTGCAAGGACTGTTTGATTAAAAGCTCCATTCTATTTACAGTCTGTAATAAAAAATAAAAATAAATAAAAAACAGAAACAGAGGCCTAAGCCTTCTCTAATTGGTCTCCCATCCATAAACAGACCATGCTGGAGCCTGCTTAGTTTTACTGAAGAACCAGATTTTGGCTCCCAAAGGCAAGAAACACAATTTGAGACATAGCTGATAGATTTGCTCTAATAGATGGGTAGTGCATCCTGATAGCCTCAATATGGCCGTCAGGATGCGCTACCATCTTAAACAGTAGGTCAAGTTGATTACATACATGTCAGGGATGAGCGCCCCCTGCTGGTCGGCCAAATAATAACTGGCCCCAGTAGCACGCTAGGGCTTCTCATATCAGTCAGCCACCCAAGTACAGACCAGGCTCAGGTCTCCTTAGCTTTTAGAAAGTAACAAGGCTCTGGCTACTGCATGCAGAAGACATACTTGCTGTCGGTACCTTAATAAAGCTGCTCCAACAGAGAGGTTGCGCATGCTGACAAGCTCAATACTTGCCGTCAGGATGTGCTACCATCCTTAACACTAGGCCAAGTTGATTATTAAGGTGGGGATTAAGGACAACAGTTTTTCAGGAAGCCAGTTTATTTCCTCAGCTGAAGGATGCTCTTTTTTGCAAGGACCGTTTGATCAAAAGCTTCATTCTTTTTACAGTCTGTAAAAAAAAGAACCAGATTTTGGCTCCCAAAGGCAAAAAACTGGGTTTTTCAGACACAGCTGATAGACATGCTCTAATAGAGGGGTAGCGCATCCTGATAGCCTCAATATGGCCATCAGGATGCACTACCATCTTAAACAGTAGGTCAAGTTGACTACATACATGTCAGGGATGAGCGCCCCCTGCTGTCGGCCAAATAATAACTGGCCCCAGCAGCACGCTAGGTCTTCTCATATTGGTCAGCTACCCTAGTACAGACCAGGCTCTGGTCTCCTTAGCTTTTAGAAGGGAACGAGGGTCTGGCTACTGCATGCAGAAGACATGCTGTCGGTACCTTAATAAAACTGCTCCAACAGAGGTGTAGCGCATGCTGACGAGCTCAATACCAGCCGTCAGGATGCGCTACCATCCTTAACACTAGGCCAAGTTGATTATTAAGGTGGGGATTAAGGACAACAGTTTTTCAGGAAGCCAGTTTATTTCCTCAGCTGAAGGATGCTCCTTTTACAAGGGACCGTTTGATCAAAAGCTCCTTCTTTTACAGTCTGTAAAACCCAAAACAGCAGCCTAAGCCTTCTCTAATTGGTCTCCCATCCATAAACAGACCATGGGTCCTGCTTAGCTTTACTGAAAACCAGATTTTGACTCCCGCAGGCAAGGAACAGAATTTTCAGAAAAGCTGATAGACATGCTCTAATAGAGGGGTAGCGATCCTGATAGCCTAAATACAGTCTGTAAAAAAACAGAAACAGCAGCCTCAGCCTGGGTCCTGCTTAGCTTTATTGAAAAATCAGATTTTGGCTCCCATAGGCAAAGAACAAGGTCTTAAGGCAAAGCTGATAGACATGCTCTAATAGAGGGGTAGCACATCCTGATAGCCTCAATATGGCCGTCAGGATGCGCTACCATCTTAAACAGTAGGTCAAGTTGACTACATACATGTCAGGGATGAGCGCCCCCTGCTGTCGGCCAAATAATAACTGGCCCCAGCAGCACGCTAGGTCTTCTCATATTGGTCAGCCACCCAAGTACAGACCAGGCTCTGGTCTCCTTAGCTTTTAGAAAGGAACCAGGCTCTGGCTACTGCATGCAGAAGACATGCTGTCGGTACCTTAATCAAACACACCTGATTCAGATTATTAGCTCATTAGTAGAGACTACAAGACCTGAAATGTGTGTGTCAGACAAAGGAGAAATGCAAAATGTGCAGTGTTGGAGGCCCTCCAGGAAATGGGTTGGGAACCACTGGTCTAAACTCTAGTCCTCGAGGTCCACTGCTCTGCACTTTTTGTATGTCTCCCTTATATAATGCACCTTGATTCAGATAATCAGCTCTTTGGAGAAAGATCAATGAGAGATTTTTTTTTTAACTACAGGGTAATGAGAGGGTCTGTATTAGTTACTACTGGAGAAAGTGTAACGGCTAACTTGGATCACATGTTTCTTAATAACCAAACCCATTACAGCCTTAACATCACTGAATTTCGGTCAGAGTTGTGTGACAGTCAATCACCGTTTACGGATACATTAGGAATAAATGAGAAGTGCTGTAAACTGAATCCCACCTGTCACAAAAAGTCAGTGAATCTTATAAAACAGCATTTTTTTTGTGGTAAACTCTAAAAATAGTTTAATCCAAAAGTACTGTTTAGTGTAAAACATTCTGAAGAATAGCAAATAGGCTGTCAATTTATTAAATTATAAGCCATTTCCTCTAAAAAGCTGTTTATTCAGCGTAGTAAACCCTCTCTTCCATTGACATCCATTCAAAGAAAACGCCCTCTGGTCTCCTTTCCCCCGTACTGCCAGACCGGAAGTGTTAGCTTTAGCCATTACGCTTTTTCAGCTAATGGTTGCAGGCTTTCGTTCTAGTGGCTTTGGATCCATGAACTGAAGTGTGTCAGATTCAGAAACACACAAAATGTGCAGAGCAGTGGGCAGAGTTGAGAACCACTCGGTCTAAACCACTGAAAAAACATAGTTACGTCACTTGCAGCTGCGTGTACATAGTGGTGTCAGAAAAACACTGGTAACAAGCGGAGGAAAACAGGTAAAATCCATAGAGTAAGAGAAAAAAAAAAATATTGTGCCTTGCAATGCCGGAATGCAAATAACTTTTAGAGAATACTGTCATCAAAGACACCACTTGAAGTTAAACGAAGTTGTTTGAATGGACAGACTATGGAGGAAAACTGCCATGATTACTCTATTTTTAAAGCATAAATTTGATTTAAACAATATGTCTATATAGCTTTATACAGTGGTTTCCTTTGTAAAATTTCTTTACAAAAGAATGACCTTAATGTTTAGTATTCATTTTAACTCTGTGTCTGTGTCTTTAACCGTCTGTCATCATTAGGTCAGTATGGAGCTCAGTCAACTTCCGTCTGTGCTTTGTGAGTATTATTTTATCTTCATATGGATGTAATTGCTATTATATTAAAAAAAAAATCACAAGTGATTTAGTGTTCCTGGATTTATTTTTTTTATTTTTTTCATACTGCTGTGAGTTTCAAATCCAGCTCTATTCAGTGACATATGAAATATGGGTTTGAGAGAGGAAGTGTGCAGTTAGTGCTGTTTGTGAAAGAGAAATGCAGTGTATTTGTAGATCAATGTATTTTAGTTATTAATTTCTATGTTTTGTAATGTGTGGTTTGAATCAGGCCACCAGGAACGTGGTTGGGAACCACTTGTCTAAACCATGGGAAAAACACAGTTACATCACTTGCAGCTGCGCACGCATTCAGAAAAACACTGGTAACAAGTAGAGTCAAATGGGTAAAATTCATAAAATAAGAGAAAAAAAAAAAAACAATTTTGGTGCCAGAATTGGAATGCAAATAATTTTTAGAGAATACTGTCGTCAAAGACGTTTAAACGGATAGATTTGCTATGATTATTCTACTTTTAAAGCATACATTTGATTTAAACAATATTCAACATATGCTGTTCATAGGGAACGAATTGTATTAGCCCTACAGCATGACATAATATTTAAACCTATTACTGATAACATTTATTTATTTCATCTCACTGACTTTCTGACTTTTTTTTCTTGCAAATGCAAGCTTAAATCTGCTATTTCAGACTTTATATCTTTTTATAATGATTTAACACAACAATAGTGAGTTTCCCTGCTGAACAAAAAAAAAATAAGCTGGTTGGCTGGTTTTAGCTGGTCATCCATCCTGGTCTTAGCTGGTCACAATTTTAAAATATAACTTAAATTTACCTTTTTTTTTTTCTTTTATTCCATGACTCCATAGACTGCTACTTGAAAATTGCCATTTTCTGCAAACAGATAAGCCTCGCCCACAAAAAGTAAGCAAAGGGCACAATATTTTGATCATAAAGCAATATAATTAACATTAGCCTAATATTTTATCTACCTGACCAGAAATAATAAGAACAAATACGAGTGTTGTCAAGATTCTTGCCCTGGAAAACCTGGTTTAGTTTGGCCAGCCACATCAATGTTTTTTGCACTCTTCTGCTTGATTTGTTAAAACTTTCTTCAGTCTATAGTACTCCAAATGTTTTTCAAGGTCTGACCGATTAGTACAACCCAAAACATGACAATAATTGACCATTTTCAGCAGCAATAATAAGCAAAATATGCACGTTTTGTTCAGTTTAGTGGCATTGTTTACATGCCGCCAATATGGTCGATTGATGACACGTTGTGAAAACCCTCTATACTTGTGGTGAGATTTGGTTCCGTAAGTTTCCACGCTGTCTCTAGGACACACACACAATTGGGGAAGTTAGTGAATATTCATTCATTTTATGAAGTACCATAAAACATTATGTATCTTTAATGTATCCTAAATGCTTCGTAAAGGCCATTCGTTGGGGAATATACAGCTCCCTGGTCACTTCTTTGTTTCTTATTCATTAAATTGGTTCATAAGAATCATTCATTCAGGAATCACTCTACAATGGTTGTGCTATACAATTTTGATCCAATACAAATAAGTGTTTCAGTTGGTCACACTGGTTGTGCTCTAGTCTGTGATTTTGATTCACAAAAAATAAACAGTTAAGTGTCATTTGTTCAGAATCGGTCACCCTAATCATGCTGTATGACATTGATCCACTAAAAATAACTGACTCGTAAGAGACATTCTTTGGGAAATCAGAGAACACTGGTCGCAAGATCTGAGTATTTTTATTTACATAAAAAATGTAACAATTTCAGGGAAAACAGTTGTTTCCCCTCAGAAAAAGGAATAAATAAGACACTTATATAAGTCAATATTTAAATAAGGCATAACACCATTTTCTAAAATATTTTTCAAAGCTATAACTAAATCTTATCCTTGTGTTTCACAACTCTTAATATATTTAGCATTTGACATATGTGTTCATGTTTAGTAGCGCTCAAAAACTATTATAATGTAACCACAGTCCGCAGTTCTCACCATGTGCACACTAGCATGCAACATCATTACACACCTGTCAGAACAACAGGAGGTTTAAAAATAAGCACATGTGAATTGGCTGCACAAGAGATGCATGTTCAGAAGTTCTTTAAAATGTAATCATATTTTTTATGTGTGTACTACTAACTATAATCATTCACGTAGAGTAGAGGTCTTAACCTGAACATTATATTAAGAGGTCATAGACTTAAATTAAAATGAAGACATACAAACAATTGACTGTGTGTATTCATATGAGTGTAACGTGAGGCAAACATTAAAGATCTCTCACACTGATATATACTGAGCGTTACTGTATACGCCTACAGTAGAAAATTAAAGAACAACAAATTTAAAATATTAATTTGGTGATAAATCAATACAGAAAAGACACTCTGATAAATTAATAAACAACAGTAATAAAATATACGGTTGATGTCAAATTGAAAGTTTAAATACACCTGATTTGAGATTCATCTTTTTACACTGAGGACAACTGAGGGACTCAACTACAAATATTCACAAATTTTTAATTTTACAACACAAGAAACTCTATATCACTGGGAAACCTACAGACAAAAAGAAGACAAACCACTATGCACCACGAATGGGGGAACTAAAACTCAGGTCTAAATACTAAGAAAGAACGAGGAACTGAATAAGGAACAGGTGGTTCTTAATCAATAACCACTCAGGAACACTGTAAAAGGAACTAATCACAGGAAATTCGTGACAATGTGTCAGTGAGGGAATATAGTGAACGTGATGATTAGGGTTAGGCTTAGGGGTAAGGATTGGGTTAAGTCTATATTTTTGGAGAGTAATGTTGATCCAGGATCAAAAAAACATGTTGATCCAGGAACATGTCTGTCTTGGCAAAATCACGGCCACCGAGGGAATACAGTGTATTAGCTTGAAGTGGTAAAAAAAAAAAATGCTGGTCTTGTGCACTGGCTGACATATGCAAATTGTTATTGCATTGTACATTTCTACAATGAAGAAAAAATATTTGGAGATATTACTGGTAAAACATAAATGTATTTACTAAAGAAACCAAACTGCTGATTTGAGTGTGTGTGTGTGTGTGTGTGTGTGTGTGTATAAGTACAACAAGAGGTCCCACTGAATATTAAGTGGCCTTAACTACTGTGTACTTACATCAAAAAATCAGTACAATGTACTTAATGTGGTCATATTGTATTGCAAAACACTTTTGCTGCTATTAAGGTGGGATACGGGTAAGGTTAGGGAGAAGTTTGGTGGTATGGGTAGGTTTGGGTTTAAGGTGAAAGGGATGGGTCAACGGTGTAATAATAAGTGTAATTACAGATGTAATTACATGCTGGTATTTTTTAAATCTAAGTACAATGTAAATACATGCATGTGCACAATAAGTGTTTACAATAATTGTATCAAATGATTAACTTCAGTGTAAGTACATAGTAGTTAAGGCCACTTAATATAAACCCAACAAGAAAACAAACAAACAAAAATAACAGATTTTTTACAAAAAATCACTTTAAACAAACTGATTACTGGTGTCCAAGTGGTTTTTAGTGTGTTTTAGTGTGTTTTTAGATTCAGGCTTCATCATTTAAGATCTGTTTGAACTCCCCAGTGACCCATAGTGGTTGTTTGTTGCTGATGGTTGTGTTATTAGCTGGTTTTCCTCTTTCTGCCCTGCATATACAAACTCCTGTGTGTTTTAGAGAACTGACAGTGTAGTTTCCTCCAGCTCCTCTTTTGCTGTTTGAGAGCAGCTTATAACGGTATTGTATAAAGTGAAAATGTGTAGTTGTCAACTTAAAAATGCATGTGGTCTGATCTTAAAAAGGTAATATAACTTTTATAATGATAACATACAATTTTTGAGACACATCATGACTGATTCTGATCACTACCAGTCCTCTCATGCAACTGGTTCAGCTCAGCCTACTCAGAGTGGTTTACAAACCGGCAAGTGATAGTCGTTATGGGAGGCAGACGCACTAACAATGCATTTAAACTGCAAGTGTATTCAATACATCAATACATTTACAGTGCCAGTCACAATAAAAGCATCTAAAATGAAATATTTAACATATGTGTGTATATATTTTGCTGTTTAATAATAATTTAATTCCTTTTCAAAGATTAGCATGCATAGTCTAGCACATAAAGCATTGCGTTACTAATATTAAGTACTAATAAATCTATTGCCATCAATTGCTCAGTATCACAAGGGTGATTAAGCATTTATGATCCTGGTTATTCTCCAGCACTTCTGAGCCTAAACTCAGCATCCTGGGACTGAAAGTCTCTCCTCTGAGCATTTAACCTGAGCATATGTCACATCATTAGATCCAGCATCTAAAAATACAGAAATGATAAAATACATAAATATGAAAATACAATCATATATTGCATTTATTATATTGTATCATCGTACTGTAGTCTGCATGCAATGACCTTTTGGATCACATGAATTTCACAGTTCAAAGCCACAAATGTGTTTACTGTTATTGTTGTGGTTTTTGTTGCTATGTAGAGATGCGGTAGAAATTTATATCAAAGCAGTTACTGTTGTGATCATAAAAGAACATAAACTTTTGTTTCAGTTTACCTTTGTTTTCTTTCCTTTTCGTCTGTTCTTTTGTAGATTTGAGTTCAATCTCAGCATAGGTGAGGCCCACTTCAGTAGGCCTACTTACATTGTCTACAGTGAAAAACAGAGAAAGGAATAAGACACTTATGGGGTTTTTTTTATACCACTTTTGAGGTGTTAATTCAACATTGGAATGCAAGAGTTGTGCAGTGTGAAAACATTCAGTGTTAGATGCTGCTATATGCTAAACAACAGACACCAGTTGTGTGCCTCATATCCATGTGCTTTGGACAGTTAATGAAACACCGTGTGCTTTTACCATGTGAAGAGGGAAATGTCAAATGGTGACTGAAAATGTGAATTAGACTGAAGAAAAGTGTTTTATCATTTTGTTTATAATCCGATAAATTTATTCAGGAAAAACTTCCTCAAAGCTCAAAGCTGTTATGTTAACAGGTTGTGTGCTGTGTTTGTCCAAACAATGACACTGGCACAGCAAATTAGAACCTGGAAAAGCTATTGGCCAGGGGTTCCCTCGAGATTTTCCTATGGATTTTCAGTTTTTCAGTTCATGAGTAAAACACAGCCTATGGTAAATATAAATTAACAATACTAGGATGTTTTGAAAACATGAATTTTGAAGCAGTTTATTACAGTAACTACAAAACAATGTTTGGGGTGTGAGTATGTGCAGTTTATGATGTAGAACAGTATTCTCAAGTTATGTTTACCACAGACTTTATTTTACTCATGAATCGAAAAACCATATTATAAAAAAAAATCCTGAGGCGACCCATGGCAAATTACATCCTTTTTACGTCATGACTGCTGTAATGAGGCTTCAGCAGAGTGAGGATCCACCCGCAGATTTATTGTAATCAACAAGTAAATGTCTAATGCTGTGTAAGGATTTTTCCCACCTCCTACTTCGTTATAACATCTGGAACACCCCTTCCAGTCAGATATCCGATCTGTGAACTCGGCACATCGATCTACCCCAACCTCAGCAGGACGCTTCATTTGTGGAGCTAGCTTATGTCAAACTTAAAATACATTAAGTTTATAAAATAATACCTTATTTTAGCTTTTAGTCAGCTGTTTTTGAAATGAAATGCAGCATTTTTTTCTTGTTTTTGTCATAATTGACCGAAATATGTTAACGTGACGTGATTGACTGGAACACACTGAAGTTGGAAGTGAGACATATCAACTCCGCTGTTCCCACTTCTGACTTTGTCTGGAACGCAGCATAAGAGGGGCTTAAATAGCCCACTGATGTACATCAGGTGTGAGAGCAATCAGTGCCAGGTATGTGGGGCATGTGGGAAATGGAATCCAAAGGAGAGTTAATATTCGGTAGAGGAATCCCTCTGGTGGTGAGTGGGAGGAACCGTGGGGGCCTTGTTTTGTGACAGCTGCAGCCAGCACTCTATTGGTTTGTTCCATCTGTATTCTGAAGTCAGAGTTCCCAGTAGTAACTTTAAACTGGAATTCCCCCTTAGGTCAGAGTTCTGACTTGGAAACTTAGAGGAACCACAACAACACCGACTTTAGAATCAAATATGGCAGCTCATCGCATCAACATAAGTAAAACAAGTAAAACAAGACAACCCAGCATTTACTTAGCTTTTAGAATGACCCAGGGTTAACTATTTAATGTGAGAAAAAGTGTTTAGTTGAGTTTGATTTGCTCTGCAAATATTAGAGTGATTGACTTGAAAATGGACTTGATTCCAATTCCTTTAGAAAAGAACAACTGTTTCAGGTGAACAAATAATAACATAAATAAATAAATCATGATTATATGAAATATTTTTAAATGACGTCATTAGTTACCTGTGCTTACATCTTTATTAATAGCTGTATCAACAGAGTCACAAATATGAGAAGTTCCTGTAATAAATTTAATAAAATTAATACATTAATATTTAATGTATTAAATATTAATACATTCCACAGAAAAAAATATAATTTTCATGTTTCACTGACTAACGGTTAAATATTTCATGTGGGACTGACCAGACAGCAGTGTATTGTTTCCCGCTTCACTCTGGTTCTGCTCTGATGTCTGACTGCTGTTCTGCTGTTGACTGACACTAGAGGGCGACTGAGATCTCCCTCCTAGTCATATATGAAATTATTATGTAAATGTTTTGAGGAAAAAGTATTTTCAATACAGATTATGTGAACATTTAGCACCATTTTAATTAATACTTTTCAGATATTAATAAATTATATTCCAAAGCTTGCTTAAAATGGTCTCCCAGCCTGACTAGCTGAAAACTACCCTAAACCCAGCTTTGCCAGCTTTACCTTTGTTGTTTCTGTAGTGCAACAGCAGGACCAAGAAGACAGTGATCAAAAATGTGACAGTCAGTACTGCAGTCACTCTAATTATCACAGGATTGTGACCATCAGATCTAGGGGAAGCTGAGATACATTCATTTTAAATTTAGATGAGGTGTAATTGATACAAGAATACTTTAATAGTGTCTAATAGTTCTCAATCTCACCTGTGACTGAGATCCAGCTCTTGGGTGACTCTCCATCTGGATGTTTGCAGTAGTAGAAACCCTCATGTGACTTTGAAACAGTAGAGATGATCATATCTGTAGCTTGATTCTGGATGAGTGATCCATCTTTATAGAAATCAGCTCTGATGTTTGGTGGGGTTGAATGTTGAATTAAACAGCGTAGAGTCAGAGTATCTCCTTCAGTCACAGGATGAACAGGACTCTCCAGAATAACACCAGCTACAGAAACAGATAAAACATGCAATGATGGCAAATAGTAATATTTTATATAAAATATGGTAACAACATCAACAAAAAAAGTCGAAAACAGTCTCTCACATTGTGTGAAACACTATGGGGAAACTCCTGTTTATTCTAAATACTGAAGCCTGATTCTCCCCTGTGGCCATCTGGTGATTACAAACAGCAAATCAAATTTTGTAGAAAGAAAATTTCTGTGGCATCATTGCAAATGCCGCACCACGAGTGTGGCTTATGCAGGGCATGCCATCACTTGCCTGGGCCACCCCCACGCTGAGGCTGCACTCACTGAGAGAGCAGTTTGTCACTCCACTTCACTGGCAGATCAACTTCTTCCATCAAAAGCAGCCTGCCCCTCCCAGAAGCATCAGAGTCACAGGGCTGAGCAACCAGGCTTGAGTGATCTCACACTGGCACAGGTCCCATATGCTTCACTTTCCCCGCAGCAGTTCAATCCACCGGTGTACTTTACATGTGAGGATCAGCGCCTCTTGTCTGCAGCAAGCAGTTTAATCTCTTTTTGTGGATCGAAGGAGGAAGCTGTCACTTATAGGACAGGACCACCTCTTCCGCAGGACTACCTCTTCCACAGCCAATGCACCACTTCCTGCCTAAGAGCTCCAGCTTGGTGGCTGGGTTAAGTTGCCAGAATGCTCATCTTCCCAGCAGCCTGCAATGCCTGCTCTGTAACACTGCTCTCCCACTCAGCCTCATCCCAAATCAGAGCCTGAGCTCCAATAACACCCTCAGATGTCCAAATGCTACCACTTTCTAAGCATTGGGCCCTGTCCTTGCTATTCAGCACATGCCCAAACAAATTACACCTGAGATAGCGGACCCACCTCCTCAAAAGGCCACTTCTCCTCTTCACAACAATACAAATGTCTGTTCCCTGCCCTCATGCAGCAAACTGCCACTTGAAAAACTCAGACCACTTGTTACTTAGTGCCAGGCTTGGTAAGCCATCCTGTCAAGTTGTGTTCTGCAGACCATAGAGCTCAGATAGAAATGGATCTGAAAGATGTTTACTTTTACATCCAGATAGTCCACCATCATAGACCATTCTTGACATTTACATTTAAGGGGGTGGCTTATCAATTCAGTCCTGCTTTTCAGACTGTCTCTGGCTCACACACTTTTTTAATGAAACGTGGCGTCTTCCTCAATATAGTTTTTAGATGCAGGCCTTGGTTGTGCCGGAATGCTCACTGACAATTTTGCAGCCAGTGGTGTCATTCACATTGGGTGCTTTTTGCCCCCTCAAGATTTTACAGAGGATGCTTGGCCTCATGACTGCTGTGTCCTGGACCTAATTTGTGCTGCCTGGTTTGGGCCTTTATTGTTTACATAGAGTGCTCTAGCCACTTCAGGCAATCAGAGCAGCTCTTTGTATGCTTTAGAGGCTGTTCTAAAAGGCTGCTAGTTATGAAGCAGAGACTATTCCACAGGATAGTAGAGGCTATAGCCCTAGCTTATGCCTCAGTGGGCTTACAGTGTCCTGCAAGATTGAGGGCCCACTCCACCAGAGGAATGGCCTCCTCCATGGCTTGGTCCAGCTGCATTTCTATTTTGTGATATCTAAGGGCAGCCGGCTGGTCTTTGCAGTCTACCTTGACTAAATTGTATAACCTGGATGTCCTTGCCCTTCAGGCATGGATCTTGTCTGCGTAATCTCGCTGATCTCCTTCTGAGTGGAAAAGGTCTCAGTTATGCAGACCCCGGCCTCAGGACCTGGGTCTCATTATTAGTTAATGCTTCTTAGGAGCCCTCATTGCGGGTGAACCTGGGTTTTGCTCACATTGTGGCTTTGTTCTGCACTTATTTATAGAATAGCACTATTGGATAGGTTCCCCATAGTCGTAAGATTCTGATTAAATGGCATTTGGAACAAATAAGGCTTCAGTCTTCAGAGTAAACAGGAGTTTCCCCATAGCGTTTCATGCAACACTCATTCCTGTTATCTCAAGGAACCAAGGTTACGTAGTGTAAGTGTTTTTTGACCACTGATGCATTCTGCACTTGTTTAATCAACCTGTTTTGTTCACTGATTTTAAACTGCAGTCAAATTAACACAGACTCACAATGTACAGTGATATTAACAGGATGATATATCTCTCCAGATTCAGACTGACACCAATACACTCCAGTGTCTGATGTGATGGTGGAGCTTATTGTACATCTTTGTGATCCCCAGTCTGATGATGAACAATCTTCCAGCTGTCCACTGTCTGTGTATCTTCTCACTTTCCATCTATCAGAGTTACTCTGGTCCTCACAGCTCAGAGAGAGAAAGACAGATGAGAAGTGTTGAGTTCTGCTGGAAATGATGATAAGAGAGACTGGAGGAGAAACACCTGAGAAGACAATTAGAGATAAGCATTTAGAATGTTTGAGAATGTTTATTAAATTATTTAGTTAGTTAGTTAGTTAGTTAGTAAATAAGAACCAATGATTTAAGTGTTTGAACTAACCTGTGACCCATAGTGGTTGTTTGTTGCTGTAGGTTGATTTATAGGCTGTTTTTCCTCTCTCTGCTCTGCACACATAAACTCCTGAGTGATTTAGAGCAGCAGAACTGAGAGTGTAATTTCCTTCAGCTCCTCTGCTGCTGTCTGAGAGCAGCTGATAATGATCACTGCTCTCTGTATAAAGTGAGAATGTGCATATGTTCATGAAAGGGATTAATTTCTATATGCACCTTATAAATGACTTACTGTAAACTGATGTATTCAGATTGATTCAGTACTTTTAATCTTAGCAATATTTTTGATAAAACCATATAATAGACATTCAGATATATCATTATTTTTAAACTTTGGTGTTATGTCTGCTGGTAACACTTCAGTATACGAAACAATTCTCACTATAGCTACTTATTAGCATGCCTATAATTAACATATTGACTGTTTATTAGTACTTATAAAGCACCCATTCTGCATGACCATCATACAGTTTTGAAACAACGTGAGGGTGAGTAAATGATGCCAAACTGTTCATTTCTGGACAAACTGTCCTTTAATTTAAAGTTACCACATGAAGCACGTTATATTTTACCTGATGAAGAAGTGTGTACCAAAGTGTACCAACTGAATGTCCAGTCTGTAGAGGAGCCGTAAACTTCACAGATCAGAGTCGCTGAATCTCCTTCAGTCAACCATGTCTGTGAAGAAACACTTAAAACTGCCTGGGCCCTATCTGAAATTGAGAAATTATTCATTTATAACCTGTTAAACATGTCTGTATTTATTAAGAAATTATCAAACTGACCTGATACTGTCAGTGTAACTGCTTCACTGATGTTTGATGTTCGTGATCCTTCAGTCTCTCTTCCATAACAGGAGTATTTACCTGCATCAGACTCATTAACAAGACTGAATGTGTGTTCCTGTACTTCACTGAAAACATCCACTGAATCTTTTTTATACCAGCTGTACTGCCAGCTAGTGACTCCTTCACCATCAATGTCACATCTCAGAATGACTGTCTCTCCTCTGAATACATGTTCATCAGGTTTAATGGTCACTTTGGCTTTTGGTCTTTCTGTAAAATGATAAATCGCAAAAGAAGTGATAATATAACAAACAATTATTTAAATCAAATATGTTTTTAGCCTATGAACAGTTACTTGAATTTCATATTTTCACTGTGTTCTCAGAGCAGTTCATTATGTAAGAAAAAATCCTTGCCATATATTGTCAGTGTTACTGGTTCACTGTAATGTGTGTACTGTCCTCCTCTTTGCACTCTGCACCTGTACTCTCCTCCATCAGAGACTTTCACTGAATTGATTGTTTTATTTGCAGCTTCAGTAGATTCAGTGTTTGAGTCTTTACTCCAGAGAAATTCCAGTCCATCCCATGGCTGATCCACTTCACATCTCAGAGTAACTGAGTCTCCAGTGAACAATGAACTCTGTGGCCACACAGTCAGAGTTGGTGTGGTAAGATCTGTCAGTATAAAATGATTAGTAGCATGAGTTCTGAAGGTGTTTCAGCAAAAATAATATGCTTCATCTCACCCTCTCACTGGGAAATAATTAGTGCATATAAATTTTCACAGTGAATGGTGTCAAACGCATTTTCATGCTGAAGTGTTTCATGCTCTATGTTTGCATATATAAATATATTTATCCAGATAAACATAAACACATGATATTTTATAGATTTTGAAAAAGCAGACAACTGTTCATGGAATTTAAAATCAGTGGACTACAAATGCGTTCTTACTCAAAGTAAAATACTAGTGAAAATCTACAAAGACAGCAACTATGCAAAACAAAAGTACAGAACTGATTCAACAAACACCATTACAGAGTTCAAAACCAAATGACTGAGAAACAGACTGACCTACAGTAAACGCAACACAACACAAACAGCACTAACTGCATATTTGCTTTCTAAAGTTCATTGTTTACTCATTTATTGTGGATTTGAAACACTGAGCAGAAAAAAAGGAATCACTGAATCACTTAATCCTATTCATATTCTAAAAGGAATTATCATCAACTGAAATACATACAAATTTAAATAATACTCACAGAGCACAAGAGGAAGTTGACTGAGCTCCATACTGACCAAATGATGACAGATGGTTAAAGACACAGACTGGTAAAGGCTCAAGACTTCCTGAAACCTGCAGTCAGATCTTTAGGAACATCATGACAGATCAGAGACACACAAATGTACCTCATGTGTTACAGAAAATATTTTGATAATGCTGATTATCTTGTAACATGTTTTCAGAAAATGTCACAATGACTAACATGCAAGTTTTCTACAGAAATGTTGCCATGAATCACAATTTATCAAACTGATAAATTCAGATTTCATTTTTAAATGCCAAGTTCTGTCATGAAACCCCAGATAGCATAGGCTGATGGGTTGTTAATGCAAACTGATTATAATCACAGTGTTAAACTACTTGGCACAAGTTGATTCATGTTGCATAGACAGCCAGTAACCTTGCTGCTTTACATTTAAATGGCTGGTTAGCATGTACTAGAGCATTTCACAGAACGCTTATATATCGGCATATTCACTGGCAATTAGTAAGTTCTTGTACTTGCTTTGCAGCAGCAGCAGCGATAATCTACAACAACAGCAATTCAGCATCGTAGCAGATCTATTCCGCCAAGATCAAATACATTAATACTGTCATATCCATTACCATGCTAAAATCTTCTGAGAGTTGTCATGACAGAACTGGATCGAATTAATCCTAAATGTGTGACTTTTGTCTTGAGCAGTTGTTTTCGATTTCTCCTGTAGATTCCTCCATGCTGTGTTAGAACGAGGTCGGATCTTGGCTTGGTTGCCATCGATTCTTGTTTTTTGATGGTCTGTACAGGTTTTTAACTCACTTAGTGGTTACTAAGTGTGGCTTACTTAGTATCCTAAGTGGTCTAAGGATATCTCAGACTTGAAGCTAAGAGTTTGGACTCCTAGTAGTCTCTGAAGATGCCGATTTGCACACTTGCAAACTGTGGCCTGTTATCTGAAACAACTTCATCTGGCATCCCATGTCTTGCAAAAATAGATTTCAGTGCCATTCTTACATATTGACTTATAGTCTGTGTTAGCTTTGCAACTGCAGAAAATTTCAAGACGTAGTCCACACATAGCAGGTAGTCTGCTTGGATGAAGTGAAAGAGATCAGCTTTTAAACTCCTACCTTCGCCCACACTCTGTCTGTCAAGACAAGAAGTTCTTGCCTGTGGCACTGCTCAGTTGTGTCTTCAGCTTCTCAGAACTCTTTTGCTGTGATGTTTCCTAGTGCCATGCTACATCACTTTCCAGTAGTTTGCTCAGTGGTGTACTGATCTCTGACCATTTTGGTATGAACTTTGCAAGGTATTGAACCATG
Source organism: Labeo catla (assembly GCA_012976165.1). Classification (NCBI taxonomy): domain Eukaryota; kingdom Metazoa; phylum Chordata; class Actinopteri; order Cypriniformes; family Cyprinidae; genus Labeo; species Labeo catla. The sequence continues at coordinate 117,608 of VONZ01001248.1, read as the reverse complement.
CCTAAAAACCGCATGGCATCCTTGTCTTATGGGTTAGGCATCTCCACAATTGCTTTGATCTTGTCTTGGTCTGTCTCCACTCAGTTTGTACCCTACTTTTCACGACATTCTGATCTTGCATTTTTTCCAATTTCATTTCATATTAATGCTTCTGAAGCTGCCTGATCCTTTCATCATGTTGTTTTACATTTTGGGGCAGTCATGGTCAACGGTTAGAGAGTCAGATTTGTAACCCAAAAGTCATGGGTTCGAGTCTATGGTGCCGCAGGGATTAGGTGCGGGGAGTGAATAACCAGTGCTCTCTCCACCCTCAATACCACAACTGAGGTTGAGCAAGGCACCGAACCCCCAACTGCTCCCCGGGCACCGCAGCACTGGCTGCCCACTGTGTGTGTTCACAGTGTGTATGTGTTTGTTCACTTCTCACTGCTGTATGTGTGCACTTGGATGCATGAAATGCAGAGCACAGATTCAAAGTATTGGTGACCATACTTAGCCTTATACTTATCTTTCCTTTCCTTTCCTTTCCTTTCATTTTCCTTTCCTTTCCTTTCCTTTCCCCCCACATTAGGATGTTATCCATGATTTTCACAACTCCTTCCAGGTCTTTAAGCCTCTGAGCTATGTAGTTCTGGAAGACTTCTGGAGCTGATGATACAACAAAAGGTAACTTCTTGAAACAGTATCTGCCAAAGTGTCTATTAAATGTACAAAGCTGGGAACTTCACCTGTTTGAATCTGTTTGAAAATAGCAACACACCAACAATGTGCCTGAACATAGGCTACCTTATTTTTAGACCAGCACGCTATTTAAGTCCATTTGCTATTTGAACAACAAAGCACTGGACGTGAAAATGATAACTGCATCGGGCTGAAACTAGCAAAAAACACTTGCGTCGTGCCTGGCGTTGCACTGTGCCAAGTGTATGATAGTGCCCTAAATCTCTCCTGTGCTTGCAGTGAGATATAGCGGACTACTTTATCCAGGTTTGCCAATTTTCTGCAGTGTTATCTTGAAAGCTTAGTTCATTTGGAGGTTTTAGCTGATCCATCATGAACTTCTGACACCATGTAATGTCTTGTGGTATTTCCTAGTTAGCCATTTAGCCTTACTGTTTAGGCTTACAGTTAGCTTGTTGCTATACTGGTAAGAATCAGCATATATCACATAAGTCACTGAAATCCTTCAGATCTTTGACTTATCAGTGGGTCAGCAGTGGTCAAAATACTCAAAAGCTCTTTTTTTCAGCACACGGCCACCATAATCATCATTTAAACACACAATAACAGATGCAAGGTTTGTTTCTGGGTGCCCAAAGTAACATTGTCAATTTAATAAACTTTTGTAAAGCTCAGCCAGTCTAATCACAACAACAGCACCCAAACTGCAACATACATACAGATACATTGCTACATACATTCCTTTAACCCTAAAACACAACACAATGTAATACAGAATTCTAAATGCAGGATGAAAAACTACAAAAATAAGAATGTATAATTACAATGTATAATTAGCTCATTGCTTTTCAAAGATTGGCATGCATAGTCTCTGAACCACATGAAGACTTGTGTCACTAAAATTAAGTTCTGGTAAATCTACTGCCATCAGGTGCTCAGTATCGCAAAGATGATAAAGCATTGATGATCCTGGTCATTATCCAGCCCTTCTCAGCCTAAACTCATCAGCATCCTGGGATTTGATTTAATTCTTACATTGTTTATCTTAAGATATTTGTAAAATCTCTACAGTTAAGGCATGTTATTCAGTGTTCTCTTACTGTAACGTGGAATGAGAGGCGAGAGGCGAGCGGATCCATACGCGAGCTTTATTGTGGGGACGAGACAGATACGTGGTCGTACAGGCAGGGTCAAGACGGGAGCAGACAGGTAAATCACAGGCAAAAGAAGAGAATAGTCCTTAAACAAGCGAAAATCCACAAGGCAGGCGGCTAGGCAGACGAAAACGAGGAAACCAGGCGGGAAAGACAAAACACTGGGAACTAGGAACTCGGAACCAGAAACTAGGAAACAATAACAATAACAACACAACAAAACAACGATTCAACAATCCAGGAAGTGCACTGGGGAGGACCGGGGTTTTTATAGAACGCCTGATTGGTCACGGGGGCTGACGCAATCAGAGCGGTGGAGGATGGGAGATGCAGTCCGAGATGCAAAGTAACAGTCAGAGTGTGTAGGTGAAGCGAGAGTGACATCTGGTGGTGAGTGGACAACGGGACACCGACCAGATTCGTGACACTTACAATTCTATTATAATTTTTTTGTTATTAAAACTATTTAATTTGACTAATTTACTTCAAAATCAACATACTGTAATCTGCATGCAATGACTTTTTGGATCAGGTGTATTTTACAGTTCATAGCCACAGACAGATGTTTACTGTTACTGTTGTTATTTTTGTTGTTATTTAGACTTGATACTGGAGAAATTAAATCAAAGCAGCTACTGTTGTGATCATAAAAGAACAGACTTCTGTTTTACTCTTGTTGTTTTTCTTTGTCTTTTGTTTCTTAGTAGATTTGAGTTCAATCTCAGCATAGGTGAGTTCAGTCGGCCCGCCTACACTGTCTACAATGAAAAAAAAAACAAAAAACTAATAAGTGGCAAACTTGTGCAGTGTGAAAATACTTGGTGTTAGAATGTTACGGGATAGATCAGGACTGGGCATTTTCAGTCCTGGATAGCCACTGTCCTGCAGATTTGAGCTCCGACTTGAAGACACTGATTATCTTGTTCAGTTGTGTTTGATTAGGGTTGGAAACTAAACTTTGCAGGACAACAAAATTGTCCAGCCCTGGGCTAGATGCTTAGCAAAAGACACTTATTTGCATGCCTCTTATTCACATGCTTTAGTTTAGACAGTCACAGAAACACCAGGTAACTATTGTATGAACAGTCATTTCACCGATAGAAGGGGAAATGTCAAACAGTGAAGGAAAACATGAATTTGAATAAAGACTGAATAATTGTTTTTGAGTGTTTTATACCTTTATAGTCTGATAAGTTAATTCAGGAAAAACTTAATCGTACAGTCAACAATATATAATATATAGATGTGCAAAGCTAGAGCTGTTATGTAAACATGATGTGTGCTGTGTTTGACCAATCAATGATACTGACACAGCAAATATGGAAATAAGAACATTAACCCAGGATTTAGGAATATAGTACAAACAGTAGAAAATAACTACTTTTTCGGGGAAAACATTATGACCTAAATGTTGAATCACATTATCAGTCACCTGTACTTATATCTTTATTAATAGTTGTATCAATAGAGTCATAAATATGATCAGTTCCTGTAATAAATTAACACATGAAATAATTTCAGTATATTTTTTTAAATTATTTTTGTCATGCATATTATAAATTAAATTCAATTAAATACAACAAAAGAGATTGTTTACACTGAAAATATAAGGAACTAGGTGCTAAATATGTATTTACTTATGGTTAATGGGTAAACACTGACCAGACAGCATTGTTTTGTATCCTGCATCACTCCAGTTCTGCTGTTGACTGACACTAGAGGGAGACTGAGATCTTCCACCTAGTCAACAAAACAATGATTATATAAATATTTTTGAGGAAAAACACACATATATGGCTAATATGGAACACTCTATGTACACAGCAACACTCCAAAACTTGTTTAAAATGGTCTCTCAGGCGGCCAAGCTGAAAACTACCCTAAATCCTTTTGAAACTAGCCAATATACCAGGTTGGGAGACCAGCTAAGACCGGAAAACCAGCTTAGACTGACATAGGATAATAGACAGTAGTGTCTGCAAATGTGTCATTTAATTTTTATATGGCAGATGATAAACCTTTGTTTCTGTAGCGCCACAGCAGGACCAAGAAGACAATGATCAAAAATGTGACAGTCAGTCCTGCAGCCACTCCAATTATCATGAGATTAAAACCATCAGATCTTGAGGCTTCTAAAGATGAGACATAGATTTTACATTTAGACAAATGTCAATGATATAGAAACATTTCAACAGCATTTTTTGATCTACAGATTGACCTGTAACTGAGATCCAGCTCTTGGGTGACTCTTCATCTGGGTGTTTGCAGTAGTAGAAACCCTCATGTGACTTTGAGACATTAGAGATGATCATCTCTGTAGTTTGACTCTGGATGAGTGATCCATCTTTATAGAAATCAGCTCTAATGTTTGGTGGGGTTAAATGTTGATATAAACAACGTAGAGTCACAGTATCTCCTTCAGTCACAGGATGAACAGGACTCTCCAGAATCACACCATCTACAGAAACAGAGGAAACATATGCTTATTGCAAATACTAATATTTCACTCTTAGTATTTGAAAAAGCCTACTGAATGCTTTTAATCACTGGTGCTTCCTGCATTTGTTTATCAACCTGCTTTATGCATTGACTGTAAACTGCCAGGTAAATGAATAAATACAGAAACACTGACTCACGATGTACGGTGATATTAACAGGATGATATTTCTCTCCAGATTCAGACTGACACCAGTACACTCCAGTGTCTGATTTGTTGATGGAGCTGATTGTACATGTAGATCCTGTTTGTGATCCCCACACTGATGATGAACAGCCTTCCAGCCGTCCACTGTCTGTGTATCTTCTCACTGTCCATCTATCAGAGTTACTCTGGTCCTCACAGCTCAGAGAGAGAGAGACAGATGTGAAGTGTTGAGTTCTGCTGGGACTGATGATCAGAGACACTGGAGGAGAAACACCTGAGAAGACAATAACAGTGATAATATGGCAGTGTTTGAGAATTTAGTAATTTGTCTTTATTAAATATTAACCAAACATTTAAGTTTGGTTTGAACTCACCAGTGATCCATAATGGTTGTTTGCTGATAATGGTTGTGTTATAAGCAGTTTTTTTCTCTCTCTGCTATGCACATATAAACTCCTGTGTGTTTTAGAGCAGCAGAACTGACAGTGTAGTTTCCTCCAGCTCCTCTGCTGCTGTCTGAGAGCAGCTTATAATGATTATTGTATTCTGTAAAAAGTGAAAATGTGCAGATGTTCACAAAAGAATTTAATTCAACATGCACCTTATAAATGGTTTTCGCTGTAAACTGACATATTCAGATTGATTTAAAACTTTTAATCTCAATAATATTTAAAAAAAAAAACACTTTATTTAGTTATCATATGATGCGTATTACAACTTACCAGATGAAAAAGTTAGAGTGTACCAATTGAATTTCCAGCCTGTAGAGGAGCCATTAACCTCACAGATCAGAGTCACTGGATCTCCTTCAGTCAACCACTTCTGTGGAGAAACACTTAAAAGTGTCTGGGCTCTATCTGAAATAGAGAAATCACTTATTAATAACATGTTTAACTTGTGTGTTTATGAAGGAATGATCAAACTAACCTGATACTGTCAGTGTAACTTCATGACTGTGTTGTGATCTGTGTGATCCTCCTCTCTCTACTCCATAACAGGAGTATTTACCTGCATCAAACTCAGTAACAGACCTGAATGTGTGTTCCTGTAGTTCACTGAAAACATTGCCTGAACCATCTTTATACTAGCTGTACTGCCAGCTAGTGACTCCTTCACCATCAATGTCACATCTGAGAGTAACTGTCTCTCCTCTGAATACATGTTGATCAGGTTTAATTGTCACTTTGGGGTTTGGTCTTTCTGTACAACGACAAGAGTTCCCAATGAAAATAATGTGAACATTTAACAAATAAATATAATAACATATGTTGGTTTTAGTTATATGATTGTAAAATGCATGCTAATTCAGATTAGACTAAAGTGTTCTTCTCTATACCTGTTATAACCACTTATTCGGTGTCTTATGAATCACTTTCCTTGTTTTGTCAGAGTACTTCATTATGCATTATATGAGGAAAAATACTTGCCGTATATTGTCACTGTTTCTGGTTCACTGTAATGTGTGTAATGTCCTCCTCTTTGTGCTCTGCACCTGTACTCTCCTCCATCAGAGACTTTCACTGAATCGATTGTTTTAGTTGCATATTCAGTAGATTCAGTGTTTGAGTCTTTACTCCAGAGAAACTCCCATCCATCCCATGACTGATCCACCTCACATCTCAGAGTAACTGAGTCTCCAGTGAACAATGAACTCTGTGGCAGCACAGTTAGAGTTGGTTTGGGAAAATCTGTCAGCATAAAATAATTAGTAGCACGAGTTGTGAAAATGTTTCAGCAGAAGATCTCATCCTCACACTGGTAAATTTTAGTGGAATTTAGATTTTCACAGAGAATACGCTCTCAGGGGAAAAAAAAAAGGTACAAAAGCTGTTCCTGGGGCAGTACCTCTTCAAAAGGTACACCTGTGTATCTAACCCATCTTGGTACCATATTGGTCCCCTAAAAGTACACCCACTTAAAGGGTACATAGTGTACCTTTTGAACTGCCCAAGTGACAACTTACCTTTTTTCTGAAAGTGCGTAATACATTTGCAGACAACGGTTATGGGGCCAAGTGATGCCAATATTCGCTCGGCACAATGCAAACAATAAAACGACAACCAAGATGTCACTTTGAGACCATCCTAGATGAGGTTCAATTCCATAAACTTTGAGTTAATAGCACAAATACTGACCCATTTTGCCACACCATCTACATCTATACCAGCAGTCAAAGAGACACAACATTCAACAGTGTTGTGCAGATATAGCAGCAATAAAATTCAAAATGGCAAAGAGGTCAACAATAAAAAAGCAAGATTTTTGACCAGTAGGTGGCTCTGTCACTAAGCAAAAGACCAATAAGACCGAAAAAGCATTACAGGGGGTACATCATGACTACTTTGTTAATGTAATTTGGTAATGACTGCAACAGTCTAGCCAATTTTTATGAGATTTGTTTTGACAATAACATTAATCAATTTTGTTAGAATATAAAATGACAAGAAACAACTAACAATATATATATATATATATATAAATATATATACATATATACATGTATATATATTTATATACATTTATATACATTATATAATTTTTTTTTACAATATTCGATGATTGTAACTTAAAAAAAAATTAAAATCCTCTTCAGACCAATGGGTTCTACATTATAAGCAAAAGATAAAAAGGGGCTCATGTTTGGCCCCTGAAATCTGAACACTCATATGGTCACTTATAAAATGTATTATGTCAAAAAGTCAATAGATCATTGCAAACCACAACCACAGTTTTTGAGTACCTCTGAACCTCATACATTTAAATTTCAAAAGACGTTTTTTGAATTATGTGAATCAAATTTACTCACCCCTAGTGTGTCCAGAGTGAATGTTTGAATTCAGCACTTAAACATAAAGAGAAAAAATCATTACAATATGAACATTCAGCTGATCAGCTGTGCATTTTACATCACACATATTATGGAGGACTATATCTTCCTCTGTTGGTTGTCAAACACCATCAATTCATGTTTAAGTGTTTTATACTTAATAGTTTTTGTTGAGGACTACATATATGCACAGTACACTGTGCAAAAACCAGAAAAACACAAATGTTGAGTGAACTTAAAATAATTTTACGCTCAGTCATCTCAAATAATTTACTAAGTGACAACTTAGATATTTGAGTTGACTAAACAAAACATTTGGTTTGTTAAACTTAAAAGCTGGGCTTGTTACCCAGCTGCCTTAAAGTTAAATCAACTCAAATATCTAAGTTGTCACTTAGTACAGCTTAACATTTCAAGTTGACTAAACTTTTTTGCGTTGACTGAACTTAAAATTTTAAGGCCGCCGGGTAACAGATTATTTTAAGTTGACTCAACAAATAGTTTTTTACAGTGTATGTGTCCAGATAAACATTGACACATCTGACTGATATTTTGACAAAGTAGAGAGAACTGTTTAAAGAATTTAAAGTTAACAATTTAAAGACAAGCGGAGGATGAAAAATACATTCTTAATACATATACTGTACTAGTTAATGTCTAATTAACGAGGACAATAACTATGCAAAACAAAACTACAGAACTGGTTCAACAGACACCATTACAAAACACAAAACCAATTATTAACTCATATATCATGGACTAGGGCTGGATCTGAAACTCTGAGAGCAATATAAGAGCAATTATCATCCAGTGAAAAACTCACAGAGAACACAATACTCACAGAGCACAAGAGGAAGTTGACTGAGCTCCATACTGACTGATTAATGACAGACGGTTAAAGACACAGACTGTCTTAAAGAATCAAGACTTCCTGAAACCTGCAGTCAGATCTTTAGAAGCATCATGACACATTAAAGGCAAACAAATGTACCTCATATGAAAATCTTTTGATGATGTTGATACTAATTACCAATTAACATGCATGTTTTCAACAGAAATGTTGCCATGAATCATAAGCTCAGATTTGGCATTATGAGAATACATAATATTTCGGTGTGTATAAAGCATAGGGAAAATGAACCAATATTTTGATGGCTCTTTAATGTTATGGTTTGACATAATTTTTGGACCAATTTTGTACCAATTTGTGTACACTCCACTTAAATTTTAAACTGAAATTTACGTAATTTGCATTAAACCTACATTAATCATTTTTATTGATGTAACTAACTGGGCTGTGGATCGGTAGTTCCTATAATGCTTTGCAATAAAGACTGCATCAAGAGAAAAAAATTATGGATTAAGTGTCTTTTTTTTTCAATAAAGGGAAAAACATGCTAGTCTTTAATGTTCACTTATGTTGGGCATTTAGAGGAGTTTCTGTAATGTTTTTGAATTTTGTGGTTATTGTGAAGAAGAGTCACGTGTGCTTAGGCTGTGGGCACTTTGTGAGCATTAGCTGGTATTTTCTCGTTTGTTAATTGTATGTATTGTGTATAATGATAAACACAATTGCTTGTTTAAGCATAAGAAAATGAATTAAACTTTAGTAAATTCATGAAAAAAGATTTGGTCTCACATTATTATATTTATTTTGACAAATATAACAATGCTAAGTTGAACATTTTGACCGAAACCAACTAAATTGTGTTGACCCAAGTAAACAGATGTATTTAAACTAAATTAATCTGTGTGCAAAAACTTTATAGGCCACATCTGACATGAGTCAATGCATGACAGAGACTTATGGTGAAAGAGGAAGTACTTTAAAAAAACAAATGCATTACTGGTGGCATGATGCAATATAAACCACAGAGTAGAGAGAAAGAAGCTCACACGATAGTCTTCAGATATTGTTTTATTCACATTTAATGCAAAACAGGAATGTTACTAACACTAAACACAATAAAATGCTTACTAAGTGTAAGCATTTTATTACTGTTGCTCATTTGCTTATACACTAAAATCCATTATATTAATAAGTCACTACATTTCATCAACATACAATGACAAAGGATTTCTCAAAACTATGAAAATCATGCCTGTGTTTCTACACATAAGCATGAAAAAATGAGACAAATCAACTGACTTGTATAGTGACAGTCACAATTCTTATTGTTTAAAACTTCACATAAGGATCTTACAAACTCTCTACACTGTAAAAAATAAAAAACACAATTTGTTGAGTCAGCTTAAAATAATTTGTTACCCTGCTGCCTTAAAATTTTAAGTTCAGTCAACTAAAATAAGTTTATTCAGCTTGAAATGTTAAGTTGTACTAAGTAACAACTTAGATATTTGTGTTTGCTAAACTTAACAGATGGGTAAGTAACTCAGCTGCCTTAAAATTTGAAGTTGATTCAACTCAAATATCTAAGTTGTCACTTAGTATAATTTAACACTTCAAGTTAAATAAACTTTTTTTGAGTTGACTGAACTTCAAATTTTAAGGCAGCCAGGTTACAAATTATTTTAAGTTGACTCAACAAATTGTTTTTTGCAGTGTAGGGCAGGCCAAATACAATAGGGGAAAGAGGGAAAATTTTATTTAAAGCATACATACAAAAACATATAAATGTTTGTCCATATGTAATTCAGCCACATTGTATAAAAAATGATTTCTATGACTTCAAATTACTCAGGCGTTTTACCTCTCATCCTGCAGCATTTAAAAATCAGCACGACTGTCACTAGCAGATATGGACAAACTGCCAGTACAGAACTGAGTGTGTGGAGAACAGAGATCTGAGATTCTGAATAAGACAATAAAAAATAGACACACAAGCACTTTATCATGCACTTTATCTGAATGAGGACATATGAAGAAATAAATCAGCACACAGTTTCATTGACTCCCACCTGTTACTGAGATCCAGCTCTTGGGTGACTCTCCTCTGTTTGGGTGTTTGCAGTAGTAGAAACCCTCATGTGACTTTGAGACAATAGGGATGGTCATCTCTGTAGTTTGATTCTGGATGAGTGATCCATCTTTATAGAAATCAGCTCCGGGGTTTAGTGGGGTTGAATAGTAATATGAACAGCACAGAGTCAGAGTATCTCCTTCAGTCACAGGATGAACAGGACTTTCCAGAATCACACCAACTACAGAAACAAAGGAAACATGACAACATAGTGAAATAATAACAAGAAAAAAGAAGTACTAAAGTAGAAACTACACTTTTAGTGTCATTTGCCCACAATTCTAGGATATTTGTTTTTATTATGTTGCTATGGTGTTCTATGTGACTACTGGGAAGTAGCTTGGCAGTTGCTTACTGAGTCTGGTTCTAGATATGAGTTGCATCTCTTTTTAATTATGAACATTGCTGAATTACGCTTCAAATTTAAATCCTAATAGAACAAATATCATTCCATATTCCTGCACTTAATCAGGATTAATCAACCTGCTTTATGTATGGATTGTAGCTGCCAGTGAAATGAATAAAAACAGAAACACAGACTCACAGTGTACAGTGATATTAACAGGATGACTGTTCTCTCCAGATTCAGACTGACACCAGTACACTCCAGTGTCTGATGTGCTGGTGTAGCTGATTGTACATGTAGATCCAGTTTGTGATCCCCACACTGATGACGAACAATCATCCATCTGTCCACTGTCTGTGTATCTTCTTACTCTCCATCTATCAGAGTTACTCTGGTCCTCACAGCTCAGAGAGAGAGAGACAGATGTGAAGTGTTGAGTTCTGCTGGGACTGATGATCAGAGACACTGGAGAAGAAACACCTGAGAAGACAATTACAACTCTCATTTTTCAGATTTAAGCATGAAAATTTTGTTCTTACTAAAGATGAACCAGTTGTTTAAGCTTTGATTGAACTCACCAGTGACCCATAGTGGCTGTGTGTTGCTAAAGGTATGGTAATAAACTGGTTTATCTGTCTTAGCTCCGCATACATAAACTCCTGTGTGATTTAAAGCAGCAGAACTGACAGTGTAGTTTCCTCCAGCTCCTCTGCTGCTGTCTGAGAGCAGCTTATAATGATGACTGAAGTCTGTAAAAATGTGCAGTTGTCACCTTTAAGAGGTATTTCTACTTTTGACCCTTATTTGTAATATAACTATCAAATGTTTAAAAATATTATTGTATTAACTTGTATTAATAAAATAATAATAAAAATTGTAATGCATCTCTCATAGTTGAAATGTTACACAATACAAAATGACACGTTGTATAATAATACATTGTATATAATAAAAATAGTCAGAATAACAATCACTCATTAAAAAACCTTTATGGGTTTTGAGTAGTTTCTTAAAACAATCAAAAGAATGAGCGTTCCTGAAAGAAGCAGGTAATGGATTTCATAACTCTGAAGCAATGCAAGAAAAAGCTCTTTAAATGTAGCCATCAACATAGTGTTACATTGTATCGAATGCAGCACTAAGATCTAACAAAATCACAATGTCATAAGCCCCAGAATCAGCTGTGATGGGAAGGGCATTCATGGGCCTCACTAAAACTATAAAATTGAAGCGCAGCTGGAAGAAAGCAAAACTAGAGGTATTTTGTAATGCATGGAGGGAAAGCACTTCCTTCTACAGAAAAGCTTTAAAAACTGCTAGATCTGCTTACCTTTCATGTCTTTTAGAGGAAATCAAAAACGACCCCAGGTATTTATTCAACACAGTGGCTAAATTAAAGAAAAATAAAGCATCAGGTTATAACTTACCTGAAAAAACAGTGTACCAGCTGAATGTCCAGCCTGTAGTGGAGCCGTTAACCTCACAGATCAGAGTCACTGGATCTCCTTCAGTCAACCATTTCTGTGGTGAAATGCTTACATCCGCTTTGGGATCTAAAAATGTATTTATTTATTGTTTGGTAATCAACATTATTGATTATTATGTCAGAAATGCTGATGGTTGAGCTTAACCTGTACTGAGTCTGGCATATTCTTTTAAACTTGTAACTTCTATGAGGAGATGATCAAACTCACCTGATACTGTCAGTATAACTGCATCACTGATGTTGGATGCTCGAGATCCTTCCGTCTCTGTTCCATAACAGAAGTATTTACCTGCATCAGACTCAGTAACAGACCTGAATGTGTGTTCCTGTAGTTCACTGAAAACACTGACTGGACCTTCCTTATACCAATTGTACCGCCAACTAGTGACTCCTTCACCATCAATGTCACATCTGAGAGTGACTGTATCTCCAAATGCATGTTGATCAGGTTTGATGGTCACTTTGGGTTTTGGCTTTTCTGGACAACAACAATTCACAATGAAAATAATGAGCTAAAATAAGTAAAATGAATATAATGTGCTGTTTTTAATGTACAAATAGTTACTTGATTGTAAAATGTATGCTAAATTATTGTTGCTCTCTATAGCTGTTATAGCTATGTATTCTAATTCACTGTGTTACAAAATCATTTTCTCAGAGAAAAGGAAAAATACTTGCCATATATTGTCACCGTTACTGGCTCACTGTAAACAGTGCTATTTCCTCCTCTTTGTGCTCTGCACCTGTACTCTCCTCCATCAGAGACTTTTACTGAATTGATAGTTTTAGTTGCAGTTTTAGTAGATTCATTGTTTGAGTCTTTACTCCAGAGAAACTCCCATCCATCCCATGACTGATTCACTTCACATCTCAGAATAACTGAGTCTCCAGTGAACAATGAACTCTGTGGCTCAACAGTCAGAGTCGGCTTGGGAGAATCTGTCAATATAAAATCTTTAGGAGCATTAGTTCTCAAGGTTGAGATCTGTAGTACAACTGTTACCTGATGCATGTATGAATTTCAAGTGATTAACTTAACTTCAAGTTCAGTTTAACTTAGTTTATTTTTTTTTAATTTGGTGGGTGGTGAAAAAAAAAAATCATCTGGCGATCTTGCCAGTGACCACTTATCTATTTCAGGCTCTTTTTATCTGGAGAATATACAGAGGGATCATCCTACAATTAGTGTTGCAAACTATATCTGTGTAATTATAGTTTTCATAAATAAAAATTAAATATAAAACTATTACAACATTAATGGACATGTTTGATTACTCCCCTAAGATAGACAATATAAAAATATAAATTATTTTGGAGAATGGTTAAACAACAAAATTACACTTATACATTTTTGTACAAAAGTACTTGGACATATGATACATTTAGTATATGGAATAAATTCAGTCACCTTCAGTGTTTCCAGAATGGATGTTAGAAATCAGCACTAAAATCAAAAAAGAAAAAAAAGAAAAAAAAAACATTACTGTGTGAACATTATACATTATATATTATAAGTATATTAGCTGTTTCCTCAAATGTATAAGCAGCTTTGTTTGGTCCAGATTAAACATGGCTCACACACAGTCGACTCAAGAAGACAGCAGAAACAACAACAACAGGAAAACTTATTTACTTATTATTTAAAATCATACAGTAGCAATTAACACTCAATGAAATACATGCAAAGAAAATAATACTTACAGAGCACAAGAGGAAGTTGACTGAGCTCCATACTGACTGAATGATGACAGATGGTTAAAGACACAGACTGTGATAAACACTCAAGACTTCCTGAAACCCACAGTCAGATCTTTAGGAACATCATGACAGATTAAAGACATACAAATGTATCCTTTGTCTTATAGAAAATCCTTTCATATTGTTTATAATCTTGTAAAATGTCATATTAACTTTTTTCCCCCCAGAAATGACTCATTCAGTATCAAACTGAACAGCACAGACTTTTTAGAGCATATTTGATCAATTAGTCCTAGCCAGGGGCGTCGCTAGGGCTAATCATTCGGGGCTCGAGCCCCGAAAGTTTTTTACTCCAGCCCCGAATGTTTTTTTTTGTATGGCCCTATGATTTCCACGGAATTTGTCAAAGTTTAAATCAATTAATCAAAAGTTGGTCATTAAACTTAAATCAAGTCGCGATATGGACTAGTATCTGTAAATATTATGCCGCAAAAGAATATTTAAATATGAATCCTGCATGTTCTGCGTGTCTTTTTATGAATGAACGGCGCGGATGCTCGGTTTCTTTTTCTACACATGTAATACTCACAGGCGCAGTGATTTCAACGTCTGCCGTTTCACTAAATGAGGGCATAATACATTTATCACTTCATGAGCATTTCACTGTTTCATTTGAGTAAAACAAGCGTCAACTATATACGGTATTCACGGCAAGTCGGCAACCCGTAAAAATAAAAGTTCGGTTTAACTTTATTCATCATTCAGTATAATGTACGTGCCTACTACTACTACTACTATTAATTAATAAAAATGTATACATTTTTTTCACACAATATTTTTTCCATGTTTTACATTTTAAAGAAAATTCCCTTTATTTGCCAAAAATAAAATATAATTTTCATTAAAATATCAATTAAATCAATATTTTATACCTTCATCTGATAACCAGAAAAATACACAACACAGAATTCCATAAGGCTATTGTAAAAATAAATAAAAGCTGTTTTTATGCATTCAAATAAACAGACGTGCTAAAACATATTTAGTAACAATAAAACGTAAAGTGAGAAAAAATAAAACATTTCATAGGGTCCCAAACATGTACATCATGTACAACTTTTGATAAATTGATGGTAAATTGTATAAGATTCATGGTTTTAATTAATTACACATGATTAATTACATTTTGATTAATAAAATTAAATTTAACCATTAAAAAGAAGACCAGAAAAATTAAAACAGAAAACAGAATTTGAAAAAAATAAAATAAAATAAAATAAAATAAAACGGAATTTGGGAAAAAAAATAGGGCCCTCTTTTTGCATGCAACTATATATTTGTTACAGTTATAAATACATTTTCAAATGTATTATTTTATTTGTCTAACATATTTTTTTAATGTTTTAATTTTGTTATAATACTTTGATATATTTGCTATTTGCAGTAATTACTATTTACTATTGTTAATAGTGTGACAAGGTCTTTAACCCCCGGTTTAATGCCCCTGGACCCACCTAGAAGGATCCAGGTTCAACCACTTGTGTCTAACAAAATCTTATGTGAGCATGATGTGAGCTCCCACCCACTACCACTAGCCCCTGATGTTTTGGCACCAGCCCCGGATGTTTTAAAATCCTAGAAACGCCCCTGGTCCTAGCTATGTATTAATTAAACAGTCTAAACAAACACAAACATATAAAGGATGATGCAAATGAGCTGGCCATTATCATTATGCCACAGCTGATGAATGCATGGATCTGACAAACGTTCTAAGATGTATAATTCTATGAATCTCCATGTCTTAAAAAAAAAAAAATCTTTATTTAAATGTCTCGAGCCTTCGAAACATGTTTCAAGTATTACTATTTTTCATTCTGTTAACTTTCTTTTTTGCATCAAATCAGCCAGCAGCCATATCACACTGTAGCCTAAAACTGGTTGTCCACTGAAGCTAAGCAGGGTTGAGCCTGGCCAGTACCTGGATGGGAGACCTCCTGGGAAAACTAGGTGCTGCAGGAAGAGGTGCTAGTAAGGTCTGTGTGAGTGCTAGCACCCCAGTATAGTGATAGGGACACTATACTGTCAATAAGCACAATCCTTTGGATGAGATGTTGAAATAAGGACCTGACTCTTTGTGGTTATTAAAAATCCCAGGATGTCTTTCAAAAAGAGTAGAGTTGTGACTTAAGCATCCTGGCCAAATTTGCCAGTTGGCCTTTGACAATAATGGCCTCCTAACAATCCCCATATCTACTGTTTGGCTGTTTTTTTTTTATTATTATTATTATTTTTATTATTTTAAAGCACCAGAGTTGACAAAACGTGTTTAGGGTTCAGATTATGCTATTATGTGGAGAATAATGCCCGGCAATAAGCTCATTTTTTTTTTTAAAGTGGCGTTTATCGATTTTTGTAAATAAACTCTTCAATTGTAGTTAATAGTCAGCTAATATAGTGAACTACCAACTGAGCGTTACTTTGTTCACCAGAGTTTCTTGTTAGTTAATAATATTTACTACTTATTTGTTTGATTGTTTGATAGTATTCTAAAGTGTTGCCAAACAACAACTACAACAACAACACTCTATATTTTTGTAAATTGTGAAAATTACGTGATCTAGGACGGTGTGTAACAGTAAAAACAGAACAACAGAAAATATTAATCAAGAGATCAGTAAGCCTTATTTCAGTAAGTAATTGCTCCTATTAATTCGTAACTGATGCATTAAAAAGACCGAATAGAAGCAGGCAGTTTTAAAAAAGGAACAAATCTGAGGCATGGGCGTCACTAAGCCGTTTTTAGGGGGGCTATAGCCCATAAACTGTACACAAATGATCGCCTCAGTCCCCTATAAATTTCATATGAAAATTGCAGCAGACTTTGATCGGCTCCTCCTCGTCTTTCTTTCAGCGCTTTCTTCAATTCGCAAACCGCGGTGGCGCAGAGCAAAAAACAAAGGACTAGGTCTGTGTTTATCGACAGATTGTTATAATATCTGCATCTGTGCAGATTATATACAGTATATAAAATATCATGGGGAGAGCAATCGGTTCCCCATATACGTTTTCGCTGTGTTCACCCCTCATCATACCACAGGAAAATGAAGCACATAAATGCATATAAAATGATCATATCCCATTTTCATTTGAAAATTTAACTTTCAATAGTTTCTAGTGCATGTGGCAAAGAGGTTTGCATACTTAAGCTAAGGAAAGAGGTTTGTACTAGAAATGCAAACAGTAAAATTTTGAATTTATACAGTAAGCAGGTGTGTGTGTGATCAGAAAGACTTGTATTTGGCTTATTCAGTAATCAAATGTTATACCTACTGTATCTATACAATACAGTGGAATATTGCAATAAGTATAGCATACCACCCCTATTAGTAAAATACACACACACACACACACACACACACACACACACATATATATGTATATATACACATATTTAATTTTTGTTATTATATCCTCATTGGGGGCTAAACCCCCCTAAAATGAAAATCCTAGAATCGCCCATGATCTGAGGACATTCATAGATGGAGTATTATTAGATGTTTTTCGCCTGAAAAAAAAAAGGAAAGATGTAACATCTACAGAGACTTACGGTGAAAGAGGAACCATTTAGATAGAAAATAGGCATTAACCCATTACTAATGCCATGACGCAATACAAACTATAGAGTGAAGAGAGAGAAGAAAAAAAAACTTAAACTATAGTCTTCAGATCTTGTTTTATTCATGCTTCATGGAAAATGAGAATGTTACGAACACTTATCAAAGTGCTTACTAGGTATTGGGATTTAAGGTTTTTCAAAAATATCTAACCGTTTGCTTAAACAGTAAAAGCCATTATATTAATGTGTCACCATATTTTATTGACATTATGGCAAAGGATACAGGCACCATTCATGTGTTTCGCAACTCTAAACAGAGACACAGGAGGAGTGAGTCTGATTTAGTTCAATTAATTTTCATAGCAACTGTTACAAATCATCTTGGTTAAAAGATTACATAAGTACCTTACAAACCCTCAGTGATCAAGCATTATTACAAATACATTCAGTATAAAAGTTTGTCCATATGACTAGGCCATTGGTAAAATGATTACACTCAGGTTTTATTAATAAATCACTCAGGTGTTTTACCTCTCATCCTGCAACATTTGAAAATCAGCACGACTGTCACTAGCAGATATGAACAAACTGCCAGTACAGAACTGAGTGTGTGAAGAACAGAGATCTGAGATTCTGAATGAGACACTGACAAACAGACACACAAGCACTTTATCAAGCACTATATCTGAATGAGGACATATGAAGAAATAAATCAGCTCAGAGTTTCATTGACTCTCACCTCTAACTGAGATCCAGCTCTTGGGTGATTCTCCTCTCTCTGGGTGTTTGCAGTAGTAGAAACCCTCATGTGACTTTGAGACAGTAGAGATGATCATCTCTGTAGTTTGACTCTGGATGAGTGATCCATCTTTATAGAAATCAGCTGTGAGGTTTGGTGGGGTTGAATGTTGATATAAACAGTGTAGAGTCAGAGTATCTCCTTCAGTCACAGGATGAACAGGACTCTCCAGAATCACATCAGCTACAGAAACAGAGGAAACATGAACTAAATGTAAATAGCCAGAATATATTAGAAAAATGCACTGTGACCTAATAAAAACAATCAGATGATAATCATTACCCAAAGCATGAGCTTTATTTAATTAGGGAGTCCTTGGACTCAAAATTGTTGAAGGCCCTTAAATCAAAGCTTCCTGCACTTGTTTATTCAACCTGGGTAAAACAATGATTGCAAACTACCTCTAAACTTAATAAATACAGAAACACAGACTCACAGTGTACAGTGATATTAACAGGATGACTGTTCTCTCCAGATTCAGACTGACACCAGTACACTCCAGTGTCTAAAGTGCTGGTGGAGTTGATTGTACATGTAGATCCTGCTTGTGATCCCCACAGTAATGATGAACAATCATCCAGCTGCTTATTTTCTGTGTATCTTCACTGTCCATCTATCAGAGTTACTCTGGTCCTCACAGCTCAGAGAGAGAGAGACAGATGTGAAGTGTTGAGTTCTGTTGGGACTGATGATCAGAGACACTGGAGGAGAAACACCTGAGAAGACAATTACAGTGATCAGTTTCAAAATAAGAGTTTTCACAGTTTTGTTTCAAAATAATTCTAAGCATGGAAACTCTCTTTTTAGAGTGGCTGACAATGTGTGTTAGACCGATTTAATTGTTTTCCTTCAGGTTCAGTTCTAATAATAGTAACATTTGTGTTCCATTATGCTTCAGTTTTTGATGTCCATTTGTATTTTGGAAAGAAACATTTTGTGAACTAGAGAGGATTTCTTGTATTCAGAAACTAGGACGTTCAAGGTCTCAAAGCACCAAAGAAAATTTGATTCCTCATAACACATCAATCATTGTATCATATTTCATACTCTCACACATGGTTGTTTCAGTACTGTCTCATTTACACAGATTCCGTTTGAACTCACCAGTGACCCATAGTGGTTGTGTGTTGCTGTAGGTTGTGTTATAAGCTGTTTTTTCTCTCTCTGCTCTGCACACATAAACTCCTGTGTGATTTAGAGCAGCAGAACTGACAGTGTAGTTTCCTCCATCTCCTCTGC
The DNA here is from genome assembly GCA_012976165.1 of Labeo catla. Taxonomy (NCBI): domain Eukaryota; kingdom Metazoa; phylum Chordata; class Actinopteri; order Cypriniformes; family Cyprinidae; genus Labeo; species Labeo catla. The sequence goes on along the minus strand of VONZ01001248.1, from coordinate 98,137 downwards.
TGCTGTCTGAGAGCAGCATATGATGTTTTCTGTAGCCTGTATAAAGTGAGAAAGAGCTGTTTCTATCTACAGCTCAGCATATTCAGGTTGTTTACCAGAGCAGAATCATGCATCACTGAGCCATACATTACATATCTGTCTCTAGTACATGTAGATACATGACATGTAGCAAACCTTGACTCATGTTTTTACAGAGGAGTGATTGGTAATGCAGACCTGGGTATCTATCTATGATGGGTCTCACTATTTTGGACTCATGGGAGTTTAAGGAGTCAAGAAATATGTCCCACATCCCAGTATGTAATGCTTGGAATCAGATATTAAATCTTTTTTTTTTAACCGTAATATCAGTTTATTAAAATTTTACCACATTATAACTTACCTGATGAAAGAATTACAGTGAACCAGTTGAATGTCCAGCCTGTAGAGGGGCCGTCAACCTCACAGATCAGAGTCACTGGATCTCCTTCAGCCAGCCACTTCTGAGGAGGAACACTTAACACTGCCTGGGCACTAACTGAAATAAAGAAATCACTCATTAATAATATGCTAAATGTGTGTATGTGTAGGGATGATAAAACTCACCTGATACTGTCAGTGTAACTGCATCACTGATGTGTGATCTGAGTGATCCTCCTCTCTTTGCTCCATAACAGAAGTAGTTACCTGCGTCAGACTCAGTAACAGACTCCAATGAATGAGTATTCCTGTAGGCCACTGAGAGCATTGACTTACCCTTTTATATACCAGCTGTACTGCCAGCTAGTGACTCCTTCACCATAAATGTCACATCTGAGAGTGACTGTCTCTCCTCTGAATACGTTGATCAGGTTTAATGGTCACTTTGGCTTTTGGTCTTTCTGTACAATGACAACAATTTAGAATGAAAATGATCTCTTTTTTTACTTCATGAACACAGTTACATGCACAGTTACATGCTAAATCATGTTATGAAATAGATGACTCAGATTCACTCACCTTCAGAGTGGATGTTTGAAATCAGCACTAAAACACAGAAAAACACAGAAATGTCACATGTATGATCTGTTTTGGTTAATTTCCTGTTTGTCCATATTGGGTTCTGTACCTGTTCTCTTTAATCAATTATCAATTAGCTCCATATTTCTGTTCTCTCTGTTCTCCCTAATTGCTTTCCATGTGTTTACAATGTTGCGTTCAAGTCCTCCTGGGACGTTAGTATTTAAGTTGTCATTACGACGTCAGGTGCAAATTAAAGCCAGCTTTCTGAAGTCTTTCAGAAAGCTGAGTTTAGAACAAAATTAAAGGAAAGATGTGTCTCGGTGCAAGGTGTCAGTTTGTGGAATAATTTAAACAATGAAATCAAAATGTCAATATCGTTTTTTGTTTTCAAGAAGTGTGTAAAAGCATTATTGATAGAGAAATATCATGCTTCTAATTAGTTGGAAAATGAGATATTTGAATTATGACATTGTATATTTGCTGTAAATTTGATAAGTATAAGAGCTCCTCATTGGAATTGGAATTTGTTTTATGTTGATAAGGGGCAGATATTATAAGTTTATCTTCTTTCTGCTCCTTTTCATTTCTTTTTCTTTTAAAAGAATGAAATAAATAATAAAATGAAATGAAATGAAATGAAGCCACTTTGATCGGAACAAGAAGGCGATTTACCTTTTCTACATGAAATTAAACTTTTTTTTTTTTTGAACAAAAATAAGAATAAAGAACGGCGCGGGGCACAAACACTTCACGGGGGTTAACTGCCTGGTTTAAATATTTCCACACAAGCTAGAGTAACCAAATGTACGGTGTTTACTAGTTGCCATAGCAACACTATACAGAGAAAAAAGTGCTCCAAGATTCAAAACCCTTTTGAAGATATCGCTTAGTATTTATTTTACCATAGTAAAAGTACATTTCTGGCTGAAGTAATTTTTTTCTTCTGAGTTTTTAGTATTTATTTAAAATGAAACAAATCTGCTATTATTTTAATCTCCAATCTGTTATTTATCAGTTTAGATAGTTTCTTATGCTTGGCGAACCAGCAGAAGACACTAACCACTTTATTTATATTCCAGTCGCGCTGATGGGGAAAGCTGTAACACTGCCTTACAATCTGCTATTCTATGACATTAGCCATGTAATTTTCACTATTTAATTTGATTGATTTTAAAAAGAAACCACAAGAAACAGGTGAATAAGGACTGACAATCGATGTTTAATGTTCAGAAATTATGATTTCAAGAAACGTAAAGCATTTTGGCTCGTTTATGTGTCTGGTGTTCTATGAGGGCTGTGTTTGGAGGGAGGGGAGTGTTTTTCTGAATGTCTAAATGTGTTTCATCTCTTTAGGCACATTGTTTTCAACTAGTGTATAGCTATGTTTTGCGATCAGGGCTGTCCCACGCATGGTTGCAATGTGTTCATTGTGAAATCTAAAAAATTAGATGATTTTTAATTCTTAAAATACGCCATTATTTTATTTGAAAAAGTCAATCATTTTATTTTATTGACTAAATATTTTAGTTTGTCGTGTATATTTTTTTTTTCATTCGATCAGATAACATTTTAAGCTGTTATATGGTCCTGTTACAACGTGCCCCTCACATGTTACAATGTATCCAACCTACGGGGCATGTTGTCACTTTTCACTTCCTTTCTTTTGAGGTAAATAACGAAAAACATATACACTGTAATTATGAAACAAAGCTACATATTTGTACTAGACACGTGTGAAATTAACGTGGATAAAATATATATATATATACTCTGAACCCCACGTGGATTGACAAACTGAGAGATTCAAAAAGTGTTAGGTTGTGCCCCGCGCTCCCCTATGCATCATTGGGTTTTTGCTTTTTCTGTTTGTTCAATTTATGAAGGTGATGTAAACTGCATCATTATATATTCTATGGTAATTATAAAATAATACAATATTTTGTATATGTAACATATAGTTTTATTGTACATTACAAAAAAATAAGCATTTTATTCATTTCAACAAATTTACCGTCAATACAAAAGCTGCATATCTATTGTCTTTGGCTGCGTCAATTACATCCGACACGTTTTTTCACTGACACGCCCCCAACTCGGAAACTCTGGGCTTAAAGAAAATTTCGAGTTTCCCACTCGTAATAACGATTTTGTAGTGGCGTTCATGTGCGTTCAGCTCGTAAATATGATCTATCCGACATGCCTTGACGCACCATAAGCCCTCTCCCTTAGTTCCCTGTCTGCTTTTATTTGTGTTCAAATGTGTTTGAGTTTACTATTATTATTTATTATTAGAATTTACCCCTGGATTATACTCCTTCGTGCGCTTTATTATACAACCAACACACAGTAACACAAACATTATAGTGCGATGGAGATGATTAATTGTGTATTAAAACACAAAGCTGTTCTTCTTCCTCTGCTTGTGAATCACCATATTTTTTTCTCTTAAACGTTTCTCAGTTTCCCAGCATGCACACACACGCAGTTTTATTTCTTGTAATATTTTCTAATATGTCTAGCTCTGCTAGATGAGTGTAGATGATGATCTAGTATGCATGTTTGGAGTTTTGAGTGGGTTTCAGTCTAAGGTTCGGAAGTCTGTTTCAGTTTGTAAGTCTGAAAATTTCATATGACCAGGTCTCCCTGGAAGAAGAGTGCAAAGTCTCAATGGGATTTTTCCTGGCTAAATAAAGGATAAATATGGTGAACCTGAACTTTTTAGGGAGCTTGAAGTAACAGTCTGATCACAAGCAGAGAAATAAAGACTCTTATTAAATGCATAAATGTCTACTTAATGCATATTGGATAGTAAACTGTGCAAAACAAACCAACAGAACTGATTCAGCAAACACCGTTACAAATCACAAAACTGAATGACTGAACAAACTGATCTAAACAAACAGAGTGCATTTCTCTATGACAAACGGCACTAACTGCACACTTCCTCTCTCAAACTCATCTTTCACTTATATATCATGGACTGGATTTTAAACTTAAAAGGCATAAATCCATGAACAATAAAATTACTTGATCATTCCATAATATAAATTAAATTCATCCAGAGAAAATAATACTCACAAAGCACAAGAGGAAGTTGACAGAGCTCCATACTGACCGAATGATGACAGACGGTTAAAGACACAGACTGTGTTAAAGCTTCAAGACTTCCTGAAACCTGCAGTCAGATCTTTAGAAACATCATGACAGATTAAAGACGTACAAATACCTTATGTGTTTCAGAAAATGTCACACTGACTAACATGCAACCGAAATTAAAATTTCTTAAATGCTTAACACAAAAGCATTTATATACCTGCTCATCAGATCGTACTAAGTCCCCTGAATAGTTTGCTGAAAGTTTTTTTTTTTCTCCTGCTTAAATCAGTGGATGCGCGATCTATCGCCAGATTCACACAAACTGCGTGAACCCGTGTGCTTTCGTTTCTACGCCTATATATTACTCAACCAGATTCATATAGGAGTATGCTGTACGGTGTGTCTCTTCAACTGAAATTAAAATGCCTCACTTATATACTGTATGTGTGAATTCGCTACGGAGCATCAGCCTTGCGCTTTCACGTATTACTTTGCAGCCGTTGGCAATCAAGAAAGGAACAGAGTGTAAACAAGTGAGTTTGTAAGTTTTATTTTAGGTTCAAATCCTCATAAAACTATGTAGCTGTATACAGTGCTTAAAAAACTTATTAGACCACACGTCAAAAACTTTTTTAGAACTAAAAATTGTATTCTCATTTATTAGGCAAATAACAAACAACTAAATTGTCTTTATTCACACATAATAACCAAAAACTAATCTACCAAATAAATAAATATTAAATTTTTATTTTGTATGCCTCCTTTGGCCTTGCATTCTTGAATCTTGTTTTAATGCACTTTTCCACAGTGTCGGTTGTTACTGACATCCAAATTTCTAGTTGCTCCCAAAGACTTGCTTTTGATTAACCTTTTGTGCAATCTATCTTTGAATCCATTCAATCCCAAAAAATAATTATATTTTAGAAACACTACTTTGACTAAAGATCTTACACATACTGGTGGATTAACCATTACAGAAACATTAAAATTGATTTTGTAATCACCAGAACTTAGTCTGGGGCAGCTGTGGCACAAACCTTACATTCTGGGTGGTGGTCCAATAAATTTGTTAAGCACAGTCAGGGATGGGCAGTATTTCAAAAACATGTATTTGAAATACAAAATACTATTTTGTATTTAAATACATTTAATCTTAGTATTTTTGTATTTTCAAAATACATAAAATACTTTTTGCCAATCAGCCTCTTTAGACTGCTGATTTCCTGTATCTAAGTATACAAAATACTAAATACTAAAATAATAAGATTGAATGTATTTAAATTATTATTTTAAACTATTTTGTAAATTAAATATAAATGAATGAAAAATGAAATGGGGACAACAATGACTCTAAAAACACTATCCACACTTTTTTTGTTGGCTATAGAGTCTGATGAGATGAACAGATTGAATTATTATTATACCTTTAACAGTTGGTTTCACTATAAAACATGTTTGAATTTGCTGCATACTGTTCAGATTTCTATATAATCTTAGAACACTGTAAAAAGTGGTAACGTGATTTTGTAAGGATTTCTACTTAAGCTTAGAATGACTTCTGTTGATGTAGCCTTCTGTTATAAGATAAGTTTATTAATATGAAATTTTGCAAATAAAAAAAGTGTGGGTGGAGTATTGGGGGAGGTGGGGGGCACTTTAGGTGTCGTTGCCCAGGGGCACCAAAGAGTCTTAATCCGCCACTGTATCTATTAATCCGCCGGCTGTAATCTATTTGTCTAAAATCTATAAACACTTCTATATTGACACAGTTCCTACAATTAACATTTGTAAACAGAAAGAGTGCAGTGGCAGGATGCCCAAACTTTTCAGCGGAGCTCATCTGAACCAGCTAATTAAAGGAGAAGTCCACTTCCAAAACAAAGATTCACATAATGTACTTACCCCCTTGTCATCCAAGATGTTCATGTCTTTCTTCAGTCGTAATTTTTTTTTTTTTTGAGGAAAGCATTTCAGCATTTTTGATATGGTGCCCCTAATTGTGAACTTCCAAAATGCAGTTTAAATCCGGCTTCAAACGATCCCAAATGCGGTTGTAAACAATCCCAGCCGAGGAAGAATCGTCTTATCTAGCGAAACAATTGGTTATTTTCATTAACATAATATAATTTAAATACTTTTTAATCTCAAACACTCGCCTTGCCTTTCTCTCCCTGAACTCTGTGTATTCTGGCTCAAGACAGTTAGGGTATGTCGTAAAACTCCAATCGTATTTTCTCCCTCAACTTCAAAAATCATTTCAAAATCATTCTACATCGCTGCGAAAGTACGGATCCAGTCTTTGCAAAGTGAACATGCAAAGAAGATCAAACACTCTTAACAAAAAATGTAAAACAGCAATAGGATGATTTTGAAGTTGAGGGGGAACATGAGATGGGAGTTTTTCGACATACCCTAACTGTCATGAACCAGAAAAAAAACAGTCCAGGCAGAGTAAGACAAGACGAGCATTTGACATTAAAAAGTATATAAATTGTATTATTTTTATTAAAATTACACTTGAAGACCCTTCTTTCTCAGCTGGGATTATTTACAACCCCATTTGGGATCATTTGAAGCTGCATTTAAGCTGCATTTTGGAAGTTTAAAATCAGGGCACCATATCAGTCCATTATATGGAGAAAAATGCTGAAATGTTTTCCTCAAAAAACATAATTTCTTTACAACTGAAGAAAGAAAGACATGAATATTTTAGATGACAAGGAGTGAGTAAATTATTTGTAAACTGTTGCTCTAGAAGTGGAGTTCTCCTTTAAGCTAGCTGGGATCAGTGAAAATTTTTACACCGGTGCGTTGGAGCTAAACTCTGCATTAAGACCTTAAGTATGGGATGGAACATAAGTTCATAAATAATATCTTAGCTAATTTTTTTGAAACCTCATAGCATTCAAGTGACAAGTGCTATTTGTAGTAAAACGGTTTCTTTTCGTAAGGGAAGAGTCACTAGTCGGGAATCGTTTTCTACTGGTTGCTGTATGTTTCACAGTCTAGCAGCACTGTCAGTAAAAACTAGATTTTTTTCTCAGAAAAAAATAGAAATACGTAGGTTGCATCATACATGAGTCAATATTAAGACACTGAGGGTAAATGAAGCAATGCTGCAGAAAGGGAAAAAAAAGCGTTGCGTAGGCTAGAAAGAATGAGTAAGTTAGTGGTGCAATGATGTAATACAAGCACGAACCACAGGATGTGTAAAAAAGCATCATGTGTAAATTCACATGATGCTGCAAAATCTAAATATATGAAGATTAAAATCTAATTTAGTGTATTTAGTATTTTTTTTGTTTGTTTTTTTGGCTTTTACTGTGAGACTGTGAAGCTTTTTTGAAAAGGATTAGCTCCAGATAAAAGGTACAGTTTCTTTATTAAAAAAATAAAAATAAATAAATAAATAAATAACAACAGAGCATTCCAGTGTTACATGTCAAGAAGACTTACACTACAATAAGAAATACTGTGTTTATAATGTCAAGCATGCAAACATCACAGCCTTCAGTTGTAAAGGTGTAAATATTAAATATTAAAGGTATAAATAGTAAATATTAAACAGTATGATAAATCAATCCTGATAAGTTACTGAAATATGCGGATAAATAGCAATAATATAAGATAAGTTAATCAGCTTTTGAATAGGATACTGAAAAAAAAAAAAAATTATCCTGGAATCTGGAGTCCTGGAGTCACAACAGATTAACATAAGATTGGAGTTTCTTCCTCTTCAAAAGATGTAGCTGTTAAACAAAGAGAAACAGTCTTGTCATCATTTATTTTTCTCTTTGCGTTTATAGCTTTTATGAACTACTATGATCTTATATATTATAAATATACTTCTATATATTAGAAATATACTTATATATTTCTAAAGTTTCTATGTCTATCCATAACCGAATATGTATTTGAAATGCAAGACTTCTAATAAATCAGTCAGATGTTTTTTACCTCTCATGCTGGAATATTTGAAAATCAGCACCACTGTCACTAGCAGATATGGACTAACTGCCAGTACAGAACTGAGTGTGTGAAGAACAGAGATCTGAGATTCTGAATGAGACACTGAAAAAGAGACACACAAGCACTTTATCATGTACTATATCTGAATGAGGACATATGAAGAAATAAATCAGATTACAGTTTCATTGACTCTCACCTCTAACTGAGATCCAGCTCTTGGGTGACTCTCCTCTCTCTGGGTGTTTGCAGTAGTAGAAACCCTCATGTGACTTTGAGACATTAGAGATGATCATCTCTGTAGTTTGATTCTGGATGAGTGATTCATCTTTATAGAAATCAGCTATGAGGTTTGATGGGGAAGTGAACTGATATAAACAGCGTAGAGTCAGAGTATCTCCTTCAGTCACAGGATGAACAGGACTCTCCAGAATCACACCAACTACAGAAACAAAGGAAACATGAGCTTATTTTAATTAGATTATATAAAAACATGGTAAAACAGTAAAATTACAGTGTCATTAATTGCATTTTGTTGTGTGGTTGCTGTGGTGTTCTGGATGGTTGCTAGGGCCTAAGAACCCAAAACTTTTTTTGGCCCCTAGATATGTGCGCATTGACTGTAAACTGCCAGTGAAATTAACACAGACTCACAGTGTATAGTGATATTAACAGGATGACTGTTCTCTCCAGATTCAGACTGACACCAGTACACTCCAGTGTCTGATGTGCTGGTGAAATTGACTGAACATGTAGTTCCTGTTTGTGATGCCCACAGTGATGATGAACAGCCTTCCAGCAGCCTCCAACTATCTGTGTATCTTCTCACTGTCCATCTATCAGAGTTACTCTGGTCCTCACAGCTCAGAGAGAGAGAGACAGATGTGAAGTGTTGAGTTCTGCTGGGACTGATGATCAGGGACACTGGAGGAGAAACACCTGACGACACAATTATAGGTACAGTTTGAGCATGAAAATTCTCTATTTATTAAATAGTAACCGATTGTTTAAATTCAGTTTGAACTTACCAGTGACCCATATTAATTGGGTGTTGCTGTACCATGTGTAATAGGTTGAGTTTTCCCTGTCTGCTCCGCAAACATAAAATCCTGTATGATTTAGAGCAGCAGAACTGATAGTGTAGTTTCCTCCAGCTCCTCTGCTGCTGTCTGGGAGCAGGTGATAACTGTTTTCTGTAAAAAGTGACAATGTGCAGTTAAAACATTTTTAAATATTAGAAATGCTGTCTCCTAATCCCAGTCTATGCAGAGAAGATTGCAAGAAAATCAACAAATCTCCACATTAATTGCCGTATTTGCATTTAGTCTTATTTCTGAGGGGGAAAAAATCAATACGTGTTCATCTGTGTGTCAAATAAACAGAAGAAGAGGACAACAGGGGTAACGTAAATAAAGTCTTTCTAAATTCTTAGATGACTTAGTTAAGATGATAACAGTTGTATTGTTTTTGAAGGTGCAGGTTGGTGGAGTGGATGAGATGGACCAGATGGATAGATGATGACCACCAAGTTGGAGCAGAAGGGATCGATGATCCCCATGGCAGAGCTGATGACCACCAAGGCAGAGCATACAGGACAGAAGATCCCCCCAGTGAAGCAGACAAACACCACAGCAATGTAGATGGGACTAAACATCCCCACGCAGGAGCAGATGACAACCAAGGTTGAGCAGACAGGACAGAAGATGCCCACAGTGAAACAGACGAACACCACTGCAGGGAAGATGGTGCTGAAGTCTCCAATGGCAGAGCAGAAGTCCACCAGAGCAGATCTGGAGGAACTGGAAGACAAAGCAAAACAGGGGCCATGTCCAGGCAGGCTGTTGGACTTGAGACCATTTGGAGTGCTGGCTGGCTTGGAGCTGACTGGAGTGCCGGCTGGCATGGGGCCGGCCGTCTAGAGGGCCGGCTGAGAGACGGGCTTCTGGAAGGGCGGCGAACTTGATGATGGCTGGAAGGCCGATTTTCAACAGACCTAAGGCAACAGGCCGCAAGGTTGTGATGAGGGGAGCTTGATTAATCTCAGTAGCCATTATGTAGGGATTTTGTTCAGCCTCTGTGGCAGTGACTAGAGCACATAGGTTGGCCTACATGGCAACCAAGTAACTTTAGGTGGACTTGAAATTCAGGAACAACTTCCATAGTCGAATCACAATTGGCAGGAAACTTAAGGACGACCTCCATTGTGGCATTCAAGAAGACAGGTAAATAAGGAACGAGATCCTTGGTCACAGAAAGATGGACAGGAAATTCAGGAACAACCTCCATGGTCATATCAGGACAGACAGAAATCTCAGGAATGACCTCCATTGTTGCATTGAGGAAACTTGGTGTATAGAAGACAGGGGGACAGGATATTTTGCCAGCCATCATGGCCGGGACAGAGAAGACAGGAGAACAGGAGATTTCATCAGTCAATCTAACTGTGGAAAGGAGGCTAGTGACTGTTGACAGTGATGTAGAAGTAGGGAGTAAAAGAAAGTCTTGCAGACTCTGGACTAAACTCAGGGGCTGAAGCAATCACTGTACCATGCTTAGGGACTAAAGCCATCACAGGACTCTTCAGGGGCTGGAGCCGATGTGTGTGTTTGCCTAGACACACACAAACACTAGTGCCATTATGGACAGCCCAATGCTCTCTGGGGTGAGTTCTGGGGCTGGAGCAGACACTTGACTGAGCTTTGAGACGGGATTGGACTCAAGGTGGGGCCATCTCTGTACTGCGCTCAGAGAATGGAGCCATCACTAGGCCGTGGTCAGGAGCCGGGACCTTCACTAGATTGTGGTCAGAGACTGGAGCCATCACCAGACTATGGTCAGAGGTTGGAGCCATCACTAGACTATAGTTGGAGCCATCCATAGATTGTGGTCTGGAGCAGACTTCTGGGTGGAAATCTTGTACGGACTCAGGGACTGGGATTAAATTTAGAGGTACTTCAAAGGCACTAACAGGCTCAGATGCCAATTCAGGGGTTAGAGTGGGCTCCCATTTTAAACTGACTGTAACAGGCTTGATACTGATCTCTGGGACTGGAACGGACTCCTTACTGAATTCCGGAGAAGGAGTGGACTTGTGACCGCACTCTAGAACAGGATTGAATTCAAGGGCTAGAGGAGGCTCTTGACTGAGGTAGGGGAAATGAGCAGATTCTGGGGCTGAAGCTGACACTGGAGCAGACTCAGAGGCTGAAATGGAGTTCTGGGCAGACTCGTGGATCAGAACAAACTCTAAAATAGGTGCTGAACTGGTTTGGATTGTAGAGGACTCTTGAGTAGGTTCAAGGGCTGGAACAGACACTGGGTTGTACTCAGAGGTTGAAGCCAGAGAGGACCGATTATTTTTCCTCAGCCTTCTCATTTGGGCTGAGGATAAATAAGGCATTGAGGCTTTTGTTGTCACTGGATTGAGCTGATACTTTGGAGAGGATTCTGGAGCAGATTCTAGAGTGAATCTAGAATGAACTGGACTGGATTCAGTGTGAGGAGTGATGATGGGGAAGAACTTAGGTGAAGTTCTGAGATAGGTTGATTTAGTCATAATAAATAATATTTTGACCTGGATAAAATGTGTTAATTCAGATGTTACCACATGGAGCACATTATCACATACTTGTTGAAACAGTTACAGTGAACCAGCTGAATGTCCAGCCTGTAGAGGAGGCGTTAACCTCACAGATCAGAGTCACTTGATCTCCTTCAGTCAACCACCTCTGTGGAAAAACACTTAAAAATGTCCGAGGTATATCTGAAATAGAGAATGACTCATTAATGACATGTTAAACTTGTTTATGATGAGATGATCAAATTCATCTGATACTGTCAGTGTAACTGCATTATTGATGTTTGATGTTCGTGATCCTCCTCTGTTTTGCACCCAAATTACAATGTGTGTTACATCTTTGGGTTACACTTTATTTTAAGGTGTACAGTGTAATTATATATTTAAGTATTGAGTGGTAATGGTTAACTACATGCACTTACTATATAGTTAGGGAAAGGATTAGGGTTTGGCTCAGGATTACTTGCATGTAATTATGCAGAATTAATAATAGCAAATACATGTAACATGGGTAGAAATGACACCTTAAAGGAGAAGTCCTCTTCCAGAACAAAAATTTACAGATAATGTACTTACCGCCTTGTCATCCAAGATGTTCATGTCTTTCTTTCTTCAGCCATAAAGAAATAGTTTTTTGAGGGAAACATTTCAGGATTTTTCTGCAGTTTAATGCAGTTTAAATGCGGCTTCAAACGATCCCAAATTCGGTTGTAAAATATCCCAACCAAGGAAGAAGAATCTTATCTAGCGAACTGATCGGTTATTTTCATTAATTAAATACAATCTTAATACTTTTTAATCTCAAACGCTTGTTTTGTCTCGCTCTCCCTGAACTCTGTGTATTCTGACTCAAGACAGTTAGGGTATGTCAAAAAAGTCTTATCGTATTTTCTCGCCCAACTTCAAAAATAATTTCAAAATCATCCTCCATCGCTGCAGAAGTACCGACCCGGTCTTTGCAAAGTAAACATGCAAAGAAGATCAAACACCCTTAACAAAAAAGGTAAAACAGCGATATAGGATGATTTTGAAGTTGAGGGAGAACATGAGATGGGAGTTTTTTGACATACACTAACTGTCATAAACAGGAAAAAAAACAGTTCAGGCAGAGCGAGACAAGATGAGGTTTTGTCATTAAGAAGTATATCAATTGTATTGTTTTTATGAAAATAACCACTCGTTAAGCTAGATAAGACCCTTCTTCCTCGGCTGGGATTGTTTACAACCACATTTGGGATCGTTTGAAGTCACATTTAAACTGCATTTTGGAAGTTCAAACTCAGGGGACCATAGAAGTCTACTATATGGAAAAAATCCTGAAATGTTTTCTTCAAAAAACATAATTTCTTTACAACTGAAGAAAGAAAGACCTGAACATCTTGGATGAGTACATTAACTGTCAATTTTTGTTCTGGAAGTGGACTGCTCGTTTAAAATAAAGTGTTACCAAAATATGTAAATAGTAGAAGTCACAACAGACAGGGACCTAATATATGACATTTACAGACTGTGATTATTAGTTAATTGTCAAGCGTTATGTAATATATATAATATATATATATATAATGTAATAGTGTTTTATTAATGAAAGTTATTATAAACTGTTACTGATTAGGCTTTCACTATTTATGTGAGGTTTCTGATTTTTTAAAACCCTGTAAAACTCACTCATAACATGCATGTTATCAGCTAGTTTCTAGCGGTTAGTATAGAATCATATAGAGTCATATGAGATCAAATATATAAATCAAATTGACTCACCTTTAGTGTATCCAGAGTGAATGCTTGAAATCAGCACTAAAAATACAAAATGAAAAAAACAGTATTTTATGTGTATTAGCTTTGTTATGTTTCCTCAAAAGTTTAAGAATTTTGATCTGTCCAGATAGAGGTTTTAGTGCATGTCAGTTTAAGGAACTTAAACGTTAACCATATATGGTGATAAGACATTTTGTTGGGACTGCATGTATTTGATATTTTCTCATCAAAGCAGAGAGAACTGTTACAGGAAAATCAAGTCAACAGTCTAATCACAAACAGAGTCATGAAATAGAAAATAAAGAAAGACACATATACATTGCATGTACTATAAAACTGAAAGATTTAGTGTATATATAACTTTATTTATTCTTTCTTTATTTCTCTACTATATATTATAGACTAAAGTTGGATTTGAAACTCTGAGAGCAGAATAAAAATAAAAAAGACAGGAACACTATAATCAATAAAACCTTTTTAAAATATAATAGTAATTAAGTTGAATATATTCAGAGAAAATAATACTCACAGAACACAAGAGGAAGTTGACTGAGCTCCATGCTGACTGAATGATGACAGACGGTAAAAGACACAGGCTGTGTTAAAGCCTCAAGACTTCCTCTAAATAGACTGACAATTCTGTCATGTATGTGTTTAAATACTTGGTTTGCAATTGTGGTACTGTTTTTTTTTTTATGTCACAGAAAAAAAAGCAGAAACTGGTGAACAACTGTTGCCCCACATTCGTTAATACCACTGACCAAGACAGAATAAAGCAAACCACAACTATTAGCTCATCTCTCTATTTTTATTCTATTAGGCCTCTAACACTGATATAATTATACTTTGTTACTATTCATACAGTCTACTATTTATATACCAAGACAAGGTAACAAATTTAACGATTCCAATGAATCTGGCTACTTTCTGTGCTTTGTGTCTAAGTGTGCGTGTGTGTTTTCCTCTCTGAATATGCTTCATCATTTGTTTTATTGACAAAATGTTTTAGCTTGTCTTATGTTTTATTTATTTATTTATTTTTTTAATTAGATCAGATAATATTTTAAGTTGTTATATGGTCATGTTATAATGCGCCTTACCTCTGGAGTGTCTTAAATGATTGATCCTGAACACGTGTAGTGTTTCTATTTAGTGGCACTGATTTTCATGGACAGGTTCCATTTTTGGTCACCGTGTTCTCAGAAACATCCCTGTTTTGGAGTCTATTCAAAAAGCCCCAGTCATCATAGCCCGCTGATTCACCAAAGCAATCATGTACTGATTATTTTCACCATAGTAGCCCATATAGTAGCCCAGATAGCACATACATCTGCAAGATGTCTGTTAAAGATCACTTGATCTGGAAAGCATCTGCTATGTACAAACATCTGACAGTCTGTAAGATGTCAGTTTTACATACATTCTACATCATAATCTTAAAGACATCTAATAGATGTCTATTTGACATCTAATAGGAAACGTCCTATAGACGTATTGCAGATGAGCAAACAATCTAAAAAATACGTCTTCCAGATGTAAATGCAGACGTCAAATAGACGTCTCCATAATGTACATGTGCTAACAGGGAGGCGAAAAACAGAATGTGACAAGAAGTAAATGTCCCAATTCACAATAAAAGAGTAGGCAAAAGTGATCCAGATGACCTATTATCCCATGAGGATATCCCACGGGAGAGGAATCATACTCGGTTGTGAAGTAATTACTTATTTAAAAAAACTACCTACTCATGACAATATGCAATTTTGGACCAGATATGCGATAAACAGAGTTTCTAGTTGATGGTGCCAAAATGCAATTTAAATCACATGCAGTGTGCAGAGAAGCTCGCGCTTTCATATTTGTATTCATATTCATAATGAGAAATGACAGCAACAATTTAAGCATTTAAATTAGTAGTGCTTGCTGAGTCATTTTAACCATTACTTTTTTCCCAAATCCCAAACCTTGTAAAAAAATGTCATGTGAATAAATTAGCTTTGTATACAATGCAATAATTAACAACAAAGCCTCAGCTCCAGAATTGTTTTTAACCAGCACTGGCTCTTTATTTTAAAATAACAAACATGACCCGTTAAAAATGCAGTTATCACTCCCAAAATACACTCTTTACAGTGTACTGCATGCAAGATTTAAGTTCTCAGACTAATATCAGAGAGAAGTTTCTTCTTCTTCTTCAACAGATGTAACTTAAATACACCCATACAAAATGAAAAACAATATTTCCTATGTTGCTGGCCAGTTAAATACAATGATTATGACTTAGAAATCAATAATATGTTTATCCTCTCTTCTTGCAGCATTTGAAAATCAGAACGACTGTCACTAGCAGATATAAACAAACTGCAAGTACAGAACTTGAGTATGTTGAGGACAGAGATCTGAGATTCTGAATGAGAGTCTGAAGGACAGAAACACAAGAACTTTATAAAGCACTATATGTGTGAACAATGACACATGAAATCATTTGTGAATTCAAATGACTCTCACCTCTGACCAGGTTATTGGGTGACTCTCCTCTCTCTGGGTGTTTGCAGTAGTAGAAACCCTCATGTGACTTTGAAGCATTAAAGGTGATCACCTCTGTAGTTTGATTCTGGATGAGTGATCAATCTTTATAGAAAGCAGCTTTATTAAAAAAGTTTATTAAAGCTGTGAAATTTGAGTACATGACATGTCTAACATTCCAGACTTAGTTTTTTTCAAAGTACATCATCTGGGAAAAAGGCAAATGCACTTCTTTTTTTTGGAATTTTCAGTGTGAACACGCTAATCAATATATTAAAAAAATGACAACTCCTTGGCCTCACCAAAGACCCCTGCTCCTGTACCAAATGGCTAATTATTCATTTCACAGGCCGTTTACAAGCAATGCATAAATGCTGAACACTGTGTACAGTGATATTAGGATGACTGGTCCAGTGTCCACTCGTCCACTCCAGTGTCTGATGTGTTGGTGGAGTTGATTGTACATGTAGATCTTGATTGCAATCCCCATACTGATGATGAACAATCTGAAAACAATGGTTTTTAAGGATATATATATCCTCTATATAATGGACTTCATTGGTGCCCCTATTTTGAACTTCCAATCCAGTTTAAATGCAGCTTTAAAGGGCTCTAAATGATCCCAGCCAAGGAAGAAGGGTCTTATCTAGTGAAACAATCTCTACTATAAAAATTTGTATACTTTTTAAGCACAAAAGCTCATGTAGCACAGGCTCTGGGGTGCGTGTCCACAATGCTACGAATCACGTCTAAGTTCACTGTCTGTGTATTCCGGCTCAAAAAGGTAGTGTATGGTGAAAAACTCCATCTTATTTTCTCCTACAGCTTCAGAATCGTCCAACATCGTTGTAACTTTTTGTTTGTAAACAGCGTTTGACTTACTTGCAACTTCCTTAGTCTTTGCGCGTTTGCTTTGTAAACGCTGGGTCTGTAGTTCTGCCTACGTTAAGCATGACCTTTCGGCTTGATTCAATAGTACGTAGCGTCATGGACGTGCATCCCAGAGCCTGTGCTACACAAGCTTTTGTGCTTAAAAAGTATACACATTTATATTTTACGAAAAAACTGACAGATCTTTTCGCTAGATAAGACCCTTCTTCCTCGGCTGGGATCATTTAGAGCCCTTTGAAGCTGCATTTAAACTACATTTTGGAAATTCTAAATCGGGGCACCAATGAAGTCCATTATATGGAGAAAAACCCTGAAATTCCTCAAAAACCATACTTTCTATATGACTAAAGACAGAAAGACATGAAAATCTTTGATGACAAAGAGGTGAGTAAATTATTTGTAAATTGTTGTTCTGGAAGTGGAGTTCTCCTTTAAGGTCTATAACAAATGGCTGGTAGGGGCTACAATGAGCTAGTTAGTGACATCACAAACCCTGAAATTTACATAAACCCTGCACAACACACTGGGCCAGCTAATCAGTCTGAGCCCACTGCAAATTTCTGCAGGAGGAACCAGGAAGTCAATGGACTGTTTTTAAGAGAATAGAAAAGTAGTGTAGAATAAAGGTGAAATACATTAAAAATAATGTGTTTTTTTTTTTTAATCAAAGCATGAACACATGTTACAATGCACCCCATGAACATAATCAAGCCTTTGAAAAAAAAATGGTAGACCACCCCAAAAGGAAAAAAAAATACTCGCCAGTGACCCATAGTTACTGTGTTGCTGTACCATGTGTAATAGGCTGGTTTTCTTCTCTCTGCTGTGCACACATAAACTCCTGTGTGTTTTAGAGCAGCAGAACTGACAGTGTAGTTTCCGGTAACACTTTAGAATACGGTTCCTTCATTAGTGAATAACTACACAGGAATAAATGACTAATGCACTATTAACATTCTATTAACTACTACTAACAAGACACTCTGATTAACGAATCAGTAAGTAATAAGTGATAAGTAAGTAATCAGTAAGTAAGTAACTCAGGTAACACCAAATACTTTAGAAGGAGTTCATAATTTTTTGGATCCGTATTCTAAAGTGAATTTTATTTACATTAATTATGAACATGTATATAGTAGTTCTTAGTAGTTCTCTGGGAGATATGAAAAATAGTGATTAGCTAATAGTGAACTACCACGTTCAACTGAGTGCAATGACTTACTGATTCGTTAATCAGTTTCTTGTTAGTTAATAGTAGTTACTAGAATGTTAATAGTGCGTTAGTCATTTGTTGCTGTGTAGTTATTCATTAATGACGGAACTCTATTCTAAAGTGTTACCTAGTTTCCTCCAGCTCCTCTGCTGCTGTCTGAGAGCAGCTGAGAATAATACCTGTTGTCTCTATAAAATGAGAATGTGCAATTCTCACTGTAAAGATGTATTTACAGGTAATCTGACCTTTAAAATGAATATGCTTTAATGAATTTAAGTCATACATAGGTTGAACACTGGCACTATCAAAACATTAATCTGTTTGTTTTAGCATCCAGATCAGTCAGACACAGCAAATGTAAGTGAGAGTCTGGGGTGGAATGTTATAAATTTAACCCACAGTCAGTTTAATTCAGTCCATAGTTCATCCAAAAATAGAAATCGTAAAAAGACTGAATCACACACAGCCATGAACATGCACTTTTCACCAAACCATATCTTGATGCCAATCACCCACCTACTCTTTTTTTTTTGTGCATGTGTAATTTCCTTTTGCGGTCCGAAAAAGAAGGCCATACGGCATTAGAACAACACGTGATTTAGGATGTAAATGATGTAAGTAAGTAAATAATGACTTGATTTTCATATTTTTCATGTAAACTTTCCATTTAAACATTTCACTTGAATAAACCAATTTCTTCAGATGTTACCATATGAAGCACATTATAACTTTCCTGGTGAAATAGTAACAGTGAACCAGCTGATCATCCAGCCTGTAGAGGAGCTGTTAACCTCACAGATCAGAGTCACTGGATCTCCTTCAGTCAGACAGTCCTGGGCTCTATCTGAAATAGAGAAATTGCTCATTAATAGCATGTTAAATGTGTTTGTGTGTGTGTGTGTTTGTGTGCTTGTTTTTGCTACATTGTGGGGATCAAATGTCCCCACAAGGATAGTAAAACCTGAAATTTTTGACATTGTGGAGACCGGCCTTTGGTCAGTATAAAATCTATAGAAGTCTATGGAAAGTCCCCACAATTCACAAAAACAAACATGTGTGTGTGTGCTTTTATGAAGAAATGATCAAACTCACCTGATACTGTCAGTGTAACTTCATCACTGGGGTGTGAGTAGCGTAATCCTTCTCTCTCTCTGCTCCATCACAGAAGTATTTATCTGCGTCAGACTCAGTAACAGGACTGAATGTGTGTTCCTGTAATTCACTGAAACATTAGCTGGACTGTCTTTATACCAGCTGTACTGCCAGCCACTAACTCCTTCATCATCAACGTCACATCTAAAAGTGACGGTCTCTCCAATGAATTGGAGTTTTCACATTATGTCATCAATCCAGAAGTCGGCCATTGCGGTGGCACTGAGTGTAAACAATTCCATTGAACCGAATGGACTGCCCTGTGGCCCGTGCAAGCCGTACATTCACTGCACTGCATTCATGTTCCAAAATGTCATTTGTGTGGAAACATTACGCTGTTATTATTATATTTAGTCTGAAATAGGCCGTTAACAGCTGAAGACGGACATAAAAATGAGAAAACACTGTAGCAGGCTGATCAATCTCACTGTTCACGATGCACAAAATATTGGAAGAAACCCATAATAATGAATTGGGGTTAGGAGTTTATATGAATGTGTCTCTGAGGGGAAAAGTCTGTTTTCAGAAAAGTTTACTTGGCTTTTTCTTTTCATCTAGCATCTGTATAACGCATTATAAAGCAGCCTAGCAGAGCTTTATGTACAGCAGTAACCAAGGAAACACTATCGCTGCTTAGCGTTGAGCCCTGTATTAACTTTAGTTTGTCAAAATAAAACGACCTTTCCTGCTTACTAAGTCCTTCTCTATATGATTTAGCACCTTCCACGCTGCTTTTTCTGTAGTTTAGACGGCATAAATTAGTGGGACAACGTCTTCAGTGGTACACTAACCGTGCAATTAATGCTTCTGTTTACATATGAGTATCGCCGCAATGGCCGCGCATCCGGGTAACTGACCAGGGCTGCGTTTCCCGATAACGATTGATCTTAGCGCTTAGCTTAGCGTTTTCTACGAGTCATTTTGCGAACGTTCGTTATTGTTTCACGTGCGTTTCCCAAAAATGCACTTAACACAATTGCAGGTAGCCCTGCTTTAAGTGCTACTTAGGAGTCGCTATCCGTTGGTCAAGTGCTGAAATGTTACGCTGTAGAATGGCTCGTCATTGTTGCACATGCTGTTGTAGCAATCCATCTAATTTTTGATTTCCGTTTCTTCTTCTACTTGTGTGAATGTATATTCAACTCGAATAACATAAAACATCCTGAAATTTCTTCTTGAGCAAGTTTAAAAACATAAATTAACTGGAAATGTCGTACTGTAAAAACACTGTCTTGCTCTAATCTCGCATAAAACAAATTCTAACAGTCCTTGCCGGAAATGACATCAGCATCATTTTCGATATTTATATGAAACCTTAATTATTTAAGTAGAATTATTTAGCAATTTCTTTATCAACAATTGCTTATCTCACATCAAAATAAATAAATAAGTAAATAAATAAATAAGCTCTTACATTTATTTTTGAAAAGTTTAGCCTAATTATCTTCACCTGATGTGCATTTGCTAATAGGAGAAAAAAATTAAATAAGCACATACCTAGGGGTGGAGACACTAGCAAAATAGCTGAAACCAAAAAACAAAGAAAAGACATTTTTCGAAAAGAGGAAATTAATATTATTTTAGAGGAGGTGGGGCTACAAAAACATATAATTTTCAGCAGGTTTAAGGGCAGTCATACAAATAAAGAAAAACAAAAAATCTGGGACGATATTGCTACAAAACTTACTGCAACAAGGGGGATTAAAAGATCAGGGAAGGAGGTCAGAAAGAAGTGGCAGGACTATTCAAGCCTAGCTAAAAGAAAAAGGGCACTGCAGAGGACAACAATTAATAAAACAGGTGATGGGCCTAATGACGCCCCCCTTCTTACAGCAGAAGAAGAAAAGGCACTGTCAATTCTTGGAACAACTGCCTCAGATGGGATTTGTGGTGGTATTGACCTCCATGGAGGAGTAGAGTTGCGTCAGCCTAAAGCTGAGCCAGGTCCATCATGTTCGCAAGAGCAATCAGGTTCACCTCCTATTGACAGACACCTACCATCTCCCAGTCCTCCCAACGGTCCATCCATGCCCCAGCCTCCATCTTCAATTGTTCAGGCTACAGCCACAACACCTCAGCGATTTGAGAATGTCTGTGGTTGTAGTCAGGACTTAGTACAGCTGGAGCGAGAGAAACTAGATGTTCTAAAAGATATCAGACAATCTCTTAAAGAGGCCAATGAGATGAACAACAATTTCAGAAGCAAATCATTGAACTTAAGA
The DNA here is from genome assembly GCA_012976165.1 of Labeo catla. Classification (NCBI taxonomy): domain Eukaryota; kingdom Metazoa; phylum Chordata; class Actinopteri; order Cypriniformes; family Cyprinidae; genus Labeo; species Labeo catla. Next base: position 76,755 of record VONZ01001248.1, on the reverse strand, counting down.
AGGCCAAGCTGGCTTTGGAAGAGAGGAGACTTTCACTGGAGGCATTTCAGTGCCAATTATCTTGCCAGATGAGTCAGGTAACATTGTTCAATGTTGTTTAATCATGAATAATTATATGTTTTAATATAATATGTTGTGCAACATGAAATATTCTTTTCCATATGTACACTCATCACATTTTGCAATGTCTTTTGCAGATCCTGGGGAACAAACTACAAACTTAAATCAATAAAAACTGTTCAAATGCAACGTTTTGATGTTTGTTAATCCACTCAAAGCCTAAGGCTCAATAAAATACTATAAAGCAGAAGAATTCTTATTATAAGTGTTTCAAATTTAAATAGCTACTTGTAGTACCTTTTTTTAAAAAAAATAAATAAATAAAAATAAAAATAAGCATGCAAGCCCTATGGGCTAGTTTCACAGACAGGGCCAGGATTAGGCCATAGTTCAATTAGATTTAAGTAATTTTTTATAAATGTGCCTTAGAAAAAAAACATTACTGGTGTCCATCTTGAGACGAAACAAAGGGACTGATATATTTTAAGATCAGTCAGTGCAAGTGTCCTTCAGTTGAAAAAGCTCAGACTTACATTTTAGTCTGGACTAGGTTTAAGCCTTGTCTGTGAAAAGAGGGGCATATATTTTACTACAGCTTGAGTCTTGAGGGTGTGTGTGGCAATATAGTATTAGGGCCTATCTATTAGCCTATCCATATAGGTGCAGAAAAATGTTTAATGTGCACATTCTTTATCAGCACTGTTTTATATAAATGTATTCTCCATATACATTTATAAAAGCACAACCTTTGACCATTATGAACCTAACAAGAGAATAAATTCAGGGAAGAGGTAATTAATGCAATTTCTAAAATCAGTGATTCAGTTTCTTCAAGTGGGGCTTTCTGCAATTAGTGAAATAGATGACAATCAGTGTGTGACGTGAATATTATCAGCCTGAAAAACTTTAATCATATGGTTCCTGTGAGCAATTTTAGGATAGTATATAAATTTCACACTTCAGTAGTCTTGCAGAGGAAATCATGGCTGCACTACAGCGAGTTTTCCAGCTGAGAGTGAGGCAAAGAGAAAGGCGAAGACAAAGACATACAGAGAGAGAAAATGATACTCATAGAGCACAAGAGGAAGTTGACTGAGCTCCATATCTGAACCTTTGAAGGATTTTTGTTTATATTCATGCACTTTTATTACAGCCTATTAAATTGCTCAGTGAATGTCAAAAGAACGTCCAATATTAAATTTACCACGGTATATAATAGGCTACATTTTCGTTTTGCTGCTCGATATTGCAAATTGGTGTCTCTTAATCTTATTATTTTAATGTATTATATTAATTATAAACACACAGGTTTGAAGTGCAAACAGTTTTACCGTTTACTGGACCTTATTATTCTTTTCGACTAAACCGGAAGTGTCGATATTAGCCAGCAGCTGGCTATGACAGTCGGATTTAGACGCTCACGTCTGTGAGCAGCGATAGATCAAAATAAATCAACTAAACTGAAATAGCGTATATATCCACACGGTGGCGTGCTTTCACCACCATACACTGGCCTAACATTAAACTGCAACACTGTGCTCTGCAGAAACCGTTTCTTCTATCTTCTTATTTTGAAGAATGTTTTGGTGACCTTTGACTTTCACTGTAAAGAGCGAAAAAAAAAACACTGAGGTGTTTCTTTAAAATGCCTGTGTTCCACTTAAAAAAGAAGATCATAAAGGTTTGTAACGACATGAGGGTGATTAAGTGATGAGAGAACTTTAATTAAGGATTTTTGTGCGACTGGGCACACACCTTTTGTTGTTTTATTGGCTTGGGCTGTATTAAATCAGTTTTGTAGCATTTGTGATTCTTAAATGGTGACTTGTTTTAAAATATGATGAAATTGCATATGTCCGACAAAAACAGCATATGCTGGTAGGTATGTTTTGATGCTGGGATGCTGGTTAGGTAGGTTTTGATGCTGGTTTAAGCTGGTCCTTTGCTGGTTTAAGCTGGTTCTTTGCTGGTTTATGCTGGTCCTTTGCTGGTGTATGCCGGTCATGTTGCTGGTCAAGGCTTAAACCAGCATCAAAACAAACCTAACCAGCATATGCTGTTTTTTTCATCAGGGTGGAGTTTGTATTTCTTCATCTTTTATAATATGGCTCACTGCCAATATGTATTGATCAAAATATCAACTGAATGTCACTGACTGTGGCTATATGCTACTATTACGTAGAGTATTACATAATTGTTACAATACAAGGTACAATACAAAAAGATACAAGCTTAAATAGCTGAAAAAAAAAGTGATAAAAAAGGGACACTAAAGAATCTACAAACAAGAAACACAATAATATATAATAAAATTTGTCAGTAAAATTAGGCAATTTGTCTATATGTGCCTATAGTCTATTGCAGAGGTGCTCAACCCTGTTCCTAGAGATCTACCTTCCTGCAGAGTTCAGCTCCAACCCTGATCAAACACACCTGAACAGAATCAGAATCAGAAAGAGCTTTTATTGCCAAGTATGCTTGCGCATACTAGGAATTTGTTTTAGTGTCATTAGCTTTCAGTACACATGCAACAACATACAGATAATAAACATAAGATGAGTAAAAAATACGCATATGTAAATATAAATAGACAAAACTTAGAAAAATAAGATGAGAATTAAATACACATATGTAAATATAAATAGACAAAAATTAGAAAAATAAATTGAGAAATAAATAAATAAGTGGTATGTACAGTTGTGCTATAGATGACAGAATAGAATAGAATAGAATAGAATAGAATAGAATAGAATAGAATAGAATAGAATAGAAGTAGAGATGCAGGGATGTACTAGGATGGGGGTGGTAACTAATAAATAAAAAGTTATTGCACATTATATTTGCACAATGGGGGGAGCATTTAACTGTTCATAAGGAGAATTGCCTGGGGGAAAAAACTGTTCTTGTGCCTGGTTGTCCTGGTTGAACCAACTAATTAGGATCTGAAGGAGCACTTGATAATTACATACAGGTGTGTTTGATCAGGATTGGAACTAAACTGCAGGATAGATCTCCAGGAACAGGGTTGGGCACCCCTGCTCTATTGTTTGTATTTATGCTTATTAACAGATACTGCAAGTCTTTTGGCACTTGTGTCATTTGAAAACTGATTCAGAACTGAGATTCATATTCTATATCAACTGATGCAACCAAAATCGAAGTCATGTGTCGTTGTGCTCTGGCAAGTGCATGAATAAATTCAATCCCACATGTCTACAGGGCATATTCCATTCAGTATGAGAGCTTGTCCGTCATCAACAGGGATGAGGGCTGAGATGAGAAAACTAATGTAACTATTATTTTTAAATCTGAGAAAGCAGCTCTTCACATTAAGAAAAACAAAAACCTACTACCAACAACAATAAAACAAAGCAGCCTTTGAAAACATGCCTAAAAGAGCAGGTAAGTTTGAAATCTCTTGTAGTTTCAAAAGAAGTGTGCTTAAAAGAACATAAAACGTTGAATTTGCAAAATGTAAATATAAATTTCATTTACCTGGATTTACCTGAAAGTTGAATAAATAAGCTTACTGTTGATGTATGGTTTGTTAGGATAGGACAATATTTGACCGAGAAAGATACAACTATTTGAAAATCTGGAATCTAAGGGTGCAAAAAAATCTAAATATTGAGAAGATCACCTTTAAAGTTGTCCAAATTAAGCACTTAGCAATGCATATTACTAATTAAAAATTAAGTTATGATATATTTACGGCAGGAAATTTGCAAAATGTCTTCATGATCTTTACTTCATATCGTAATGATTTTTGGCATAAAATAAAAATCTATAATTTTGACCCATACAATGTATTTTTGGGTATTGCTACAAATATACCTGTGCTACTTAAGACTGGTTTTGTGGTCAAGAGTCACATACGATAATGTTTACAAGAAGTACACTTATTTTGATGTGCTAACTAACATACTAAAGCACATGTAAAGTGCTTGATTTTAATTTGAACTCTAGTGTTATTTAATATTACATTTAAAATGGATTATTATAATATTATATTATATCATTTATTTATATAAATTGCAACTTAATCATTACAAATGTGTGATTACAAATGCATTTAAATACATAGAAATTACATTAAAGTATGTTTGTTCATTTATGCTTGTGCTTGTTAGTTTATTCTTAATTATTTCATAATTTACATAAGTAATTAACATATACAGCTGTATTCTGTCCTGCTTAAGTGGGTCAAAATGCCTTTAATATACATTGAAACTACTGTTTTGTTTTTCATGTGATAGTAAATCTATCTAAATTTTTTTTATTGTGTGTCTGTGTATATGTATATTTATGTATATTTTGTATATGTATGGACAGATGAATTTGTATATATGCGCATATATGTATATATTATTTGGTGTAGTTTTACTGAATATGTTTTGAATATTTATTTTTATGTTTCTCAGGTTTTTTTGTGTTTATGTTTTTCAGTCTCAGTATTGTTAAGCAGAAAAGTAACTTACTTTGGTTACTTTGGTATTTTTGTGTTCCACTGAAAAAATAAAAATCATTTTAAATTTTGGGTCAACTAACTTTTACATCACTGTGTTTCATTCCCAATAGGCTTTGGTGATGTGGACCTAAGGATATTAGTTATCGGGAGCAGTGGTCCATCTCAGTTTCTTCTCACCAACTTCATTTTGGGAAGGGAGGTCTTCTCAGAGGAAGTGTATAGCATTGCAAGCAGCCAGAAGAATGTGGGAGAGTTGGTAGGAAGACAGATCTCAATAGTCAACGGACCGAACCTCTATGACAAAAACCTGTCCAAGTCCAAGATGAGGAAAGAGCTGAGAAGATCGATGTGCTTGTCGACTCCTGGACCTCACGCTATACTCATCACATTCGACCTGGAGAAGATCTCCCCCAACGATATAAAGACCCCCAAGCTGGTTAAGGGTAAATTTGGAGAGAATGTCTTGAATTACACAATGATCCTCTTGGTTTACGACGGGCATCTGAGAGGCAGAGCACTTAATGATAAGGTAATGAGAACCGACTGGCATCTGAGGGAGCTCGTGGAGCAGTGCAACTGCCGCTATCACGTCTTCAGTAAGAACTGGAGGAACCGCAGCGGGAGCCGGGAGCTCCTACATAAGATCGAGCGGATGCTCCAGACTATGGGCGGGCACCATTACATTAACAGATCTTACAAGAGGGCAGAGGAGAGTGTCAGAAACCAGGAGAGAAAGCTACGCAAGAAGAAACAGTCTGAGACCGAGAAGAGGTGCCGGGAACTGGAGGAGCAGTTTCGGGGGGATGAGCTGCGCTGGCAGATGGATGCCTACAATGCAAGGATTCGGGCAGAAATCAGGGCCGAGGCCGAGCTGCAGAATAATTGGCTTAGGACTTCACTGGCTGTGGGAATGGGACTGGGGTTTGTGGCTGGAGCCACCATGGGAATGATCATAGGCTCTGTGGAAGGGCCGGCAGGAATGGCGGTGGGAGGGGCTGTGGGAGGTTTTGTGGGCGGAGCTTCGGGTGCTGCTGCTCAGCTGGCCATTGAACACTTGGATGACAGAGTGGGATCACGTACAGCCAATTTTAATACAGCTTTTATTAACCGCTTCTATCGGGCACCTCCGGTCTGAATGCAGAGTAGATTTGGCTTGTTTTTTTTTTCTTTATACAGCTGACCAGGGTTGTCAGGTCTGTGTTACAAAACCAGACTAATTGGTTCTCAAAATTAGGCCAGTCACGACAAAAATTAGCCCAATTGCGCTCTTGAGAAGAAAAAAAAACAGCTCCAAAAATTGCATTCCAGGGGTGTCAGAACTTCCTTCCAGGGGTTCTACCTCAGTCGAAATTACGGTCCAGGGGGCAGGAGGTTCGATTTATTTTGAAATAATTGTGTTTAACAGCTGGAAAACTACATTTCCCATGATTCTGCAGAGAATCTCCACCAATCTAAATCAACTGTTTTATATTTTTAAAACCGTTTTTAATTTGATTATGTCATTCACAGTGCTTCATGGGACTGTAGTTTTATCTAAAGACATTAAGTACAATATTGTACCTTTCGATTTGTCTGATTTTCAAATACTGTTTTTTTTTTTCAAATACTGTTTTATTTTGCCATATCCCCATTGTTGCTTTTTCTTTCTTGCTCTGCCCATATTTTAATATTCATTTGTCTGTATAACGAGTGTGTTGTAGGTCTGTGTTTTATTGGTTGTCTTCCCACCCTCTTCACTCCCACTTTTCCACAGCTTTATACATGCCCATTTCTTGAGTCTTTTTCAAATCTGAGGTGTGAACAACCAGTGCTCAAACAGGAGGGTTTCATGACACTTTAAATAAAAGTTTGTAATGTTGTGATTTACCTTGCAGCTGGTTGGTTTGATTTATGGCTAATAACAAAATGTAAATCTTTTTTAAAAATCCATGTAGAGATGCAATAGAATGCACTAATGCATCTTTATGGCATCTTTACTCCTGTATTGTGACATTAATGCAAAAATAAGTGTTGTCAAGTCTGTGGTTTTCCCGCAATATTAGGCTACTTTTATACTGTTGCCACAGGTTGGTTTTTTTTACCAATTGGGCTGGTTTTGTTATGCAGACCTAGCAGCCCTGGCAAAAACATATGCACAGATTAATTGTTCACAAAGACCTATAACATGCATTTAGGAATTTTCATTTAATGCAAACTTGTTGGAATATATATATATATATATATATATATACATACTTTTTTTCTTTAAAGAACACAGTCCTCATAGAATTAAATCATTTTATTTACAGAGAAAACTCCTGGCACCTCTAAAAAAAGAAAAGGTATTTAGGCATTTCTTGCTTATGAGCATCTGCATTAATCAATTAAAAGATGGTTCTTTATTAATCTCTAGATGTAGTTTTAAAAGTATGTAAAAATTAAAAAAATCCAAAGAATTTCATAAAAGAAGGAAAAAACTTCTCGTGTACAAAACCTTTTCATAGTATTTCAACACACCCACCCAACACACAGTAACTTTTATGACAGTATTTAACTACTTTCGAGGTCATGTAACTTGTGTTACGTCAGGTGTGACTTTTATGGGGTCCAAAAGTCTCAGACCACAGACACCATTTAGAATTTTTTTAATTTGATTATGTTATCAAGCATCTTTCTGTTTTTAATAAAGATGCATCTTGCTTGTAGCTGCCATGCTTCAGTGTTTTACAGTAGCAGTAGCAGATATATAGCAGTATTTTAAATTAATATTTTGAACTCTATTAGGGCTGTGCACAGACATTTTGATGGGCAGTGGTCCAAACTAAGAAAAAAGGCACCAACCCCACACCCGCCCCTGACTTATTCCAAATATACCCTCCCCAACCTGAAACTATCACATTACATAATCCCACTGCACAGCTACTAGTTTGGTGACCATCTTGTAAGTTCCCCTTTTACAAATAGGCTATGATAATAAAACAACACACTTATTCTTTTTTACAGTATACACTTTATAAATATCTCTATTATGCTAGACACATATTTTAAAAACTATTCTGTTGGGTTTGATAGAAATTTGTTATATAACTGAAATGTGTACGTCTTAAAAACTGACTGAAAATGCTGTTTGCTGTTTGTATTTGCATTTCTCCAAAACTGTATTTAACAAACAAACAAAAAAGTTATAGAAACAAATTAATCTATCTCACTCAAAGTACTGTAAGTAACGCCTGAGGCTGATTTTACAGGCAGCACTATTGAGAAATACATTAAGGCCTACAGTACTTTCGTTTTCACGTCTTCAAGTCTTTTCTTCAGACATCTTGTGTTGCACTTTCATCGACAGGTTCTTTTGTGAAAACCATAGGAAATGGGTATGTACACATCTATAATGTATCTTAGTATGTTTTATGTTGAGTATGTAGAAGAAATTCGACTATTTGAGAAAGCGTCCGTCATGAAATATCGAACGTTCACCCAGTAACTGTTATAATATGAGAAATTATAACAGTTGGATTAATAAACAGTTGTTATAGTTATTGGTTGCGAATTAATTAACGCACATTTTAATGCACGTCTTCGCAGATATATTGCGTGGTTTTCATGAATGCATCGTCGCGTTAGCAACTAAAAGCATTGAAAGTCAGTGAACGCTATTATTATTGAACCCATTATCACAGGAATAGTGACACGGATTTTGAAATATGGAAATAAAGCTTTTGAAAATCGCTTTTAACTGGAAAATACAAGTATGCTAAAAACGAAAGCAGTAGAGAAAGACAGGCGGTCAAACCAATCAAAAGTGAGAAAACAATCATAAGGGTGGGACTCTGCTTTAGGAAGTAGCTTTGGTGTTGCTGGAGCGTTTGGCTTATTACTAAAAATTCAAACGTACTTTTTGGAGGAACATGTAACGTAAGGTGCCTTAAAAAAAAAAAAAAACTACAACCTTATGCTATTTGCAGGTTCAAGCAAATATACTGTTATTAATTATGTTGATTTTTACCACTACATACATAGACCCAACCGTGCACAGTTTCTCAGAGAGAGGTTATTTACATATTTCATTTCTGATTTACTACACAATTTGTGTAAAGTAGGTAGTACACCAGTACTGTGAAATACTACACAGTAAAACTGAATATGTGTGCTTAACATTTGCTGCATCATTTTTAGAGGGATGCTGCTGGATTGGCGTGACAAGGTCATGACCTTCAGAAGAAAGTTTCAGTGAGTGAATCATTGATTACACTGCACTTATTTTATTTATTTATTTATTTATTTTTTTTTGTTTAATAAAAGAACTATATTTAGGTAAAATAATCTACATGCTTCAGAATGGTTTTATATGTTACTTTTATGTCCTATAGTGTTGTGATGAAACAGTAAGCATAAAACTTAAAGGGGTCATGAACTGAGAAATCAAAATTGATCTTTTGACATATAAGAGGTCATTGTGCTGTAAAAACATCCTGTAAGTTTCAGAACTCAAAACATTCTCATTACTCTAAAAAACCTAATAATGAAGCCAATTTGATTTTGTTTCAGTTAGAGTTTCTAGTAACTGAATATTTTATGATAAAATATTTGGTTGTTTTTTTTAGTTATTATATCTATATATAGATGTTATTTGTTTCTGAAAATGTATTTTTCTTTAATAGGATAGCAATATCCTGAATTCTTCAACCCCTGTGAGTGTTACTCTTAAGATGGCATCAGTCAGAGGGACAACACGAAGAAGAGCAAGCTTGGACAATCCACCTAACAGTGAGTTAATGAGCAAATCAGAACATTTGAGGAATTGCAGTTAATATAATTACCAATGAAATATATTCTAACTTCATCTCACAGTAAGCAGCGAACCATCACTGAGGATGCTGGTCTTTGGCAGCTCAAGTCATCAGATCTCACTGACGCAATCTGTGCTAGGGAGGGATGTCTTTACCAGAGATGAAGTCAATATTTCAGCTACCAAGAAAAGTTCAAGAGTTGTGCAGGAGAGAAAGATAACCCTAGTCAACACACCAAATCTTCAGGAAAATGTCTTGCCGGACAGTATACTCCATAAGGAGCTCAGAAAGGCAATTTGTTTCTCATGTCCGGGTCCTCATGCTGCGGTGTTCGTTGTAGACCCATTTCACTTGACCTTTGACACTATGGACATGCTGAAGCCTATGGTACACTACTTTGGTGAACATATCTTGAAGCACACATTGATTGTTTTATACCATGAGAAAGACATGAAAACTCTGTCCATAGAGGACGAGGTAAAAAAGAATAAGAGCTTTAGAGAGCTTGCTGAGAAATGCAGCCAGAATTACCTCTTCTTCAATGAAGAAGCAAACCGGACTGAGGGTAGCCAGACACAAGCATTGCTCACCAAGGTGGATGAGATGGTCTTGGAGCATGGAATATTTTCAAACGTGGAATTTAAGGATGCCGAAAAAAGAATTCAAATAGAAGAGCGTTACATCAGAAAATCAAAGGAGAAGGAGAGCAGGGAAATGTTGAAGATGCTGGAGAACCAACATTCTGGAGAAGCGCTTATCAGTGAGACCCTGAAGTATGAAGAAGAGATACAGCTGGAGTGTAGAGAGAAAGCAGAGCTGGTTGTTGCAGACAAGCTTGGCTTCACGGGTAGAGTTGTCGATTATGCTGTTGCAGTGGGCAAAGGAGCATTTGTAGGTGCACTTCTGGGATTTGCAGTAGGATATGAAGGTATGGCAGTGGGCGCTGCTTTTGGTGCTGCTCTTGGTGCTGTTCTTGGAGGTGCAACTAATGCAGCATGGAGCTACATTTACAAATCTTTCACAGATGCCCACTAAAGGGCTACTTAGTACGTAGTGTCAGCTTCTGATGCCCCTAGACCTCCAAAAAAAGTGTGCATTATTGACACAAAATGATGTCAGTATTTTTTGTTGTTATTTGTTTTTAACGATAATTAAATATTTAGCTTAGTTTGTTTTTGTGCTGGTACCCTGGTCAGTTTAGGCCTGTCATGGATAAATAAACATGACACTAAAACCACCAGCAAGTGACAGTACGTCAATTAACAAGTGAATCATTCATTCAAACGATTCATTCAAAATGACCGATTCATTTAGAATCGACACAAGCAGTTATTTTTATGAATGGATTATTGAATCACTCACTCAAAAGATTTGTTGATGCTTTTTTTCAATTATAGAATGTGAGAAGTGAACGTCTCGTCACTTCATATACAGCACATGACATTAACCGCACAAAAAAAAGAATACAAATGATGGAAAGAAGACGTTAAATGAAGAGGTTAAAAGATGAATGTTTCTTTTACGAATCCTTGACTGTATGATTTTAGTGACAAACAGGGAAAGATTGGAGATGCTAATTGTTACGGCCTTTGTGCCGACACTAGCAGTGAAACAGGACAGCAGATTAGCAATAAACAAGCAACAGTCTGCAAAAACAAAAGAATACGAAAGAACATTATTCAAGTCAGTGGCAGCACCCTGAAGCAAAGGTGACCTCAGAGAGATAGGACTACAGGTTAGCAAGAGTAATGCTGCAACATTTCACATTGATGACGCTAACATACAAGCTAAACCATTTCTTGGAAGAAGTCCAAGCGGTCTTCTGTGTGGGTTCTAAACCACTACTGGAAAACTTAAAGTAGGCTGTTCTTCAAAGAGAACTTGAATCATTATTCTAGGGTTGCCAACACAAGACACATTTTCAGGCTCAGTTTCACGCTCTCACTCTGCCCATGTAAATCTCATGTGTCATGTTTCAAATTTTGTGGGTTTTAATATGAAATTCAAACAGCAGATATCGTTTTGGCACTCTTAATGTGGCGTAATTCATTGTAGGTTGAAATAGAGAAAACCCTGGGAAAATACCTGCTTACTTATTTTTAAGTTTTGCATTTGAATAAATATTTAGACATGATGTGAAATTTTAAAAGGTAATAACACACATCCTTTTTTAATGAGACTTAAGTACACACAAGTGAATATTAATGAATGGAAGCAAATACTGAATTTAACCCAAAAAAGCTTAAAATGGTGCTAATAAAGCCATTCAACTGACAACTGCATTTAACAAAATGTTTTTATCCTCTTATATGTACAGTGTATACATATACATATAAATTGACATATGAAAAATGAAAAAATCTCACTCCAAGCTGAACTTGAAAGTTGGCAACCCTGCATTGTTCTTGAATTTGCAGAATTAAAACAAGACGTATTTGTCTTTTTAAATTTTTCAGATTTAATTGTGTTTCCATGATGTCTGCAACGTTTAGTCAAAAAATTATTTAAAAAAAATCATTTTCAGTATAATAAGACTGCAGATTTAAAACTTCTATTCCACTTTTCCGTTTGTGTTTAAGCTTGTTGAAGTGTTCAGCTGCATTGATGAATTTATTTATTTTTTTTTTTTATTAATGTTTTTTTTTTATTGTTGCTACATATCTTACTGAGAATAGGAAGAAAAAAAAGGTAGCTCCCTTGTAGGCAAAATTTTTTAGCCAGTATGATTTTTTTATTTTTCTTAAAAGAAGTCACCCAGTATGCATTTATTTGATCCAAAATACAGAAAAAAAAAAACTATAAAAATTTTGATTGTAAAAAATAACTGTTTTCTGTTTCAGTATATTTCAAATATCATTTATTTATGTGATGTCAAAGCTGAAGTTTTGCCATCATTACTCCAGTCACATGATCCTTTAAAAATCATTTAAATATTCTGATCTGCTACTCAAATGACATTTATTATTATTATTATTATTATTATTATTATTATTATTATTATTATTATTATGTTGAAAACAACTCAGTTGAATTTTTTTCAGGTTCAGAAGAACAGAAGTTCTGAAATAGAAATCTGTTGTAACATTATAAATGTCTTTATCATCACTTTTGATTAATTTAAAGCATCCTTGCTAAATAAAAATATTAATTTCTATAATTTACTCCCATTAATTAATTAATTAATTAAATTCTATTCATCAAAGTATCCTGAAAAAAATGTACTTAGCTGTGTTAAACATTGATAATCATAATAATAATAATAATAATAATAATAAATGTTTCTTGAACAGCAAATCAGCATATTAGAATGATTTCTGAAGGATCACGTAACACTGAAGACTGGAGTAATGACGCTAAAAATTTAGCTTTGATTACAACAATAAATATCATTTTAAAATATAGTAAAATAGAAAACAGTTACTTTAAATAGAAAGTTATTTTTTATAGTAAAATAGAAATAGAAAGATATTTTTCAAAATGTTTAATTTCATTAAAAAACATTAAAAACCTTACTGTCTGAAACTTTTGAATGATAGTGTATAAATTGTAGACTTATAAATCATGATATATAATCGTCAGTCAATTTGTAAAGCTATAAACATGTTCGGACCCGATAATCTTTACAGCTGCTTCATCTAACTGTGACTGTTATATATAGCCATTTTATAATCAATTTTATAATCACAATGGAAATCATTATTGCTGGTCATTTTAAACTGTAAATATTTGTGTAAAATATATGTGAGATGTTGTTTATTTGTAAATATATATATATATATATATATATATATTCAGTTTCACAAAATTTGTTGTATAAAGTTATACATTTGATATTTTGCCCAAATTATAACAATAAAATCTTCTGCAACATTTTAAAGCTCTGTTCTGGTGTGTGACTCAGTGTAAAGTTCAGGGCAGGCATTGGCTGGCTCCTCCCCTTGCTGAAAACACACCTGTGCACTTTATGGTCTAGTTCACTTTATGAAACTCACCGTAGGAGACGTGAACAACTCCCTACATCTGCTGAAGTACAGGTAAGATCCAATGAGATTACCATTAACTATTGTCCTGAAACTTTAAATGTTAGCTCACAATGTAAAGGACAACAGGTACAATACATCTTTTTAAAAAGATGATTTAAATAAGTGGTACATATTTGAATTGCGTAACTGTATAATACAACTACATTTCATAATACACCGTTCATTTCTAAGTTTGACCAGTTACTAAACGTTTACAGCTGCCGTTTCCAAAACATGTTTGAAAATTTGGCCCGAGACCTGCTAGATAAATATTTATATTTGTCCTGGTGACGACATGAGTTCTGGTTTAACTTGTTCTTCTCCATACCGCACATTCAACAGAGGCCTCCGAAGTTCCCCATTACACTCAGTGGAATGCTACACAAACGCATTATATAAGCATTTGGAAATATTTACATAGACACAATAGCTCGAGCTTTCCTCTTTATTTGAGAGTTATTTCAGAAAGTCAAGTTAGCCTATAAAGAGCACAACATAATGTGTGTGTTTTTTTGTTTTTTTTTACCCTGGAATGTTGTGTTAAATAAGAATGACAGGAATTTGCTCTGACAGGAAGTATCTTATCTAAGTTAATGTGTTTCTATCCTACACCAGACCATCACTAGTCACTTATTCATGGTGACTGGGACAAAACAGGCTATACAAATAACCACATTTGTGCACCACACATTTATTAAATTACATAAGTTGTGAACCTATATACTGAACTTTTAAAGGGTTTATGCAGGTCATAAAAAGGTCTTTGCCCTTCCACAGATTAAAGCCTTAAACAGTCTTAGTTTGGAGCAGAAAGTTGTACATTGCTAAGTCATGGTATTAAATAATTATGACTTGTTTTTATTTGGCAGTACAAATATCTAAAGTCCTTAAATTAAAATGCGTTTACTTCAAATGCACACAGACATGGCACTGAGGAAGGGTTAATACCTGAAAATGCTCTGCACTTTTGCAAATTTTGCACTTTTGAGCATTTTTGTGACCTCTGATCAATAAATGAAATAAGCCTTTTTGGCTGAATCTGAATGAGTGAGGATCACCATCTTGTATATTATATTTTTGGATCTACGACCTTTTCTATTTGTGCATTTTACTTCAAATGCAAAATATATGTGACCCTGCAGCACAAAACCAGTCTTAAGTAGCACAGGAATATTTGTAGCAATAGTCAACAATACATTGCATGGGTCAAAATGATCGATTTTTCTTTATGCCAAAAATCATTAGGATATTAAGTAAAGATCGTGTTTCATAAAGATATTTTGTAAATTTTCTTCCTAAATATATATCAAAACTTCATTTCTGATTAGTAATATGCATTGCTAAGAACTTCATTTGGACAACTTTTGGCGATTTTCTCAATATTTTGATTTTTTTTTTTTTTTTTATCCTCAGATTCCAGATTTTCAAACAGAAAATTTTGTACAGATGATGTATAAATCTCAATTTCAAAAAATTGACCTTTATGACTGGTTTGTGGTCCAGGGTCACATATAAGAATATAAGAACACATATAAGATTTTTTTTTTTTTCTCAACACAATTTTTTCAAGTTTTTCTTTACGTATTTATTTATTTATTTATTTTGTAAAATGGGTTAAAACATAATGGAGATTGGCTGGAAGTTGTATTTTTAAGTGTTGCTAATACAACTTATTGACATTTACATTTAGAGGTCATATTGAAATATTGTGTTCCCTTCAATTTATTCATGAAATTTCCTGTCCTTGGTTTTAAAAACTTACCTAAAAGTCTTACATTTATCTTCATAAATCATGCAAAAAAACCTGTTATAAAAGAGGAGGATTTTTATAAAATAACCCTTTCTTCTTGTCAGTATGTTATATTTTTTAACACTAAAATTTAACAGATTTTATTTAATACATGAATTTGATACACAACACATTTATGTGGATATTTGGTAGATCTATTATAAACTACAAAACATTTTGTTGGAAATGTTGCTGTTTTCAAAAGTATTTGACAAGGAAATTTGACTTGCTAAATATTTTCGACTTGTATTTTTACAAAGCTTTAAAAAGTATCATAATTAAATGTGATTTGCAACACAGAATAGTACTTTCATGTTTATTCTGACAGTTTTGTGACATCGTGGTCTCTCAGGGATGGAATCTACCATCAGTCTCCTGTCTGAGAAGCACTTCCTGTGCTCTCTGTGTGAGGAGATCTTCAGCAACCCAGTGACAACACCCTGTGGACACAGCTTTTGTAAAGCATGTCTCCGTGTTTACTGGAGCCGCAGCGGGTCAGACGAGTGTCCGCTCTGTAGGAGGGAATTTGGCTCCAGACCCCATATCAGCGTAAATCGCATACTGGCGGACGTCACTGAAAACTACAGGAAGACACGTTTGGCTGCTAAATCTAGGTTTTTCAGTATGGATGAACTTCAAGATGAACCTGTGAGTACATTCATTTAAAAAAACATAAATGTATACTGTATAATAAAATAAAATCAGATTTCAATAACTGACGGTGCAATATGAGTTAATCAAAGTCCGTTACACAATGTGAACAATATGCACAACATTCCTAAACAAAAACAAATTGACAATTTTGTGGTTTCGTTTTTCACTCATGTACTATAAACAGAAGAATGCAGGGGAGGTGGAGCAAATGATTCATGAAAGAGTTCAGAAGATTGAGAAACTTCAGAATTCCTTAAAGCTCTTAAAGGTACAGTATGTGACCGATGCAACACAGTGATTGAAACCATGATTGCAATTATTATTATTTTGGTGTGAATTATTCTGGGTAATCTTTTTTTAATTTACAATGAGAATGGCTGTTTCTAAAAGAAAATCTGTTCTTCCTCCAAACAGAGCACTTGTCTCCGAGAGGTTCAGGAAAGTCAAAGGGTGTTTTCTTCTCTGCTGAGCATGTTAGAGAAGAGCCATAAACTGGTAGTGGCTGCAGTTGAGCAGAAACAAAAAGAGGCGGAGAAAAGAGTTGAAAGACTTGTGAAAGACCTGGAGAAAGAAATCCTTGAACTGGAAAATGGACACACCAATCCTGAGACCTTGAATGACAAAGAGCGTCTTAAAAAGGTAACCGTATTTAATTTCTCTTTTTAAAACACAGTCTTTTATAAAAGCCATGGTGCTCTCAAACCACACATCATGTTCTCACGCGGTACAAAAATACATCGCGAAGCAAAAAGGACACCAAGAGACAAGACAGAGCAGTTTACAGATGTTAATCTACTGTCTAGTTTGGTTTGTTTGTTAGAAAAAAAATGGCAGATTCGGCGTTATGATTGGTCAGATCACCTGTCAATCAAACTCCCTGCGAAATGTCAATTACCATCACAGAATTACAGAAGAACCATAAAAAAAATTAAGTGAAACAGTTTTTTTGTTACATTTTGTTACAATCGTTAGAGGTAAATCACTTTTCTCATTTTGTTTGCAATCTTTATTTTTACTTTTTAATTTGTGGTGTAGTCTTTGAATTTATTATGTTAAGTATTGTAAAGTATTGTTCTCCCCAAAGTGAAAATTCAGTAATCATTTACTTTCATGTTGTTCCAAACCTGTTATTATTTTTAGTACAACATGAAGAATTTCATAAAAATGTCTGTTTATTAAAGGCTCAGAAAGAACCAAAGAACAGAATAAAAGTAGTTAACATGACTTGTGCGTTATGTTTGAAGTCTTCTGAAGTCATGCAGTAGCTATAAGAACAGATCGAATTTTCTGTTGTTCTTATTTGAAAATCTTCTCCTTTGCCATAGTTCTAATGACTCGCTCTCCATCCCATAACTTGGCACATCACATTTTGTTAACGTCTGCAGAATGTATTAAATATCAGACTGATCCTTAAGGAGACTTAAAATATGGACATGAGTTATATGGACATTGTTGTTGTTGTTCTTGTTGGAAGTATTTTAGGGAAAGAAGCATCACACTTTTCTTTGTGTTGCATAGAAAAAACAGCATACAGATTTGGAATGACATGAGGGCAAAAAATAATAATTTTTCCTTGTGCATAAAGAATAATTAATGTATTTTCATCTACAGAGCTTTAGTGATATACCACGAGCGATGAGAGACTGGTCTAAAGTCACACTGGAGACTGATCCTTGTGTTGGCTTCACCAGGCAGGCTGTGGGGGACTTCATGGATACAGTCACGATTGAAGCTAAAAGACTGTCTAAAGCTGGTACGACTGCACGTGCATATGTGTAATCCAGATTATGTTATTAACTACAATTTTCCTCATGTAAATTTACAATCAGTAACAGACTAAAATTTGTAAGTAATATACCCAGCCTGCCAATTTAGAAAAATGTGGTGTAGTAGTAACTTATTAAGCTAAATCATGATCCTTTGAGAGCATTTTAAATAGTAAAGCATAATTTAGCATCATTTTGTATGCCATTTATGTTTCATATGCAATTTGTTCTTTTTTTCAGAACTGAAGAGGCTACAGAAGTACTCAGGTGTGTTTTCATTGTACATTTATGACCCTGGACCGCAAAACCAGTGATAAGGGTCACTTTTTGAAAATCTGGAAAAAATCAAAATGTCCTTAAAGTTGTCCAAATGAAGTTCTTAGCAATGCATGCTAATCAAAAAATACGTTTTGATATATTTACGGTAGGAAATTTACAAAATATCTTCATGGAACATCATCTTTACTGAATATCCCGAAGATTTTAGCATAAAAAAGATAATTTTGACCCATACAATGTATTGTTGGCTATTGCTACAAATATACCCATGCTACTTAAGACTTAATAAGGTTTTGTGGTCCAGGGTCACATTTTATAAAATTTGTTTTATGTTATCTGTGGAAAGCTAATTATCCGTCTTCCTTTTCAGCTGATATAAATCTGAATCCTCGAACAGCTCAAGCTTACCTCTACATCTCTGAAGACAGGAAGGAGGTTAGACACGCCAATAAGCGACAAGAAGTCCCAGAAAACCCCAAAAGGTTTGACCGGGTGGCTAACGTGATGTCTAAGGAAGCCTTTAGCTATGGAAGACACCTTTGGGAAGTGGAGGTTGGAGACAAGACTGACTGGGATCTGGGAGTAGCCAAACAATCTGTCAACAGAAAGGGAAAATTCACGATAAGCCCAGCCAACGGCTTCTGGATGCTTAGCCTAAGGAATGGCACTCAATACATTGCTAACACATTCCCTCCGACTTTCTTCAGCCTCAGTCACAAACCTAAAAGAGTGTCTGTTTACCTGGACTTTGAGGAAGGACGTGTGTCTTTCTATTGTGTGGATACAGGGACTCATATTTACACTTTCAACGATACTTTCACAGATAAGCTCCACCCCATCTTCAGCCCGGGACGACCCCATGGGGAAAAGAACACTGCTCCCCTTATTATCAGCAGCAGCTGCTGCAGCATCTGAAACAATATGCTAGCTCTTACAGCCCTTTCACTTTCTATACCATACCATTGCCATTATAGGATGCAATTAATTGTATTACAAAAAACACCTTATTATTTATTACTGGTGCTTGTTAAAACCTTATATGTCATTTTTTTATTACTACACTACAAACATGAATGATACCTCAAACTGTCCAATAATTTTCAGGAGAGGTGGACTATTTTTTAAGCGATCAGACTTACAGTCAAGCTGATAGATGATAAAACAAGCAAAAAAAAAAAAAAATAAATAAAAAAAAATAAAAATAAAATCCAAGCAACTCCCTGTGAAAAAGAGTACACTTTAGTGTTCTTCAAGTCTTAAAAGTATGTTAAAAAAAAAAAAACTTAACTTACAAATAATATAATATTAATGAAAAAAGGCCATTTGTGTATAGTTCATATATATACATATATATATATATATATATATATATATATAAACCTATATATATATATATATATATATATATATTATATATTATATGCAGCTTCGTCATTACAAATGTGCAATTATAAATATATATTTAAATTAGGGTTGTCAAATGATTAATCGTGGTTAATCACATCCAAAATAAAAGTTTACTGTACTGTAGTGTGTTTACTCTGTATATTTATTATGCATATATAAATACACAAACATACATGTATATATTTTTAAAAATATTTATGTGTATATATTTATTCCTGTATGTAATTTAGATTATAAATAAATATAAATATTTTACATATGAATCTAAAATATTTAACATATATACATGTATGTGTGTGTATTTATATATACATAATAAATATACACAGTACACACACATATATTAACAGAAACTTTTGGATGAGATTAATCACGATTAGTCGTTTGATAGCCCTAATTTAAATACATGACTTTCAATAGAAATGACATTAAAGTATATATTATATTAGTTTATATTATTATATTAGTAAGTATATATATATATTAGTTTACCATGATTGATAGTCACTATGTTCGGCAGTACACTTTAACTGTATTTCAAAGACGATAATTATGAAATCATATACAGTATAAAGATGTAATTCAGTCTTTCTTAAAAGAGTCAACTAAATACATTTAATATACATTTAAACTATAATAAATGTTTATTTAATTATAAGTAACAATAATTTAGTTGTTTCCATAAAACATTGCACTTAAGTATATAAGGTATATTACTTCCATAGTAAGTACTCTTTTTAAAAGTATGCTAAAGTGTACTTTCTTTATTCACAAGGGATGACATAGAAAAACTTTTAGATCACTTTAGCAACCCACAACATCACAGCATCATGGTGGTGAATTTTAGTTGTTATTATTACAGTTTATATAGGTTATTATAGTCAAATTATGATGACAAAGACAGTCTGATTCAATCTAATGAAAATGAGAAGATTCTGATCCAAAATGCTTCTGAACTGAACTTTTTTATTTATTTATTTATTCCTTAAATGTTTACTTGTAACTTTAAATATAAGCCATTGTCATGAGACATGAAAGTAAGATGTAAAGTAAGACGAAAGTAAGACTGTGAACTTTTATGAAAGCAAACTGAAAGAAAGGTAGTAAGAAACAACTTCACTTCAAGGGACAAGAAGGCGAAGGATGAAAAAGAGGACTAGATGGATGGGGTTGGGTTGGGGATGGAGGAGCGCGAGGGCGAGAGAACAGCGACTCATTGTGCTGGTCCACCAGGCACTGGGAGACACACTCAAGACACATTAACGCATTCACACACTGACACGAACGCGCACATAAGCGCGTGCTTCTGCCCACCGCTACACAGACCCGAGCTGGCATCCCAGAGGGCAGCACTTCACTCCTGTCATTGCCTGTGAAACTTACAACCCAAGTGGCATTCACCCTAGCTGAGCCTCTTCAGAGGTCTGAATCTGTAGGTCTCACCTCCACCACAGGTTTATGGCATTTCGGGTCAAGCTCTGCATCCAGACCGAAGGTACCCAACGCAAGAAGGTGGAGGATTAGCAGATGAGTGACTGTGGAGGGAGTTAAACTTAAGAGACTTTGTTGTCATCCATCAGGTAACAACAATTTCAGTCATTTATCTTGGTAAATAACTTCATATGTTATTTAAAAAACTAACAATATTGCCTAGGCTGTTTTTAAATGTGTTTTTAAGGTTCACGATTGAGGCTAAATGCTTATGCAGCACAGCATTCAGAATTGACATGGCCAAGCAGACTCAGATCTGCTTGGCCCACTCTGAATGTTTCAAAGAAAGCTTCTTGTGTCCAGAGGCTCCTCATGTTTTTCTGAGATAATCCACTCACCCCACCAGGCGTAGCTCTACACCCACCACAGTGTGAAAAGAACCCATTCTCTCACATGTATAGTGAATCCAGTAATGCTCACTGTACATAACAGTGCCCAAATATTTATGTATAAAACCACATGAATATTTAAAGGAATGTTCTGGGTTACAAGTTAACCTGCATAAACAGCATTACCACAGAAATGTACTAAAAACATCATGAAATGATACAATAGAAGCACATTGTTTTAGTAATATTGCCACAAGACATGCAGTAGGTTTACACTACAAGATTTAAGTTCTGTATTTCCCAAGTTAATGCAGTTCAGTGACCAGAAATCGAAAGCAAACAGGTGCTTGTTCTCGTGACAGTCTGAAAAATGTACATTGCAGATGCCTGCGAGATATTTAGCATGTTTAAAATCTAGACCTGTCTAGATGTTTAGAAGTCAAATGTGTTTTGATTGGAAAAGACCTCGGGGATGACAAACAGTTGTGTAGTGTGAAAACAACTAAAGTCCAATGACTTTGAAAGTTGTATAGTTTTAGGCACTTGTTAGTATGTGACTAGTGTGATAAATCACTTAGGGACCTTATCTTATAAGCTTTCTCGAATCTAATCTTTTATCTTTAACATCATAACCACGTAATGCCACTAAACCAGACAAACGACGCATGCATTAGTACCAGAAAGTGGCTTTTTACCTGGACCCAAAAAGATATTCTAATCACAGGAACGGTCTCCTGAAAGGATAACCAAAAGTTAATCCGCCAAAAAAGTATTTCCACCTAAAGGTCAACTGTACGGCTTACATAGTAAACATGTTTACTGAGTAACACATAAGTACATGAGCTTCACATTTATGATTTAAACCACAAGTTTTGCCTTCCAAGATAGCACACATACATCTACAAGATGTCGGTTAAAGATCTCTTGATCTGGAAAGCATCTGCTGTGTACAAACATCTGACAGATGTCTGTAAGATGTCAGTTTTACATGCATTCTAAATCATAAACATCTTAAAGACATCTAATAGACGTCTATTTGACATCTGATCTTGCAGATGAGCAAACACTAAAAAAATACATCTTCCAGATGTAAATGCAGACGTCAAATAGACGTCTCCCAGATGCATGTGTGCTATCAAGGTATTTTAAAACAAATCATAATGATCTCAGAAAACAAAAAGTTAAAAAAGGTACCTTTAGAGGTACAATAGCTTGACACTGGGAAAGCCCCTTGAAAGGGTCCTCTTTGTGATTTATCTATCCCTATACCAGCGGTGGCAAACGTTGATCCTGGAGAGCTGCAGCCCTGCAGAGTTTTGCTTCAACCCTAATCAAACACACCTGAACAACTAATCAAGGTCTATTACTAGGAAGCTACAGAGAGGTGAGTTTTTTTTAGGGTTGGAGCTGAACTCTGCAGGACTGTGGCTTTCCAGGACCAGAGTTCGCCACCCCTGCCCTATACAGTTCGTAGTAGTACCTTACGGGTACTCTAAGGTACCTGAATGTACCTTTTAGAAGTAGGTACAAACAGGGTACATCTGAGGGTACAAGCCCAGTTCTACCCTACAGACAAGCAATTTTGTATGCCACAAATGCTGTTGACGGTGCTTAACTCTGAGTGCTCCAGCAGGCCAACTTCTGACAAATCTTACTTCCAACCCCAGTTAAACACAGCTGTACCAGCTAATCAAGATCTTATATATTAATAGAAACTTCTAGGCTGGTGCCTTTTGGAACTAAATTCTACAGGACTTGGCCCCCCAGGAGCAGGTTTGGAAACACCTGGCTTAAATTGAGCCCAGAACTTCCCTTTAATACAGGTGTGTCCAATATCCTGCTCCTGGAGGGCCATGTTCCTATAGAGCAGGGGTGTCCAAACTCGATCCTGGAGGGCGTGTGTCCTGCAGAGTTTAGCTTCAACTTGCTTTACCACACCTGCTAGGAGGTTTCTAGTATGCCTAGTAAGAGCTTGAGTAGCTGGTTCAGGTGTGTTTAAGTGGGATTGGAGCTAAACTCTGCAGGAGACCTGCCTTCCAGAACCGAGTTTGGGCAGCCCTGCTATAGAGTTTATCTCCAGCACACCTACTTGGAAGTTTACAGTGAACCTGAAGACCTTGGTTAGCAGGTTTAGGTGTGGTTAATTAGGGATAGTGCTAAACTGGATGGTGGCCCTCCTGGAGCATGATTCTACATGACTGGTTTAAGGCTGTTAATTTTTTAGAAACATTTCGAAGAGTCACAAATATAAGACCTGTTAGTATGTGTTCTATCTGTAACAACATCTGGTAACTTTCTCTAACTTGCATGCATTTGTTTCAATCCTCAGGTCCACTTGTCAGTCTACGCACTTCATATATTGGAACTCACTTTGGAAGGACTTTGTCTTCGCAATTCTCATTGACGTTGAAGTATATTGAAGATTTCTCTCTGTGCCATCCATCGGACTCCTCCAAGTGATCATTCTTGGAAAAGATTCATCATGGCAACTACCGGCATGCAGCTGCTCGGCCTGGTTCTGTCCATCATAGGCTGGGTGGGCGGGTTCCTGGTGTGCACCCTGCCCATGTGGAGGGTCACTGCCTTCATCGGAAACAACATTGTAACGGCGCAGATCACATGGGAGGGCCTGTGGATGAATTGTATTTGGCAGAGCACAGGCGAGATTCAGTGCAAGGTCTATGACAGCTTGCTGGCTCTTCCTAGTGACATGAAGGCCGCTCGGGGTTTGACGGTTCTTGCTTTGCTCATCTGCACCCTGGCACTCACGCTGGGTATTCTGGGTATCAAGTGCACCGAGTGCGTGGGTCTGCCAAGCCTCAAGGCGCGCTTGGCCCGTGTGTCTGGTGTGCTCTTTGTCATCGCAGGGTTCCTCATTCTTGTTCCCGTCTGCTGGACGGCCCATTCCATCATCAGGGATTTCTATGACCCCTATGTGGCGGCCCCTCACAAACGTGAGCTCGGCCCTGCGCTCTACCTGGGTTGGGGTGGTTCAGCTTTGCTGTTGATCGGTGGCTCTCTACTCTACGCAGGGTCCAATCCACCTGGGATTCCCTCTTCTCCTACATTTAGTAGCGGCGAGAGCAGCCCACGTCGAGCGGGTGGAGCAGCCCAGGTCAAGGGTTATGTTTAATGACCAGCAGCGACACACCAGTCCCCGAAAACCTTCTCTGCTAGAGTTTCCCATTGTGATAGATTCGAGTTAATTTTAATCTATTTTTTATCATTCAGAATATTTCTGTAGTCTGACGGAGGTAGTGAATAGAAATGTGAAATCAAGTTTCCTTGCCACCTCTAATGTCCACTTATAAGTCTGTCTTTCTCTGTATTGGTCTATTATGTTATTCAATAATAAAACCTTAAATCCTTTATAGTGTCATCTTTTAATTCTTTGGAGGTCTGTCCGTTAATGAAGATGACTGATGATGTCACTCATGATTTTTAAAGGGATAGTTCACCAAAAATGAAAATTCTTTCATCATTTTTCTCACCCTCTTGTTGGTCTAAACCTGTATGACTTCTGTTCATTTTTGAAACGCAAATGAAGATATTTTTAACATTTCTGTCCCTTCCCTGATAGCACATATACTTCATGGAGACATCTGTTGGATGTCTGCATTGTACATTTGCAAGACATATTTTTAGATTGTTTGCTCATCTGCAATATGTCTATAGGACGTTTCCTATCAGACGTCAAATAGACGTCTATTAGATGTCTTTAAGATGTTTATGATTTATAATGTACCCAGACAGCACACGGCTTTATCTGAAAAGCATCTGCTGTGTACAAACATCTGACAGACGTTTTACATACATTCTAAATCACAAACATCTTAAAGAAATCTAATAGACATCTATTTGACATCTGATAGGAAACGTCTTATAGACGTATTGCAGATGAGCAAACACTCTAAAAAATATGTCTTCCAGATGTAAATGCAGACATCAAATAGATGTCTCCCAGATGTGTGTGTGCCATCAGGGTATGTAAAACTGACATCTTAAAGATGAATGTCAGATGTTTGTACACAGTAGATGGTTTCCAGGTCAAGCGATCTTTAAAAGACTTCTTGCAGATGTGCATGTGCTATCTGGGCCACGGAAGAGACATTGAAGAAATCTTTCTTTAAGAAATTTTTGCAAAAACTTTAATGTATTTGCATGACACAAGAACAAACCTCATTGGTTCTGGTGCAAAAAACAAGTGCAGTTTTCTATTTTTGATGTATGTATGTGCATTGATTAGTGTTTATATGTGAATAAAAGACTAAATAAAATCTGTTCATCAAGTGATTATGTTTCTTCAGAAAACATGGATTCATTCATTCATATGGATTACTTTCACAAAGTTTTTATTAAAATTTTAAGTGTCAAAGTTTTAGAGGCATGGACTTTCAATGGAAGGACAGAAATCAGGTTTCATTTAAAATATGTTTCTTTGTGTTTGTAAGATAAATGACAGTCTTACAGCTTTGGAATGATGTGAGGCTGTGTAAATGATGGCAGAATTTTTTTTTTTTTTAGGTGAACTATCCCTTTAAGATGCTAACCTTATTTAATGGAATACCAAACATAAAATGTTTCTGAATGGTAAATGCTCACCCTCATGTTACTCTACATCTGAATGACCTACTTTCTTCACAAAAGAGATATTTTGAACAACATTGAACTCCACTGATTTTCTTTGCATGGGCAAAAAACACTGACATTTCTTAAAATATCTGCTTTTGTGTTCGTACATATTCATATAGGTTTGCAACATCATAAATTTGAAAAAATAATACAGTCTGATGGTCTATCTATTGCTGATCTATCTATTGCCAATATCTAGGATCAGAGTGACCAGTAACCACTTATGAGAAAATATAATAAAGAAATCCTACTTCCTACTTTTGAAGGTCATTAAGTTAAAAATCATTCACAAAGTCTACTCTCTATCTAGTGTAAATAGTTCAGTTCAAATGAAGCCATTCTTGGCTTGCATTGTCTTGACTCTCTGAGCATCTCTGGCTGTGGTTATGGGGGCTGCTTCTATAGACAGCAGTACAATACCACTGTATGCTGCACCACCAGCACCACATTTACAATAGCTGCATTGTTTACTGCGCCAGGTAGTGACTCATGTATGACCTAATGCTATGAATGAAAATCCGGGGTTGTAAAATACAGAAAAGTAGTTATTGTTGTCTTGACAGCTGGAGTATAAAGGATAAAGGAACCTAAGGAGAGTGTGGTTGGCACCAGGGCTTTATTTTTATGTATGGGACAAGTGGTGCATTCAGGTACCTCTTTCACAGTACCCACAAATGTATAGGCAGTTGAAGATATGGTATGGCTTTCAAAAAATATACAGTATAAATAATGTTATGACTGGTACACACAAATGTTCTACATATTCTCAGTTCTTACTATTATGATCAATACAACATTTATTTATTGTGTCGTTGTGATAGTGCTATAAAAGCCAATAATGCAGATATAATATAATATAATATGCTGCACTGTCTATATTATATATGTGAAAACAAATGAAAACGTGTCAAAGGATAAATAATGTTACTGTCACTCAGACTTTTATCTGACATTTGCGTCATGTCGTACGCGCATGCGCGTGTTACCCGGCAGTGAAACTCGCTTATTCACACAGGTGAGCAACAGCAAAACAGACACAGAGCGTCCTGATATCAAAGACCAGAAATGGGCAAAGGCGGCGGAACGTTTGAGAGGTTGTTGGGTATGTGTTATATTTCATGTTTTCAGCGTTTATTTCGACTGTTAGAGTGATGTTATCGATGACACATAGATGAAGTGTCCGCTAATGCTAATGTTAGCACAGCCTGAACAGTCACGGGAACGTTATCATTTAACGTCTATTGTCTTTATTTTTCCCCACCGGAGCTTTAACACACCGGTGACATGAACTTAAACATGACACTGCGAACATTTTTTTTTAGTTTAACCGTGTGGTGTTGTAACTGTAGCTGACGAATCGTTTTTACGTAAGCTAGTTAGCACCACACATGAGCTAAAAGCTATTTTCTGGCCTCTTTTTCACAAGCTAACGTTACAAATAGCACAAATAGGGTTTAAAAGAATAAACCCTATATGGGTTTCTCATTTTGTATACTTTGTCTTGTGTGTCTGAAGTCGTTGACAGTACGTTGTGTTTGTCTTTACCAAATCGCGCTGTTGAGTAGGCATTTAAACCGTACATTTAATTAGACTCGGGTTTTATAAACATTGTTACGACATTTCATATGAATATGTATTTACAGTCGCTCACACCTTTTGGAAACGTGTAATTTGAGGATTTTAAGGTATTCTTGTTAGTCACGGTTGATTCTTCCTGTTTGCTCGTCTAATCGAGCGGTTCTGTGTAAATAGAGAGAGGATGTTTTGGCCCATTTGTATAAAGGTTCACCACATAGCAGTAACTTCCTGTTTAACATACCAGCTCCATTTTCAAGACGTCACGAAGTGAATGAAGCCATATGGAATATACTTGTATTTAATTATAGATTTGTATTTGTTGCTTATGGGTTGTAATTTATATTCTTGATTTTGGGGATTGTGTAATATACTGGACAATATGTAAAATATTCATTATACAGTATATTTTTTAGGATATGTTAAGATATGTAACATTCTGAAAATTGTGATAATTTTAATGTGAGTTATTGGACATCCAAATGAACTAATAATTAGCTTTTTCCGCTTGTTTTGTTATTTTATTTTATTTTTTTTTTTTAATGAATATTTCGTAATATGTATTGTAATATAGGCTGGTACGTGTTGTTTATTTATTGCTCTGTAATATTTTGGTGCCTATAAATGATGAAAATTAAATATGTTCATTTAGCGGAAAGCATGTCTTGATTGATCGTTTTTGTTTTGTTTTGTTTTTTTGACATCATTTTACTTTTTGAAGTAAAACATAAACATTAAGATATGAGCTGTCAAATGCACAATGTAATTTGTTTTATTTGCTTAATTTTTAATCTAATATCATCCAGTTCTAAATTGGATATTACAAAATACTTAAATAATGTGGATGACATTATAATTTTTAAATTTCTTTTGAAAATTCTGTCATTATTTTTCTCACCCTCATGTTCGTCTAAATCTGTATGCCTTCCATTCATTTTTGAAACACAGATAAAGATATTTTTAACGACATACATCACAGAGACATCTATCTGACGTCTGCATTTACATCTGCAAGACATATTTTTAGAGTGTTTGTTTTTTGCAGTACGTCTATAGGACATTTCAGACGTCAAATAGACATTTATTAGATGTCTTTAAGATGCTTATGATTTAGAATGTATGTAAAACTGACATCTTAAAGATGTGTCAGATGTTTGTACACAGCAGATGCTTTTGTATCCTGTACGCATGTACCAGTGAAAAGATATATAGATATGCACTACCAGTCAAAAGTTTTTGGACAGTAAGCAGTGTTTCCCCTAGGATTCCAGCTTTTAATGCCTGTATCTGATAATCAAATATAGGCATTAAACATTTATTTTTAATGAAATGAAAATTAAACCCTTTTATTTGCTGCCAAACAAACAGAGTTTTTTCTGTTATTATTACAATTTCTCCATCTAATTGTTTTATTTAAATTTGCCAGAAATAGTAATATTTATGTATCTAACTTTTAACTGGTAGTGTAAGATATATTTTACTATACCGTCAAACGTGGACATGGCCTTTTCTGCTTCCTTTTCTCAGTCTCAGTTTTCAGTAAACAGACCTTCAGCGAATTGATTCTGATAACACTTGACGATAAAACTGCTTCTTCAATCCTGCACAGATAAGGCTACCAGTCAGCTGCTACTGGAGACAGACTGGGAGTCCATTTTGCAGATATGTGACCTCATTCGGCAGGGCGATACACAGTAAGATAACATTTTCTAATGTAATTGCATTTCAGTGAAAGAGCAACAATCATGTCTTGTGCTAAATATGGCCTTGACTTCCTTATATACAGTTATGTTATTTCCCACCACCAGGGCGAAATATGCAATTGGCGCCATCAAGAAAAAACTCAACGACAAAAATCCACACGTCGCACTCTATGCTCTTGAGGTAAGTATGAGAGCACTAGACCAGGGGTTTTCAAAAAACAACAAAAAGTAATGTATCAGCAGCACCAGACGCATGTGTCGTTAATGTTGCTTAATGTTTATACATAGTTGATACAAGATTGTATGAAATAAAGACGTTTTTGCCTTATGCCTCGATTAGTCAAGGTCATGTGTATAAATTAAAATATGCTTGTAAACAGGTTCTGGAGTCAGTGGTGAAGAACTGTGGCCAGACGATTCATGATGAAGTGGCCAGCAAGCAGACAATGGAGGAGCTGAAGGAGCTGTTCAAGGTGTTTCCTGCTAAAGTCAACCTATATTCTGTTACTGTTGCTTTAAGAGTTGTCATTGGCCCTGCCTTTATGATCTTTCAAAGTGGGTCAGACCCAGTGACTCACGCTGCACTGTACTTCCTGATTGAATCATGCATCACATGTTTATTTGGCTGAGGGAAGTTCTAGCAGAAATCAGAAACACACTGTTCTTGGAGTTCTTTTGCTTTCTGATCCGTAATATCTAAAAGGTTTTGATGTGGTTACATAGAGGCTTGATATATTTCTGCTTTTTTTTTTTTTTTTAACTAACTGGTTAGGCAACTTCAGAGTTCTGACTTTACAGCTTGGATATTGTTTTTGAAGCTGTCACTGACTGAATGTGACACTCTTGTGTTTAGAAACAACCCGAACCGAACGTAAAGAACAAGATCCTTTATCTAATCCAGGCCTGGGCCCACGCCTTCCGCAACGAGCCCAAGTACAAAGTCGTCCAGGACACCTATCAAATCATGAAGGTGGAAGGTAAGGCTTTACGCAGATTCGTTAACATAAAATATATTGCTGAAGGTCGTTCACACATGTAGTGATTTGCAGAACCAGAATTATATGATGCATTATGCACTGCTGCAGTTTATATTCAAATACTGTCCAGTGTAGAATTCAATTGAGTCGTTTTCAAATGTCAGTAAAAATAAGGTGTCAAGCTGTGAAACTTTTAAGCTAAGATAAGATAACCAATCGCTTCAACTCGTTCAGGTCATGTCTTCCCAGAATTCAAGGAGAGTGATGCCATGTTTGCAGCGGAAAGGGTGAGATTAACTGAGTAAATCAAGCATGTTTTGCACACTCTGAGATGTTTGGTTTGTCATAGGTTTGTCTTGTTTCTCTCCCAGGCCCCTGATTGGGTGGACGCTGAGGAGTGTCACAGATGTAGGGTTCAGTTTGGTGTTATGACCCGAAAGGTATATACAGTTCCTTTGAAAATCTATCATCCTTAGTTATATAATGTTTATGAAGTGCAATGTATATGTTAGTTTTATGATGCATAACTGCTGCTGGCTCTTTATTCAGCACCACTGCAGGGCATGTGGGCAGATTTTCTGTGGGAAGTGCTCTTCTAAGTACTCTACCATCCCCAAGTTTGGCATTGAAAAGGAGGTGCGTGTGTGTGAGCCCTGCTTCGAGCTTCTCAACAAGTGAGTATACAGAAAAAAAGGCACATACCTACTTTTTTGCCTTTATTTTTGTTGTTTGAGAAAGGGCATTCACTTTTTTTTTTTTTTTTTTTAAAGAATCTTCATATAGCTAGAACATAAATTACATTATAAAATACATTAGAATAAAACAAGTATTTTTAATTGTAATAACATTTCACAATATTACTGTTTTGGTGTGTTTTTATTAAACTTAATCAGTTCTGCCAGAATTTCACAACTTTGCGATCACAATTTAATGCCAAATCAATGCATTTTTTTTTTTTTTTTTTAGAAATAATAATAATAATTTTTATATATATATATTTTTAACCTTTAAGACAAAATATAAAAGAAAATAGTGCACATGTGATATTGAGCTCAGAAAAGTATTAAAAACGTTTGAAAAATGTTGTCTGGGGTGAATTTTCACTGCAGAAAACTAGGGCTGTCAAACAATTAATCGCATCGAAAATAAAAGTTTGTGTTTACATAAAATAAGTGTGTGTACTGTATATATAAATACACACACATACATGTATATATTTTGCAAATATTTATGTCAATATTTTTTATTTATATATAATTTTAAATAAGATATAAATATTTAATATAAATCTAACATATTTGTGCTCTGCTGTCAAATGCTTAATCGTGATTAATTGCATCCAAAAATAAGGTTTTTTTACATAATGTGTGTTTGTACAGTGCATATTTATTATGTAAATATAAATACACATATGTATGTGTTTCAGAAAAATGTTTTTATGTTAAAAATATATCAATTATATGAATATAAATATATACATGTAAATATTCTCAAAATATATAATGTATGTATATTTATATATACATGTACACCATATACACACACACATTATGTAAACAGAAACTTTTTTTTTTGGATGTGATTAATCGTTTGACAGCAAAAATTTTCTTAAATGTATGCATGCATTTGTGTGTATTTATACATGTAAATCTACACAATACACACACATACATTATGTACACGCAAAGTTTTATTTTGGATGTGATTAATCGTGATTAATCGTTTGACACCCCTACAAAAAAACAAAAAACAATGCAATAATTTTTGAGAAAACATGCCACAAAAATCAGAAAAAAATTCCCACAAAATCCTTCTTTTAAAAACTTTTTGTACATGTATGTATGTATGAATGTATGTATATATTTACACACACATTATGTAAAAAGCTTTTATTTTGGGTGTGATTAAGTGCAATTAATCATTTGATGGCACAAATTGTTCTTAAATGTATACATGCGCGTGTGTGTGTGTGTTTATACATATAAATGTACACAGTACACACCCATACATTATGTGAACACAAACTTTTATTTTGGATGCGATTAATTGCGATTAATTGTTCAACAGCCCTACAAAAAAACAAACAAAACAAAACAAAAAACCGGAAAATTGAGAAAAGCAGCCACAAAAATCTGAAAAAAGTCCCACAAAATCCTTCTTTTAAAAAACGTATTTTTTTTTTATTATATGACTGTTGTTCCAAACCAGTCACTTATGACCAATCTCAGGTTGTAGCTGATGTAGGCATTAGACAGAAAGTCAGTTTCTTCATATCTGTGTAATGTTGTCTTGGAGTTGTCCCTTGGGATTCTCATGTTCATAAGCCTGCTGACCCCCAGAAATTTACCAGAATGTGTGTGTCTCCTAACCCCTCCTCCTCACCAGCCACCCCTCCCTCTCTCCCCCTCCTAGGAAAGCCGAAGGAAAGGCCGCCAGCACTGGGCAGTCCGAGCTTCCCCCTGAGTACCTGACCAGCCCTCTGTCCCAGCAGTCTCAGGTAGTGCCCACCGAATCAGTAAGTAGTTACATTTCATAGAGGGCTCACTCTCATGGGCGTCACAATTATGAAGCATACCACCAAATTTATTGAAACGGACAAGAAACCAAATAGTTTAGCATTCATTCACAAGTTTATTTGGACCTTGAATGCAAAGCAATTTTGAGGCTCATGAGTGAGAGCACGTATTACTGTCTAGTTTGTGTTTACTGTCCAAATCCAATCAGTAATAAATGCAGTATTTAAAGGTGAAGTGTATCATTTCTGTGCCACTAGTATGACCAAATAGAATTGCTGAAACAACAGCTGGCTGTTTTAGGAGTAGTTAATTTATTATAATATGATAAGGTAAGGTGTTTTTTTTGAAAGAAAAAAGAAATTGACTGAAGATACAATAAAAAGAAAAACAGTAATGTTTTTACAAGTTAAAATAACCATTTTCTATTGTAATATACTTTAAAATGTAATTTATTAATGTGATGCAAAGCTGAATTTTCAGTATTGTTACTTCAGAGTCACATGATCCTTTGGAAATCATTCTGATACGCTGCTAAATTTTGAGAATGTTAATGTTTTTCAGGATTTTTTTTTTATGATAGAATATCAAAAAATATGAATGCATCATTGCTAAATTAATTAAAAATCAGATTCACACCAGTGACAGTTTGTGGTTTCGTTTGGTGTAGTTAATAGTGTAGAAATTACACTCTTCACCTTTAATATAGATGCACAGTATATCAATGATCATATCAGTGTTGGTGTGTTTTTATTTTTATTTTTTATTTAGTTTTGTCTTAGTGAAAAGCCAGTGATTTAACCTTTTATTAATTACTAATTATTAATTATTCCTAATTAATCTGTAAAATCCAATATTTGCCAATATACATATATTTTAAATAGCACAAAAATAGTGTCAGCTAAAATTTCTGCGTTTATGCGCTGATAATATTTCTATTAAAACAAAATCTAATTAAAATGTGTATAGTGCCCTTTGCTCACCTTCCTGTTGTTTCTTCTTGACTTCCTCTTGCTGCTGTGCTCCTCAGATGCCTCCTAAGAGAGATGAGGCCGCACTGCAGGAGGAAGAGGAGCTGCAGCTGGCCATCGCACTGTCTCAGAGTGAGGCGGAGGAGAAGGAGAGGATGGTACGATGTCTACATGTGCACTAACATCTATAAGCCAACCATTCTGTCAGCATAAATAGTGTCACATGATGATTGTGTTGGTTTACAGAGACAGAAGAACACTTACTCTGCGTACCCCAAAGCCGATCCCACTCCTGTGACTTCCTCTGCCCCTCCTGTCAGCACTCTCTACTCTTCACCTGTGGTATGAAACGTTCATTTAAGTAATTAATTGAAACGCCTTGTCTAAATTTATTTTTAGTGGATAAATTGTGTCTATTGTTATTTTTCAGAACTCATCAGCTCCATCAGCTGAAGATGTGGATCCAGAGGTGAAAAAAAAAAAATATATTTTCAAGGAATAGTTCCTACAAAAAAGTTTATTTAATTTTAAATGTGTGTTAGTAAAGTAAATTTGTGACCCTGTTTTGTTTTTGACAGTCTCTTATGTTCACCGAGGCTGTTTTTATTTGATCAAAAATACTGTAAAAACAGCAATAATATGAAATATTATTAGAATTTAAAATTACCTTCAATATTTTAATATGCAATTTATTCCTGTGATGCAAAGCTGAATTTTCAGCATCATTACTCCAGTCTTCAGTGTCACATTATCTTTCAGAAATCATTCTAATATGCTTAATTACCTGTCAAGAAAAATTAATTATCAATTCTGAAAACCGTTGTGCTGATTATTATTTTGGCGGAAATTGAGAAATTTTTATTCAGGATCCTTTGTATTTGAAATTTCAAATTCAGATCTTGTTTTTACTGTCACTTTCGAACTTAATGCATCCTTGCTAAGTATTACATATTTAAGTATTATTATTATTATTATTATTATTATTTTTTTTTTTATTTTTTTTTTTTTTTTAAATATTATAAAAAAAACCTATATATGTATTTTTTTTTTTTATCAGGACAAACATTTTAGGACTTATTATTTAAAACTAAAATGGAAAAATGTTTACCATTTTTAAAGAATCTTTTGTAGATTTTAAAATGTGTGTGTGTGTATATGTGTATATATATATATATATATATATATATATATATATAATAATATTATTATTATTATTATTATTATTATTTTATTTTTTTTTTTTTCTTGGCCAAATTAAATTTTATTTAATAAAAAAAAAAGATAGGACCATATGTCTGTATATTGTTTAATTTTAAATCTGTATCTGCCATGCAATAGCATCAATTCAAATACAACCAACTTTAATTAAAAAAAAAAAAAAAAAATTAATAGTAGGGCTCATTAGCGTGTTTTTTTGTAATAGAGTAATTTGATGATTATTCTGACGATTAATCGAGTAATCGGATGATAATTCTTTTTTTTTTGTGCACTTAATCTTTAATGTATGGACATATCTTTATGACAGAAAGGCTACAGCCACTGTCATTTCTTGAATATGTGGACATCAAAATGTGTAAACTCAGAGTGAGGTTTTAAACTTTTATTTGGAAATCGTGATGAGCGGTTAGCATATAGAGAAGGATATTCTCTTGTGTTTGCGTAGCTTTATAAATGATTCACCTTACAAATCTGATTAAATGGTGCACGTTGCCTTCCGAGATGAACGTTATAATAAACCCAAACTCGCAACAACATGCAGAGATGGAGTTTGAGACACTCCACACATGTACATAATAACAGTGTGTGTATCAGCATTTACTGTGAATGGAGCCGCTCTGACACACACATACATAACCTACACGCAGGTCAATAATTAAAGTGCATGTATTAAACCTGCCTTGCATATAATTATTTAATTGAATTGTAGCGTTTGTGAATTCCCAATAGCATTATACTTTATTATGATTTTTAAATGGGTTTAATACGAGGAATGTGCCACTTCCAGTACTTTTTAGATTGCTCAACACAAGCACCAAGCAATCAAGTTTTTTTTGTTTTTTTTTTTTTTTTAATTGAATACTCAAATAGAATCGGGGAATCGTTACTGCCTTAGATGGTAAAATATGAACAACCCAATCAGTGTATTTAAATAATATTTAAATTATTTTCAGCTGGCCCGTTACCTAAACAGAACTTACTGGGAGAAGAAACAGGAAGAGGTTCGCAAGAGTCCCACCCCTTCTGCTCCTGCTCCAGTTTCACTGGCTGAGCCTGTGCCAATCAGCCAACCAGTGGAAAGCCATGCTCCGGTCCAACCCATCAACATAGTGGAGGTACTTGGAGCACTGAAAATGGATAATCATGAAAATTTTCAATTATGTCCTGCACTGAACGTCTTGTGTCTGTCTCTGCAGCAGCAGTATCAGAATGGAGAATCTGAGGAGAACCATGAGCAGTTCCTGAAGGCCTTGCAGAATGCCGTCACCACCTTCCTTAATCGCATGAAGAGCAACCATATGCGCGGCCGCAGCATCACCAACGACAGCGCTGTGCTTTCTCTCTTCCAGTCCATCAACAACATGCACCCACAGCTGCTGGAAATACTCAACCAGCTGGATGAAAAGAGACGTGAGTCACGTGTGCTTGTTTGTGTCTCAAGCCCATTTCCACCTGGTATCAACATCCACACACAGAGCTAAATATAGGTGTAAATGGGGTCCAAAGTGTGTTGTGATTTGATCTGAGGCTGCAACAACTATTCAACAAAATCATTAATTATTGCAAATGAAAATAATCGAAACATAATTTCATTATCAGCTAGTTAGGTCTTTCCTGTGAGCATAGAAAACCTCAATTTATATTTTGCAAAACAAAAATAATTGTTGTTCAGTTGTTAGTACATGATGCAAATACACTAACTAATGTTAACAAATTGTACCCTTTATATGTGGTCGTCCGATGGCCTATATATATGATATTACGCTATTTCATTTAAAGATAAGTGAATAGCACATGCGTAACTGCTGCAAAGATTTTTTTAACATAATATTTTGTAAAAAAGAATATTTATTTATTTATTTGCTGCAAAGGTTAAGTAATATTTAATAAAATAATTAGAATAATCAATTTGTTTAAACAATCCTAATACATCAACAATGTTTTGATTTCACACTATTAAATTTAATGATAGTAAATAACACATCAGTAACTGCTGCAAATATATATTTTTTTTTACATGTTTACTAAAATAATTAGAAATACATTTAAAATGAATAAATTTTAATTTAAATGATCTAAATAAATTAGATGTTTTTCCCCAATAAACAATTTAAATTTCCCACTATGTAATTTAAATAAAGTAAATAAAATAGTAAATAACTGTAAATAAAACAGTAAATAACTGTTTGTATTAGCTTACTGTATTTACTAAAATAATTAGTAATAATTTGTATAAAATAATAAATAATTTATTATTTATAAATAAATAATGTGTAAATGAATCAGTATGTATCAAAATAAATGATTTTAGAAACTGCTGCGTCCAAGCTGTTAACTGCATCTTATCTTAGTAACTTCCAGTGTAGATAACTAATCTTTCCAAATTGGACAATTTACGAATATATTAGCTTGGTGGGTTGCAGTTTGAAAGTATCGTCCCTAACATTTCTGAATTATGAGGTCCCTTGTGATATGAATGTTGTCTCCTCTCTCTCGCACAGTGTACTATGAGGGACTTCAGGACAAACTGGCACAGGTGCGTGACGCGCGGGCGGCACTGAACGCTCTGAGAGAGGAGCACAGGGAGAAACTGAGACGGGCTGCCGAGGAGGCAGAGAGACAGAGACAAATCCAGCTCGCCCAGAAACTGGAGATCATGAGGCAGAAGAAACAGGCAAGTTGCTTTTCTTTTGAGCCTGTGAAACATGTGATAAGCGAAAGCTGACCGTGATTGGTTACTGCAGGAGTACCTAGAGATGCAAAGGCAGCTCGCAATCCAGCGTCTGCAGGAGCAGGAGAAGGAAAGACAGATGCGTCTGGAGCAGCAGAAACACACCATTCAGATGAGAGCACAGATGCCTGCCTTCTCTCTGCCTTACGCACAGGTTTGCACTGCTACATTCATACTTTTGACACATTCATCATGCAGATCAATTAATTAGCCTTGATAAATATACAAATGATGTATGTATTTGTTAATTAACTTCTCTTTATAGATATCTAAAAGCTTGCTTTTACTGAGAATTGTAGGGTTGGACAATATTAAAATGAGTATATTGTTTTTCAGTTGTATCAATTAGTTGTTGGATCCCTATTTGTAATGTGCTGTTTGGTGCTTGTAGATGCAGTCACTGCCGCCTAATGTGGCAGGAGGGGTGGTATATCCTCCTGCTGGCCCTCCCAGCTATCCTGGGACGTTCAGTCCTGCTGGTTCAGTGGAGGGGTCGCCCATGCACGGAGTCTACATGAACCAGCCTGGACAGACTGCAGCCGGTGGTCCATACCAGGCCATGCCTGTGTCAGCTACAGGTCAACCAAACATCTTTCTTTCTCTCTCTTATTAAAAATATTTGAATTAATAAACTAGTTCAGCTACAGTTGTGGCACAGATTCTCTGCTCACTTTCTTTTAGATCCCAACATGGTGAACGCTTACATGTATCAGACTGCAGGCACCAGCGGGCAGCCAGCTGCCCCTGGACAAGCCCCTCCCACAACCACCCCTGCCTACACTAACTACCAGCCCACACCCACACAGGGCTACCAGGTCAGAAGATTACATCTGTACATTTACCTGGAAATACTTATTTTACTGCTTTTGTAACAGTGTTGTTATTGATGAAAGCCCATTTCTAATTCTAAATAAAGGTAATTGTGACTTTTTATCTAACAGTTCTGACTTTTTTACTCAATATTGCGAGTTTTTAAATGAGAATTGTGATTCTCGGATTTCTGAGAAAATGTTTTTTTTTGTTTTTCCCCTCGGAATTGAACTTTATAACTTGCAGTTGCGGGTTTGTCTCACTATTCTGCATAAAGAAATAAATAAGTAAATTAAAAAAATAAAAAAAATTAAAAAAGTCCAAATTACGAGGAAGAAAATTCAGAATTGCGAGAAATAAAGTCACAATTTTAACATTTGTTCATAGAATCATTTTTATATCTCTCAATTCAGACTTTGTAACTCACAATTCTGAGAAAAAAAACTCAATTGAGTGTGAGATAAAAAGTCGCAATACCTTTTTTTAAAAAATGTTGAGTGGCGGAAACCAGCTTATACTAGACTTTTTTTTTTTTTTTTTTTTGTTTTTTTTACATCTCACAGTTCAGACTTTTTTTTTCTCATAAGTGGGTGATATAAACTCAACTTTGATTCATAGAATCCAAAATTGCAAATTAAAAAAAAAAAGTATAATCTCTGAGAAATAAATCAGAATTGCGATATATAACTTGCATTTACTTTTTCACTCAAAATTGCGAGTTTAAGTGAGAATTTTCGTTATTCTGAGAAAATAACGGTCTCTTTTTTTTGTTTTTTTTCCAATTTTTGAACATTACAAGGAAAAAGTCAGAATTGTGAGATAAACTCACAATTCTTGGAAATAAAGTTGCACACTTTTTCTCAGAGTTGCAAGTTTTTTTTTTTAAATTCAGAATTGCAAGAAGTCACAATAACCTTTTACATTTTTTATTCAGTCGTGGAAATGGGCATAGTTATTTTCTTCAAGAACAAGTCTACTTAAAGGAGAAGTCCACTTCCAAAACAAAGATTCACATATAATGTACTCACCCGTACTCATCCAAGATGTTCATGTCTTTCTTTCTTCAGTTGTAAAGAAATTGTTTTTTGAGGAAAACATTTCAGCATTTCTCTCCATATAATGAACTGATATGGTGTCCCGATTTTGAACTTCTGAAATGCAGTTCAAATGCAGCTTCAAACGATCCCAAATGAAGAAAGAAGGGTCTTATCTAGCGTAATGGTCGGTTAGTTTTATAAAAAGAATACAATTTATATACTTTTTTTTTTTTTTTATGTCAAACGCTCATCGTCTTACTCTGCCTGGACTGTTTTTTTCTGGGTCGTGACAGTTAGAGTATGTCGAAAAACTCCCATCTCATGTTCTCCCTCAACTTCAAAATCACCCTATATCGCTGTTTTACCTTTTTTGTTAAGGGTGTTTGATCTTCTTTGCATGTTTAGTTTGCAAAGACTGGGTCGGTACTTCTGTAGCGATGTAGGATGATTTTGAAATCATATCAGTCCATTATATGGAGAAAAATGCTGAAATGTTTTCCTCAAAAAACAATTTATTTACGGCTGAAGAAAGAAAGACATGAACATCTTGGATGACAAGGGGGTGAGTAGATTATATGTGAATCTTTGTTTTGGAAGTGGACTTCTCCTTTAATGAGTTGTACAGTTTAATTTGATGGTTTGGCGTGAATGTTTAAATGTTCTTTTTGTAGAACGTGGTCTCCCAAGCTCAGAGTTTGCCCCCTATGTCCCAGGCTGCTCCCACCAACGGTATTGCCTACATGGGCTACCAGCCATACAGCATGCAGGTACGTTTTACTGTATCATAGATATTTTTTTTTTCTACATTACAACCTGTATTCCTCAGATCCATACTTACACAAACCATATGAGATGGAAAGTTTGAAGACTGTGCTGTTAACTGATTGCTGTTAACTTCTGTTTTAGAATATGATGACCGCTCTTCCAGGACAAGACCCCAACATGCCTCCCCAACAGCCCTACATGCCTGGACAGCAGCCTATGTATCAGCAGGTCAGCAGTTGAATGTAGAATTTTTTTACAATTTTAAATCCCTGTGGGAAACTGAAGGCAAAAAAAGTACTTTTGGAACCAAAGTGTGCTGGCACTGTATTAATCTGAATGGTGCTGTTTTTAAACAGATGGCTCCCCCCGGCGGTCCGCAGCAGCAATCACAACAGCAGCCGGCGCAGGCTCCTCCGGGCAGCGCAGAGGCTCAGCTCATTTCATTTGACTGATCATAGCTCATCATATGCCTTTACCCACCAGGTCCAGCACACTACATTCAACTCTCCCTTACCCTGCCACCTCTGGGTTTATTACCCCACACCTGCTCTCGCTTCACTATGTTTCACAAATACTGAAGGTGTACAAATATTGTAAAAGCATTTGGCTGTCTGAGTCCCCCCTCCTCTCCCTGTATCTTTGAATGAAGGAGGAGAGGCTACAGATGGAGCTGGTGGGGAACCTTGTCTCTTAA
The DNA here is from genome assembly GCA_012976165.1 of Labeo catla. Lineage (NCBI taxonomy): Eukaryota > Metazoa > Chordata > Actinopteri > Cypriniformes > Cyprinidae > Labeo > Labeo catla. The sequence goes on along the minus strand of VONZ01001248.1, from coordinate 36,095 downwards.
CTGGATGAATCTCACAAAACCCAATGTCTAGATCATATTTTACCCCATTTTTTTGCTTAAAGAAAATGAAACCTGTTTTAGACCATTAAAATTTTTGTATTGTGACATTAGTTATGACGATTAAACTTGTTTCCTTGCTCCATTCGTATTATTGTGATGCAAAAATTGGTATATCATTTAAACTATCAAGTAGCTACATGGTAATACTTGTTGTACTGCCTTTATTCTGATATCATGATTTAAAAATGACTGAATATTAGTAATGAGATTTACAATGAGAAACAAAAAAACAAAACAAAAAAAAAAAATCTTCAAATTTGGTGAAAATATGCTTTGAGAATGTTGCAAAAAATCTTAATTGTCCTATAATAAAATAGCTTTTTTGTGTGTATGGAAATGTATAAAGCTCATTTCTGCAATATAGAATAGTCATAATTATGACATCAGTTAAAATATAATGTCAAAATGACATGGTATTTCTGTTGTTTTATAATTGATATCGTAATTTCAATTTATGTATCATAATGTCTTATGTTTCAACATTGTAAGTCATTATGAGATCATTAGATAAAATTAATTAATTAATGTCATAATTATGACATTTTATGTCAAACTTGTCATAATTTTGTCAATCTCAATTGTTACTTACTATCTCATAATTTAGGTTGTGACTTTTTATCTCAGAAAATGACAAATGAGAGTTAAAGACAAATGACAAAGTTAAAATTGATACTAAATTTGTACTTTGTCGTAGTTGTTTTATCAATCTCAATTGTGACTTAGTATTTCATATATATTTTTTTATTAAAGTTGAAATTACACCAAGTCATAGTTATGAGTCAAAATTATGAGATAAAAATAACAATAATTGTCAATAAACAAAAAAAATAAATAAATAATTGTCAAAATTACAATTCAAAATTAAGAGATAATAAATTTCTGCTTTGTCATAATTGTCATAATCTCAATTTTGACTTAGTATCTCATAATTTAGGTTATTATTTTAAAGTTGAAATTACACTAAGTCAGTTATGAGAGTTGAAATTATGAGATGAAAAAGATGTCATAGTTGACTTTTTATCTCAGAATTATGATCTCATACAAAGTCAAAATTACAATTCAAAATTGTATTCCCATGCTAAATTTCTACTTTGTCATAATTTTGTCAATCCTAATTATGATTTAGCATCTCATAGGTTATTATTTTAAAGTTGAAATTACGTTCATAGTAATAAGAGTCAGAATTATGAGATACTAAGTCAGAATTGAGATAAGTCAAAATTATGACTTAATATCTCTTTGACTTTTTATCAAAAAAGTTTCACCAAAGCTTAGGTGGCAGAACTGAGATTCTATTAAAAATATGACCTGGATATGTTGTGAGATTCATCCTACTGCTGACTTTCATCTCTAGATTTCTGCAAATGTAGTTTTTCCTTGATGCGAAGTTAGTCATTCTTGCCATAGAGAAACAAACACAATATGATTCGAAAAGACACGACATAACCATCCTTTTGTCTCATATTTTTCTAAGACGTGTTTGCATGAGTGAATATGTAACAGCCTTATTTTTTTTTCTCTATCTTCGGTTAAGAGACTTGCTGGCTTTAGCAGAGGTCGCTGAGGCGTCATAGCAGTTTTTCAGCTCTGATTTGCTCTGAAATGCTATAAGATCATGTGACATTCCAGTGCTGGTTTCTATGTATGCGATTCTAGAAATCTTTCAGAAGCTCTGCGTTTAGGATCAGTGTTGTGGAATTCTTGCTAATGATTCATGCGGTAGACGGTGCAAACATTGGCTTCTGTTGTATAATTAACAGCCAATGGGATGTCAACTTAACTGCCATTTATTTGAAATAAACAGACTGGTGTTTCCAGGTACTGCATGTAAGTTTGCCAGACGTCACATCCGTTTGTCTTTGCTCGTGGAGTGGCATAGCCAGGGCTTCAGACCTGACTGCGCAAAATTAGACCAATCGATCGATCTCAAAGCCGTGGTTTCATCACCAGTTAATTAGTGCAAAATTGAGTACTGGATCAATTGCAGACAAAGGAAGTCTATTTTTAACAGTGATTGTAAAAACTGTTGACAGCCTGTGGACGGTTTTGATGGATGATGTGAACGCTGCATGTTTGTAACACACACACACACACACACACAACCGGTGACGTCTGTAACCCCCTTTAATATCATCTTTATTCCATACTGATCCGCCTCATGTTAAAAAGATCATATTTAATAAATATCTTGTTCTTTTATGGGTCACACATTAGTGGAAATGTTTCTTTTCTTGTCTCTGAAAGTATGTGCACAATAAAACAATGTCAATCTCTTTATTTGTCTTTTGAAGACTTCGTTTGAAAACTAAAAGAAAGAGAAACATCGTAAATATTTTATTCTGGAAACTGGATCCATGTTCACGGATTGGAAAGATTTCCTACAGTTTTCTGAAGACAAGGCATTTGTTACTCTCAGGCATCTCGATCTGTTGAATAACACACACCAGACAGATTATCAAAGCTGGTTTTAAATCTGAAACTTTTGAATCCGATTTAATCTCTAAATGATTAGATAGACATAGCAAAATGTATTTTTCTTAAAGAAAATGAAGCCTGTATTTAGGACCATTAAGATTTAGTGCCAATTTGGCAATTAAAGGAGACCTAGTGTGCACCTTTTTACAAGATGTAATATAAGCCTCAGGTGTCCCCAGAATGTGTTTGACGTTTCAGCTCAAAATACCCCACAGATCATTTATTATATCATTTTGAAAATGCCTATTTTGAGTGGAAGCAGAGAAACAATGTTTTCGTGCATGTCTCTTTAAATGCAAATGAGCTGCTGCTCCCCTCCCCCTTTTCTAGAATAGAGCCCTGCCTTTACAACTCATAGCTCAGATACTAAAAAAAACAACAACATCTGTTTAGTTTTGATTATGATGTCTGTCGAGCTGAAATCATGCCGTATCAGTTTAAACTTCTGATAAAGGGTTTTCTGAGCGAACAGAAAGCGGCTGTCACGGCATGTGAGTACTAAACTAATTTCTCTTTCATGTTTCATTGCGCTTAAACTGTCAAATACACACAGATTTATGTCAAAAAACACATGAGTTACGAAAACAGTGGGTTATGTCTGTGAAGGTAAACAGCTGGGAAAGAAATTTCACGTTTATATTAGATCTGTGTGGCAGCGGTGTAATATATAGTAAATAAATCAATAAATCGACTGCTCTCTTGTCTCCTCTGAGGCTGGGACTCTAAATAGTGATTTGTGCTCGTCTGTGCAGTCAAAGACAGAACGGTTAACATGCTTTCCTCCAATTTTTGCCATGGCATTAGAACTGGTACACCGTTGTCGTTCGTGAAAACAAAATGAAGGCGCTGTGGGTGGAAACGTGTAGATTAAGGAGTGGTAATATTGTAATAAGATCCTCTTACTGTGTCACGTGGGGAGCAAAATATGAGCGGCTCATTTTCACATGCTTGCAGAGAAAGGCTTACCAAAACAAAGTTAATTGGTTGTCCCATTTCACATTTTCTGGGAGGGTAGATGCACCTGGGACCCGATTTTACCAAGTCAGATTCTCATGATATGTCCGTTTTAAATAAAAAAAGAAAAATGAGAGACGTCCTAAAATAGGCTTAATTTTTCTTTTTATTTTAGGGTGAAATGTGATTTGGACTTGACATGTTTTTGTGAGATTAGCCCAAGTATTTCTAAATCCTAATTTAAATAATTAATTTCGCCTCACCATTCGTTCCATTCTCATTCCGTTACTGAACGCCAACTGTCTGAGCACATCAACGTCTGGGAGACCCCAATCCGGATTCCTGATTGACAGTTATAAAACAGGGCAAGGCAGACAGTAGGTTTGTAAGCTGAAAAAATGTCTACGTATTTCATCTTTAAACGTTAATAAATACCAATATATTGCATATTGAAGTAGAAGTAATGGTTTGAAAACTCACATCTGGCGTAACGTCTGGTCTAGTTGTTCATTGCAGATTGGGGTGATGGTTCCATTGATAGCATACGGCTGAGACACATTTCATTCCATGAGGTTATTACTATATGTTGGTTATCAAACCATACAGTCAAAAGTTTACATACACCTTGCAGAATCTGTAAAATGTTAATTATTTTACCCAAATAAGAGGAATCATACAAAAGGCATGTTATTTTTAATTTAGTACAGCCTTGAATAATATATTTCACACAAAAGATGTTTGCATATAGACCACAAGATAAAATAATAGTTGAATTTATAAAAAATGACCCTGTTCAAAAATTTACATACACTTGGTTCTTAATACTGTGCTACCTGAATGATCCACAGCTGTGTTTTTTTTTTTTTTTGTTTTTTTTGTTTAGTGATAGTTTGTCCCTGAAGTTAAACTGTCAGCTATTTTTCAGTAAAATCCTTCAGGTCCCACAAATTCTGTTTTTTTTTTTTTTTTAGCATTTTTGTGTATTTGAACCCTTTCCAACAATGTCTGTATGATTTTGAGATCCATCTTTTCACACTGAGGACAACTGAGAAACTCATATACAACTATTACAGAAGGTTCAAACGCTCAGTGAAGCTCAAGAAGGAAACACGATGCATTAAGAGCCTAGGGTGAAAACTTTATGTGTACATTTTTCTTTTTTTGCCTAAATATCATTGTTTTCATTTAGTACTGCCCTTCAGAAGCTACAGAAGACAAAATCAGTTGCATTTACCCTGATCTTCAAATGAAAAAGTTTTCACCCCCTGGCTCTTAATGCATCATGTTTCCTTATGAGGCATCAGAGCGTTTGAATCTTCTGTAATAGTTGTATACGAGTTTCTCAGTTGTCCTCAGTGTGAAAAGATGAATCTTAAAATCATACAGTCATTGTATGATGCATCCACTCAAATGTAAAACATCAAATGAAAATGATACAATACTCAAACTCACTCCGTAAGTCATTAAAAGGCCATTCTGTTTCAGTATCTGCCCAGATCCTTTAAACACACCCTGTGGATACAAGACTACATTAATGCATTTTTAAAACTGTATTTGAATACATACAATACAGTTCAAAAGTTGAAAAGGTTTTTAAAAGAATTCGACACTGACTTAATCAAAAAAAGACAGCAAATCTATTTTAATTTCACATAAAAGCTGTACTTTTGAACTTTCTATTCACTGAATTCTACAAAAAATAATAAAAAATTCAGCTTTGCATCACAGGAATAAATTACATTCAGAAATATATTTACTTAGTTACTTATAGTTACTTATTTTGTGAAGTGCAAGTATTTTTGTAATAGTCTGCTATATATAAAAATATACATTTAAATAAATTAAAAAGTAATACATCAATATTATGTATATTGGCATCATACCTCTGCAGTGCTGAAAGGGCTGTACTGAAGCAGATTTATTGCTATAATAATGTCACAGGAGCTTCGTGGAAGTCCTGCCCATTTCTCCCAGGGTTCACTGGCATCCAGAAACACCGGCTCCAGCACTTTTTTTGCTTTAGTGGCTCCAACGTAAGCTCTGATGCTGCAGCAGAGCAACACATTACAAACCCTTATGATTCTATGATATGCTTTATAACGGCATTTGTAATTACACAGTCACAAAGAAAAGAACTTGTGTACTTTACCTGTTTTGTGCTTCCTCCTTAATGTCTGATGGCTGCCATGTGACAAAGGGCATTTCTTGAGCGAAGTGCACCACATGTTGCCCTGTGCCTGATCCCAACTCGAGACCAAACAGCTCACGGTGAGACTGATCCTCCAGGAGCTCCCAGAGCACCGACAGCAAACCTTCCTGACTGCGCTCAGCTGCAGGAGAGAGCAGCATGATCTGCAAAAGAAGGGAATATTTAATGGACGTTTGCTATTTATTTCTGTATGCCAGAACTGTATGTGTTACATATGTTGCTGATCCGTACACTGCGCTGTTGTTCGGTGGAAGTGGAAGTGCTCAGTGATGGCTGATGAAACGGCAGATGGAAACAGGAGATTACCTGGATAAGAGGCTTCTGTCTGCTCAACCCCTTCTTCTGCATAACCCAAGAACTAATGTTTTTGGTTGAAGATAACTTTGTTAACAAAGAAACAAAGCATGCAAAATAACTTTATTTTGGAATTGTTTTGAAGTAGAATAATATTCTATTTGATTATTATTATTCCTTTTCATACAGATTGGAATTCTTGATTCTGATTAAACCCTTGTTTCTTCTGGCCATAAATAACATCAGTATAACAAATAAAATAAATCAATACATTTTGAGTTATACCACACAAGTTCTAATTTATTTGATCTTCATTGTATTTTATTTCATTTTTTAAATTTATTTTGTTTAGTATTTTTTCATATAGGTCCGTAGTTTTTTGTATTTTATTTTATTTCACTTTTTTGTTTTAATTTATTGTATTTTACTTTACTTTATTTTATTTTTATTTTATCTTATTTTATTTTGCGTCACTTTATTTTATTAATTTATTTTACTTATTTTGTTGTACTTTATTTTATCTTACTTTATATTCGATTTTAATTTATTTTACTTTTTATTTTATTTTACTTTATTTTATTTTATTTCATTTTACTTTTTACTTTATTTTACTTTATTCAATTTAATCTAATTTTACTTTATTTTACATTTTATTTTATTTTACTTTTTTACTTTGACTTTATTTTACTTTTTACTTTATTTTAATTTTACTTTAATTAGTCTTATTTTATTTTACTTTATTTTACTTTTTTACTTTATTTTACTTTTTTACTTTGACTATTTTACTTTTTACTTTATTCTATTATATTTTACTTTTTATAATATTTTATTTTATTGTACTTATTTTTATTTTACTTTATTTTACTTTTTTATTATTTTACTTCATTTTATTTTGCTTTACTTTTTTATTTTATTTTACTTATTTTACATTTTTATTTATTTTACTTTACTGTATTCCGTTTTATTTTACTTTATTTTGTTTTACTTATTTTACTTTAATAAATAAATATAACGAGATTCGTATTTCTGTCAGCGGCCTTAGAGACTTTTATGTCATTAATGTAATGCGACTCAGTTTAGAGACTTTTATGTTAAAACGCCGTGTATGTAGGTTTCTATTTCTTTGCTTTTTCTTCCATATTTTTGACCATTGTTTTCAGAGACTATTTATCTTTAAATTAAAACAATTATTTATTTTAAAAAGGGGGGTTTTATGAAAGACCGTGACGGGAAGATTTTAAATAAAGTTGTGTCCCTCCGCCGCAGTGCATTGTGGGTAGGTCAGGAAGAGCCAGTGGAGGACGCCATGTGCTTCTGCTAGAGGAGGATCTGACAGTCAGTCACACACTGAGGGAGTTGTGTTGCGGGAACTGGCCGGTCGTTTTGTCGCGTTCACTGAATCGGTTAGTCGTGCATTCGGGTCATGATGTACTGCAGCAGATACTGCGTCCGGATCGCCCTGCGGGCTGCGGCAAACACACACCGGTAAGAGCCTGATATAACTCCCCGCGTCTGCCAGCGCTCAAGGACAGATAATTTACCCAGAACATTTCACATACTAGAAGTGTCAGCAGCATCGCTGTCAATAATACATACAAACAGATATTAAAAACCTCTAAAGTGCACAAATTTTAACTGTGATGTGCTCAGATAAGCTTGTGACAGAAGATGAGGTGCATCTTTATTCTGCAGAAGAGCTAAATCTCTCAACGTCAAAAGTGAGGGAACGTGTATGTAATAGTGTAGTTCATAGCGTTTTAATGTTTACTTGATATTATAGTACATGAATGACCGTGTACCGGTTTAGAAGGTCACGTGACCTCTGTTAATGAATTATAAATGCAAAATTTCCTCTTTTATTTCAAGCGGTGGTTAAACGATATCTGAAGAGCAGTGAGCTGACATGCAGGCTGAGACCAACTGGAAAATCCGGGATTTGTTTTCTTGTTAACACCTGGAAGTTATTTTAAATGGTTAAAATTAAGTTGTGATGTAGAATTCATACGCGTTTAATATGATTATTGAGTCATTAATTAAATGTAAGCACATTTGTGACATTGACCATGTGAACTCCTTTGTACTAAAGGTCAGCAGTGGTTATGCTAACATCCTTAAGTTAAGAAACCCTTAGTACTAGTAGCTATCACTAATAACCTTACAGTTATAACGAAGGATTTGCTTAGTGGATTTGTTGCTTTTTGGACGTTCTCAAATCATGCTGGAGAACATAATCATGAGGTTTATGTGTAGTTTATTCTTAAACTGTTATGCTGATACTATCGTGGAACAGAAAATGCAATATGCAATTTCATTAATGATGTCAGACTGTATTTATAATGCAGTTAATGAAAACAAATTAGTAGTATACACAGTTGTTACTTTTCAATGGACACCTGCTTTATATGGTTGTAATATAATAAAAGTAACTTGAAAACTAATTTGTGTATTTAATCAAAAACTGTGACCCTGGACCTGGTCGATTTTGAAATGTATACCTTATATGAAAGCTGAATAAATAAGCTTTCCATTGATGTATGGTTTGTTAGGGTAGGACAATATCTGGCACACAGACAGCTTGAAAATCTGAAATCTGAGGGTGTAAAAAATGTTAAATATTGAGAAAATCGCCTTTAAAGTTGTCCAGATTAAGTTCTTAGCAATGCATATCACTAATCAAAAAGTAAGTTTTAATATATTTACGGTAGGAAATTTACTAAATGATCTTTACTTAATATGCTAATGATTTCTGGATAAATGTACACATGGGACTTAATGACTGGTTTTGTGGTCCATAATGCACATCACTTTTTTTTAATTTGTTTTTAAAAAGTCTCTCTTTCACCTGCATTTATTACAGTAAAAACTGTAATATTGTGAAATATTATTGCAATTATCTGTTTTGTGTTTTAATACATTGTAGCATGTAATTTATTCCTGTGATGCAAAGCTGAATTTTCAGCATCATCACTCCAGTCTTTAGTGTCGCATGATCCTTCAGAAATCATTCTGATAGGCTTATTTGCTACTGTTTTGCTAACAGAGTGCAGATGCACTGTACAGTGTTTGTTGCTTTAAGTTTACATGATCGTTACTGTTGTCATTTTACAGACAAAATGTACAGACGGCAGCACTGTGTGCCCTGCGAACGCTCAAGACCAGCCCTGTCAGTCCGTCTGATGCCATTGCAACACCTTCTCTTGATGGGATGCCCAAGCAGTACTCTCCCAAAATCCAACAGCTGGTCAATGACATCGCCAGCCTCACGCTTATAGAAGTGTCTGACCTCAATGAGTTACTAAAGGTGCAGCACACTGTCAGAACACCAGCCAATTCACAATGTTTAATGCAAGATATAAAATACTGTAGAAATCTAGTTACAAATACTCAATATGTGATGTTTCTCATTAAATGAACATAAGGAAGAAAGACATTGAATCATATTAATTCATATACACCAGTGTCACAATTATGACAAATAATACAGAGTGTTTACTTGGATATTTTAGCTGTGAATTCTGTAAGAAATTTTGTGTGATGACACAAGAAGTGCTTCATTGTATTGAATGTGCACTTCAAATCTTAAAAGTATGTTTTTGAAAATGAAAAACTGTCCTTGCAGACAATATATGACAGGCCACGTAAGTGTACCACCATCTGACTGAATGGTCAAATACATTTCTTCACTATAGACATATAATCTAATGGTACATATAATCTGAAATCAGCTGCAGAATCATTGTGAATATTCACTATATTGCCCAGCTTGAATAGTATATAACCTTTACTCAAACACTGATTTAAATGTGTTTTTGTCCCCTTCAGAAAACTCTGAACATTCAGGACGTTGGAATGATGTCCATGGGCTCAATGGCAGCAGTAGCAGCTGCTCCAGCTGCTGAGGTATGTCTAATGTTTAATGACTTCAAAGGAGAAGTTCACTTCCAGAATGAATTTCCTGATAGTTTACACACCCCCATGTCATCCAAGATGTTCATGACTTTCTTCAGTTGCAAAGAAATTAAGCTTCTAAGGAAAACATTCCAGGATTTTTCTCCATATAATGGACTTGGTAGCCAGGTTGAAGGTGTTTCAAGTTTTAATGCAGCGTCAAAGGGCTCTACATGACCCCAGCCAAGGAATAAGGGCCTTGTCTAGCAAAACGATCAGTCATTCTCCTAAAAAATAATAATTTATATACTTTTTAACCACAAATGCTTGTCTTGCACTAGCTCTGCAATGCACATGAACATCGTCAAACATTACGTAGTCATATTGGAAAGCTCACGCATGATTAGTTCTTCATCTGTGTACTCTGGTTCAAAAAGGTAAGAAAAACTCCGTCTCATTTTCTCCTTCAACTTCAAAATTGTCCGACAACTTTGTTTTACCTTTTTTGTACAGGGCGTTTGACTTTCTTTGCACGTTTGCTTTTTTTACACACTGGGTCGATACTTCCGGCTGTCATGTGTGCGTGATCGCATAATGCGTGAGGTCGAGCTAGTGCAAGATAAGCATTTGTGGTTAAAAAGTATAAAAATTGTTTTTTTTCTTAGAAAATGACATTGTTTTCGCTAGTTAAGGTCCTTATTTTTCAGCTGGGATCGTTTAGAGCCCTTTGAAGCTGCGTTAAAACTGCAGTTTGAAAGTTTTGGGAACCGTTGAAGTCTACTATATGGAGAAAAATCTTAGGATGTTTTCCTCAAAAAACACATTTTCTTTGCAACTGAAGAAAGAAAGACATGAACATCTTGGATGACAAGTGGGTAAATAAATTCTGGAAGTGAACTAATCCTTTAACAAAAACAAAAAAAGATGAGGCTTGATATGGAGCAGAGCAGACGCTTTTAGCTTACAACTGTAGTGTCAGTTGTCCGACTGAATTACACTCTTAAATATAAAGGTGCTTTAAAAGGTTCTTTACAGCAATGCCATGGAGGAACCATTTTTGGTTCCACAAAGAACCATTCAGTCAAAGGTTCTTTTAAGAACCATCTCTTTCTTACCTTTTCATAATCTAAAGAACCCTCTTTTGCCACAAAGAACCTTTTTGTGAACAGAAAGGTTCTTCAGATGTTAAAGGTTCTTTTTGGAACCATTTAGACAAAAAAGTTCTTAAGTTTTAAGAGAGCAAATGGTTTTTATCTCTATGAAAAAGCAAAATGACAGTGGGCAAGTAATGTATTCTAGCCTACTAATGTTTAACTGAATTTGCAGGCGGTAGAAGAGGACGCGGCACCTGCGAAGAAAGAGAAAACCCATTTTACAATCAAACTGACAGAATTCAAGGCGGCTGATAAGGTGAAACTGATTAAAGAAGTGAAGAATTGCATGGAGGGTCTGAATCTAGTACAGGTAAGGTGTTTTAAGTAATATGCAGATTTCTTTTTATAGGACACTGTGGCATGAAGGCTAATTTTCTTTCAGTCTCTTTCTGCCACATATCAATTTGTTGTCTATGTAGTTTGTTTCCAATCTGTCAAATGTGACCCTGGACCACAAAACCAGTCATAAGGGTCAATTTTTTTAAAATTAATATTTATACATCATCTGAAAGCTGAATAAATCTGAATAAATAAGCTTTCCACTGATATATGGTTGTTATGATAGGACAATATTTGGCTGAGATACAAATATTTGAAAATTGGGAATCTAAGGGTGCAAAGAAATCAAAATACTGAGAAGATCACCTTTAAAGTTGTCCAAATGAAAAAATTAAGTTATAATATATTTATGGTAGGGAATTTACAAAACATCTTCATGGAACATGATCTTTGCGTAACCTAATGATTTTTTTTTTTTGGCATAAAGGAATTTATTTTTTTTTTTTTTTGGATACAAAGTATTGTTAGCTATTGCTACAAATATACCTGTGCTACTTAAGACTTGTTTTGTGGTCTATGTTCACAAATATCAGTCGACAGCAATGCAGCTCACTAGATTTGCAACCCCTTTGTGACTTACTACTGATTTTCTTGTCTAAAAGTGTTGTAATGTCCATCATTAATGGTTTTCCCTCCCAATTACAGGCTAAGAAGCTTGTGGAGTCTTTACCTCAGGAGATCCGGGCGAATGTGTTTAAAGACGAAGCAGAAAAGCTGAAAGCAGCACTTGAAGCAGCAGGAGGCACTGTGGTGCTGGAGTGAATATCTGCGCTGGCCCTTAATCACTTGTTACCTGTCAGTCATCGTTTTGTTCTGTTTTGTTCTTTTTTACAGAAAAGGAATTTGAATAAATCAAATAATGCCTTTACAATGACCATTTGGTCCACAAGAGATGGTCTGGGCGTTGAACTCACAGACTGAACTCTAACAGGCTTTGAGCCTGCAAACACACCACTCGACTCCTCCATCTGTCCTTTAGCTACACATGTGCTGGGCAGGATGGACGGAGCTGGTCTGTCGCTCTGAAACTGGGGCTGTCCTGACAAAGTGATGTGATGCTATTGCTTGTGGTTAAATAAACATGTTATACTGTACTGTGTATTGTAATGCATCATTATGACTTAATCACTTATAATCAATGCATTATTAAAAAAAGAAGTGAATAATTAGTGATCCCTGCACACTGAATGAACTGACTGATCTCAGTTACCTTTAAAGGGATATTTCTACTCTTCCATTGTTTTTCTATTTAAACATGCATTAGATATGATCATTGCACTCATGCTTTGCATCGTCTCACATATGACACTTTTCTAAAATGTGGCACTCAAGTCAAAATAAGCATTAGAATTTCAATTTAGAATTTCAAACTGTGCTGCCTAAATCAGAGAAATCTGGCTAAACTAGAAGTATATTGAAAACCTATTCTCTTGTTTACATTAAAGGAGAAGTCCGCTTCCAAAACAAAGATTCACATATAATGTGCTCACCCACATCATTCAAGATGTTCATGTCTTTCTTTCTTCAGTCATAACGAAATTATGCTTTTTTTTTGAGGAAACGTTTCTGCATTTTTCTACATACAGTGGACTGATATGGTGCCCCGATTTTGAACTTCCAAAATGCAGTTTAAATGCGGCTTCAAACGATCCCAAATGCAGTTGTAAACAATCCCAACCAAGAAAGAAGGGTCTTATCTAGCAAAACGATCGGTTATTTTCATTTAAAAATATACAATTTAAATACTTTTTAATCTGTCTCGCTTTGCTTCCTGTCCATACTGATCTGTCATAATAAAAGCTAAAAAAATCCAAAAATTCATTCATTCATTCATTCAAATTTATTTGTATAGCGCTTTTCACGATACATATCGTTGCAAAGCAGCTTTACACCAAATTGACATTTTTACAATACATGTAGTAGTAGCTTGATGTACATATGGCAGAGATGTGTGGTAAAGATCAAGTAATGATGTAATCAAACAGACAAAGAACACTATAAATTAGTAGCAGAATTCGGTAGTGCTGTATGTTTTCAGGGTTGGTATCATCTGAAGTCCTCTGAGGGGTTGGCATCATCTTTTCTTAAGTGTTCTGGATCAAGACTGGAGCTTGTGAATTCCTAGTTACCATGGGATGTCAATCCCATGGCAGGAACAGAGAACAAATAGGAACATAATTAGCGTAGCTGCTGTTCAAACTAAGAAAAGAAAGATTTGTTAACCAGAGCTTAAAGATTGATAATGAACATTTGATCAGATATAGCTGCAGAAAAAGTTTGAGAGATGCATTATTTGAATGCTTGGCTAAAAAGATGTGTCTTTAATCTAGATTTAAACAGAGAGAGTGTGTCCGAACCCCGAACGTTATCAGGAAGGCTGTTCCAGAGTTTGGGTGCCAAATGTGAAAAAGCTCTACCTCCTTTAGTGGACTTTGCTATCCTAGGTACTACCAACAGTCCAGAGTTTTGTGACCTTAGGGAGCGTGATGGATTGTAGCGTGGTAGAAGACTAGTTAGGTACGCAGGAGCTAAACCGTTAAGTGCCTTATAGGTAAGAAGTGCTATTTTGTAGCTGATGCGGAACCTAATAGGTAGCCAGTGCAGAGACTTTAAAATTGGGGTAATATGATCATATTTTCTTGACCTGGTAAGGACTTTAGCAGCTGCATTTTGGACTATCTGTAGCTTGTTTATTGAAGATGCAGGACAACCACCTAATAGTGCATTACAATAGTCCAGTCTAGAGCTCATGAATGCATGAACTAGCTTTTCTGCATCAGAAACAGGTAACATGTTTCGCAGCTTGGCAATGTTTCTAAGATGGAAGAATGCTGTTTTGTAACATGAGAAATATGATTTTCAAAAGACAAGTTGCTGTCTAATATAACACCCAGGCTTTTGACTGTAGTGGAAGTAACAGTACATCCGTCTAGTTGTAAATTGTAAGTCAAAAGATTCTGTGTATTGTTTTTAGGTCCAATAAGTAATATCTCTGTCTTATCTGAATTTAATAGCAGAAAATTGTTGGTCATCCAATCTTTTACATTTTTAACGCACTCTGTTAACTTTGATAATTCAGGAGTTTCATCTGGTCTTGTTGAGATATACAGTTGAGTATCATCAGCATAACAATGGAAACTAATCCCGTGTTTTCTAATAATATTACCAAGGGGCAGCATGTATATTGAAAATAGTAGAGGACCTAGAACAGATCCTTGTGGCCCTCCATACTTTACTGGTGATAACTGAGATGACTCCCCATTTAAATAAACAAAGTGGTAGCGATCAGACAGGTAGGATCTAAACCATTTTAAAGCCTGCCCTTGGATACCTGCATAATTTTGTAGTCGATCTATTAGTATGTCATGATCTATAGTGTCGAACGCAGCACTAAGATCAAGTAAAACTAGCAGTGAGATGCAGCCTTGGTCTGACGCAAGAAGCAAGTCATTAGTGATTTTAACAAGTGCAGTTTCTGTGCTGTGATGGGGCCTGAAGCCTGACTGAAATTCTTCATAGATATCATTTCTCAGATCAAAAATCATCCTACATCACTGCAGAAGTACCAACACAGTCTTTGCAAAGTGAACATGCAAAGAAGATCAAACACACTTAACAAAAAAGGTAAAACAGCGATATAGGACAATTTTGAAGTTGAGGGAGAACATGAAATGGGAGTTTTTCGACACACCCTAACTCATGAACCGGAAAAAAACAGGCCAGGCAGAGTAAGACAAGATGAACGTTTGACATTAAAAAGTATATAAATTGTATTATTTTTATGAAAGTACCCAGTCGTTTCGTTAGATAAGACTCTTCTTTCTCGGCTGGGATCTCAAAAGTACATTTTTTGTTTGTAACCTATTTTAAAAAACTGAAACTTATATATATTCTAGATTCATTACATGTAAAGTAAAATATTTCTAAAGTGTTTTTGTTTTCATTTTGATGATTAGAGCTTACAGCTCATGAAAGTCAAAAATCCAGTATCTCAAAATGTTAGAATATTTCCTAAGAGCAATCAAAAAAATGGATTTGCGAAACAGAAAAGTTCAAGTTCTTCAAAAGTATGTTCATTTATGCACTCAATACTTGGTCGGCAGCACAAGTTACAGCAAATTACTTGCTCCTGGCACAAACTACAGCATCAGTGAAATGTGGTATGTAAGAGATCAGCCTCTGGCACTGCTGAGGCAATTTTGAGACTTCAGATCGTCTGTATGTTGATGGATTGACTGTTTTTCATCTTTCTCTTGAAAATATCCCATAGTTTCTCAGTGGAGTTCAGGTCAGGCATGTTGGCTGGTCAATAAAGCACAGTAATGTCATGGTCAGCAAACCACTTAGAAGTGGTTTTTGCACTGTGTGCAGGTGCTAAAGTCCTGCTGGAAAAGGAAATCAGCATCTCCATAAAGCTTGTCAGCAGATTGAAGCATAAAGTGCTCCAAAATCTCCCGGTAGACGGCTACATTGACTTTGCACTTAATAAAACACAATGGACCAACACCAGCAGACGTCACGGCACCACAAATCATCACTGACTTCAGAAACTTCACACTGGCCTTCAAGCAGTTTGGATTCTGTGCCTCTCCAGTCTTCCTCCAGACTCTGGAATCATGATTTCAACAAGAAATGCAAAATTGACTTTTATCTGAAAAGAGGACTTTGGACCACTCAGCAACTGTCCAGTTCATTTTCTTATTAGCCCAGGTAAGATGCTTCTGACGTTGTTTCTGTTTCAGAAGTGGCTTGATAGCCCTTTTCCTGAAGTCGTCTGAGTGTGGTGACTCTTAATGCGCTGACTCTGCCTTCATTCCACTCCTTGTGAAGCTCTCTCAAGTGTTTGAATTGGCTTTAATTGACAGTATTCTCAAGCTTGCGGTCATCCCTGTTGCTTGTGCACTTTTGCCTACCCAATTTCTTCCTTCCAGTCAACTTTGCAATTTATATGCTTTGATACAGCACTCTGTAAACAGCCACCCTATTCAGTAATGACCTTCTGTGACTTACCCTCTTTGTGGAGGGTGTCAATGATTGTCTCCTGGACCATTGCCAAGTCAGCAGTCTTCCCCACTAGTGTGGTTTCAAAGAACAAGAGATACCCGGAATTTATACTGTAGGGATGGTCATTTAATGAAACTCAAATGTAAATATTCTAATATTTTGAGATACTAGATTTTTTAATTTCATGAGCTATACGCTATAATCATCAAAATTAAAACAAAAAAAAAACTTTTGAAATGTTTTACTTCACATGTAATGAATCTAGAATATATGAAAGTTTCATTTTTTAAAATAAGTTACAATACAAAATGTAACTTTTTTATGAGATGCACCTGTATGTGAATCTTTGTTTTGGAAGTGGACTTCTCCTTTATGAACTAATATTAAGCTAGTTAAGTTCATATGAGAGGCTACAGAGAAATTTATAAGACAACAAAATGCTCCCCCAGCTGTAAACAGTAAATACCAAGACTCTACGTAATTGGTAAATTTAGATATTTACAATTTTTAATTTAAAAAAGTGACAATACTGTAGACCACAGGGGTCAAACTGTTTAGAGTTTAGTTCCAACCCTGCTCCAACAAACATTCATATATAGTTATTCACATATAGTTTCAAATAAGCCTGAAGGGCTTAATTAGCTGGATCAAGTGCATGGACAGAAACTTCAGATAGATTATGATTTCATCCAACCATTGTTTTTCATTTGTCACGTCTTAGCAATTATCAGGAGACAAACCTGTTTTACTCACGTCAAACAGAGAACTGGGAAAACTACTTCAGTTCATCAGTTAAGGGAAAAAGAAACTTGAGTACTGTTGAGCTGTTGTGTTTGTGTCTCTCTCTCTCTCCATGCAGTAAAATGGCAGGAGCCAGAATTTCTGAGGATGAGTTTATGTGTTCAGTGTGTCTGCGTCTCCTGACAGAACCAGTGGCTCTTCACTGTGGACACAGTTACTGTAAGAGCTGTATTACAAGGTGTTGGGATCAGGAGGATGAGAAGAGAGTCTACAGCTGCCCTCAGTGCAGACAGACCTTCAGCCCAAGACCTGCTTTAGCTAAAAACACCGTGCTGGCTGAATTGGTGGAGAAACTGAAGAAAACTAAACTTTCTCCTGACTGTTACGCTGGAGCTGGAGATGTTCAGTGTGACGTCTGTACTGGAAGAAAATACAAAGCTGTCAAGTCCTGTCTGATGTGTCAGGAATCTTACTGTAAATCTCACTTTGAGTGTCATGAGGAGTTTCACTCTTGTAAACCACACAAAGTGATTGATGCCACTGGACGACTGCAAGACATGGTCTGTCATAAACATGATAAACAACTAGAAATGTACTGTATCACTGACCAACAATGCATCTGTGTGCTGTGTAAGGAGTATGAACATAAAAACCACAGAACTGTGTCAAGTGAAGCGCAGAGGACAGAGAAACAGGTATGAAGTTAGAGATAATTCACTCAAAAATGGAAATTGCCTTTATTTACTCACCATCATGTTATTCTAAACTGTTTTTTTTTTTAAAAAAAGAATGTTTTATCGAAGTCTGTACATTAAAATACAATACGAAAAAACCTTTAAAAAGGACATAAATGGAAAAGTAATCTAAACAACTGTTTCGTTTAATCCAGACCTCCGTGTAGCGTGGTAACTGTATGGCACTATACAATGTGAAACACTATAATTCTACCTCAACCGCCTTTATAAAGTATGGGCAAATACCTAGCTCAAATGAGCTAAAAACACGCCTCAGTACACCAACACAAGGAGAAAAATAAATGGCTAATCGGCTTACCCGTAGCAAGGTATCTATGCAAGCTGCATAGATAAACATATCTACATATCTATGACATGCTGTAAGGACATTCGTTGACAATCTTTTCTTCAGCATTAATTCATAGGTAATCACATAATAGTAGTGGATCATGCTGTGCCTCGTTTATATCACATCTTAAAACAAAAGTAATAATAGTATTATTCGATGATGTGTAATTTTTCTAAGCATCGGAAGTGGAAAAAGTTCTCACAACAATACCCCATTTTCAAGTTAGGATTGGGAATTTCAAGTTAGGGAGGGTCTCAAAAGTGCAAAATCCATAACAAATACCCACCTTTTTCTTCAGAGCAGAAGCAAGCCTATGGGTGAGACTTCTGGTTCATTATCCGCTATGGGGAAATAATGAGAAGAATAACAATGCGCAGTAAATGGTAAAATTGTTTACAACAAACTAGTGTGCTCATAATAAAGATTATACATTAAAATAATACAGTAAGACACATCAATTCGCAATATCAAGCAGCAAAACGAGCTGTTTTATACAGACTAAAATAGCTGGACGTGGATGGGACCGGAAGCCAGACCCATAAAATTTACAAACGGCAAAAAAAAGGTTTACAGGGAAAGTAATTCAACCACTTTGAATGATAACAGCCTTGTGAAAAAGAAGTGTACTTAACTAACTGTTCCCAAACAGCTTTATTGACAGGCGAGCTGACCAATCATAACGCCGAATCCGCTATTCTGTCCGACAAACAAATCAGACAGGAGAGTCGATTAACTTCAGCGGACTTAAAGGAGAACTCTACTTCCAGAACAGCAATTTACAAATAATTTACTCACCCTCTTGTCATCCAATATGTTCATGTCTTTCTGTCTTCAGTCGTACAGAAATTATGTTTTTTGAGGAAAGCATTTCAGGATTTTTCTCCATATAATGGACTTCATATCAAAATGCAGTTTAAATGCAGCTATCCTTTTGATGGTTTTGTGCTATAGTCTTATCTGACATTTATTGGTTTGTCCTTCAGAAACAGCTGGAGGAGACAAAGATCAAGTTCCAGCAGAGAATCCAGCAGAGACAAAAAGACCTTGAGCAGCTGAGAGAGGCTGTGGCGTCTCATAAGGTGAGTCTGGAGAAGTTGAGTTGAAGTTGAAGTTGAGTCTCACTGAAGCTCACTGTGTGATTGTGTTGTGTGTGTAACAGCGCTCTGCACAGACAGCAGTGGAGGACAGTGAGAGGATCTTTACTGAGCTCATCTGCTCCATTGAGAGAAGCCGCTCTGAGATCACACAGATGATCAGAGATCAGGAAAAGGTTGTAGCGAGTCACGCTGAAGAACTCATGGAGAAACTGGAGCAGGAGATTAAGGTTCTTACGAGGAGAGACGCTGAGCTGGAGCAACTTTCACGCACAAATGATCACATCCATTTCCTGCTGGTAACAGAAATTTAAAAAAACTGGAGTAGAGTCAAGACAAGTCATATTTAACACAGATCTGATACTAGTGCAGGTTATTGTGTGAAGTGTGGAAGTGATGAATTTTGATTTCTGTTTTCTGTAGAGTTTCGAGTCTCTCTCAGCAGCTCCTGGGTCTACAGACATTCCCATTGTTCCCTTCAGTTCTCTCTCCTCTTTTGATAACATAAGAGAATCTGTCCTTCAGCTGAAAGTCAAACTGGAGGATTTCTGCAAAGAGGAGATCACGAAGATCTGTGATAGAGGTAAAGTCCTGGAGGTTCATCTACTCTCAGGAAAGAGTTAATCATCATCTGATATCATGTAAAACATCATATCAATGTCTTGCTTTCTTGACAATTACACTGTTCATGCTTATTAATTTCCACAGTCACATGCACCAATACTGTTCCCAAGACCAGGAACGGCTTTCTACAATGTAAGACACTAAAAAGCAGGCAAAACTCAATGTGTGTTGATGTATTTTATTTAAAAAAACATGACATACAAATTTTATAATTGATCATGCTAACAGAGATATCCAGTGATCTTGCATAGGATATCTGGTCAGCTGTAATGTGAGACACATATCATACATTAAATATACAGAGTTCAGCTGCAATAAATAATCAAACAGATTCATAATTGTTTTCTCTTCATCAGATTCCCAACAGTTCACTCTGGATCGAAACACAGTGAATAACTGCCTCCAGTTGTCTGAGAGGAACAGAGTGATTACTAACACTGGCACAGATCATCTGTATCCTGATCATCCAGACAGATTTGATTATAGGTACCAGGCGTTGTGTAGAGAGAGTGTTAGTGGACGCTGTTACTGGGAGATTGAGTGGAGTGGGCAATATGTGTGTATATCAGTGTCATATAAGAGCATCAGCAGAAAGGGAAATGAATGTTTGTTTGGACATAATGATCAGTCCTGGAGTTTGTTCTGTTTTCCCTCCTGTTACTCATTTTTTCACAATGACAAATGGACTGATCTCCCTGTAGAGTCCATCAGCCATAGAATAGGAGTGTATGTGGATCACAGTGCAGGAACTCTGTCCTTCTACAGCGTCTCTGACACAATGAGCCTCATCCACACAGTCCAGACCACATTCACTCAGCCGCTCTATCCTGGGTTTAATGCTTGGTCTAGATCATCAGTGAAACTGTTGGGTTGGTGAATCAGTATAGACTCTATAGACAGTAAGATCAGTGTCTGTGTGTCATGGTGAGTGAAAATGTGTATCTGTGTTTTTCTCAAGATATATTTGTGTCAGTTATTTATTTTTTATTCTAGTGACACAAATTATTTCTATTATTACTATCAAAAGAACATTTTAGTTGAACGTCTCACACACAGGCTAGGATTTATAGGATTTATCCCATATATTGTTTGCTTTAACATTAAAAAGTTAAACAACCGTGACATAAACTGAATAGGTTTTTACAGACATCTGACGAACAGAAACGGAATAATGTTTTTTAGAGTCAGCTGAAAGGTCTCTTTAATATCAATATATAAGTTAATGTATAAGTTATTAATAAGCCTTAATGACCTTAATTGTGATTCATTGAACAAGTATGAAAAATATAGTTTAAAGCTTTTGAAAAGAAGATCTGTAAAGCTTTTTTTGTTTGTATAGAAAGCATGTCATTTTCTCCCTGGCATCCTCCTGCACTTTGTGTTTCCCTACTTATCAAACCTGTTTATTAATAATCTGTCTACAGATATGCTGAACATCCACCTTATGGTTTATATATTCATTCACAGTGTTGGGCAGTAGCGTCGCTACAAGTAGTGACGCTACTATCTTAACTACATTTCTCAGTAGCGTGGTGGTAGCGTCGCTGTTTTCTGAATCAAATAGCTTTTCAGTAGTTAAGCTGTTATTTTGATCAAGTAGCGCGGTAGCGTCAACAAAAGCTAAAAGCTATATATTTTTCTATACTTTAAGCTCAAATCGGAAATATAACTGCTACGGATCACTGATCCTGGGTCAGTAAGCGACGTCACCGCCACTAAACCTCGTGACGCCATTGGCTCATTAAACTGTCAGTCAAACCGTATTAATCCTCCCGCCTCTCTCGTGAATGAAGTGCGGCGCGCAGTTTGAAGCATCTCAGCGTGTTTGCAGACTTGAGGTAAATAAAGAAGTGTTGATTGAAAAAGTACATGTTTTCTGTATTTATAATACAGCACTGTATTTATAATACAGCACTGTATTTATAAAGGCTAATGTTTTTTTTGCATTCGAGAAGATGAGAAAAGTGTGTCTTAGTCTAGCATTTGTTGTCGAGACAACCAAATTGCTTATGTGAAGGGCTGAATCTTTATATTTTAGCTAAATGTCAGAAAAAAAACTGAGCGCCCACGTAGCAACAGAAAACTGTATAATCTGCAATGCAAACGCGTGAATGCAGTGCACGTACTGCCTCTATTGTAGCAGTATTGAGAAAAAAACTTAGTACTTGAACTAGTGGTGGGCGCCTTGATTTTAGTCTTTGAAGCAGGCTAGTGCTCTGGGAAGATCTCAAACTCAGAAGAACGAGATAGGGAGTGGGTGGGTGTGGGTTGTCAAATTCATGGCGAAAGGCTGATCTGTTTCGGTTCGTTCTTAGCAAAAAAAAAACAAACAAACAAACAAACAAAAAAAAAACGATCAGGTTCCATAGCGAAATAAGAATTAAACAGTGTTCTAGTCTAAACGAATTATAATAATCGTTGCTAATATTCTTAACACTTCAAACTGCTTTGGACTTTGCAGTATGGAATTATGCCTTTACTATGACCAAAATGCCGGAATATGCTATTCAGCTGTTTGATCGCGCACTATCACTGCAGCCTGTTCATTTGAAAAATAAAACACAGTCACCCAAAAGTTACACTAGTCTAAATACTGCGGTCACACCATCCGCGCTTCGTAAAAGTGCGGTCACGCCATCTCCGCTTAAATTTCTTTTGCGCGCCTATATAGATATTTACGGTAACAAACACTTCAGACCTAATACGGCGCATTTCATGTCATTCAACTACTTTTAAGAACTGCATACCAAAGTCAGGACCAATGCTATTAACAATCTCTCTATCTCCATCTCCCAAATAAAAATACTATTAATCTGACATGCGCAAAAAAATCATAAAAATATGAAATCTAATTATTTTCTGCAAACTCCAACAGATTATTGTTCTGCATCCTACCACTGTGCTGATTTACATGCTGTTTAACTGTTTCATTACTTTATAACTGAATACCAAAGTCTGGACTAATACTATTATTTATTTCTCAATATAGACATTTTTTTAAAAAAACAAAAATATGAAATCAAATTGAATACTCCAACAGATTATTGTTCTGCATGTCCCCAAGTACCACAGAGATGAAGTTGTTTTATTGTATCATTTTTTAATAATTGCATACCAAAATCATGACAAATGCTATTTACATTGCTGTATAGACATTTAAAGAAAAAAACATAAAAATATGAAATCAAATTGTTTTCTGCTAATTCCAACAGAATTAGTACCACTGTGGTGATTTTCAAGTTGTTTTACTGTATCATTTTTTAATAATTTCACACCAAAGTTGACAAATGCTATTTACATTGCTGTATAGACATTTAAAAAAATAATAAAAATATAAAATCAAATTGTTTTCTGCTAATTCCAACAGATTATTTTTCTTCATCTCCCCATGTACCACTGTGGTGATTTTCAAGTTGTTTTACTGTATCATTTTTTAATAATTTCATACCAAAGTCGACAAATGCTATTTACATTGCTTTATAGACAAAAAAAATAAAAAATAAAATATAAATCAAATTGTTTTTTGAAAACTCCAACAGATTATTGTTCTTCATCTCCCCATGTACCACTGTGGTGATTTTCAAGTTGTTTTACTGTATCATTTTTTAATAATTTCATACCAAAGTTGACAAATGCTATTTACATTGCTTTATAGACAAAAAACATAAAAATAATAAATCAAATTGTTTTCTGCTAATTCCAACAGATTATTTTCTTCATCTCCCCATGTACCACTGTGGTGATTTTCAAGTTGTTTTACTGTATCATTTTTTAATAATTTCATACCAAAGTTGACAAATGCTATTTACATTGCTTTATAGACAAAAAATAAAAATAAAAATATGAAATCAAATTGTTTTTTGAAAACTCCAACAGATTATTGTTCTTCATCTCCCCATGTACCACTGTGGTGATTTTCAAGTTGTTTTACTGTATCATTTTTTAATAATTTCATACCAAAGTCGACAAATGCTATTTACATTGCTTTATAGAGAAAAAAAAAAATAAATAAATATATGAAATCAAATTGTTTTTTGAAAACTCCAACAGATTATTGTTCTTCATCTCCTCATGTACCACTGTGGTGATTTTCAAGTTGTTTTACTGTATCATTTTTTAATAATTTCATACCAAAGTCGACAAATGCTATTTACATTGCTTTATAGACAAAAAAATAAAAATAAAAATATGAAATCAAATTGTTTTTTGAAAACTCCAACAGATTATTGTTCTTCATCTCCTCATGTACCACTGTGGTGATTTTCAAGTTGTTTTACTGTATCATTTTTTAATAATTTCATACCAAAGTCGACAAATGCTATTTACATTGCTTTATAGAGAAAAAAAAAAAACATAAAAATATAAAAACTAATTGTTTTTTGAAAACTCCAACAGATTATTGTTCTTCATCTCCCCATGTTATATATTGTTATAATATTGCATTTTAATTATTGCATTTTGTTGTAATAATTACAATTCTTAATTGTTATTTGGTACTGGTTATTTCGAGTGTAACTTATTCAAAAACTCCTTTGTTTTGTGGCATGTTGACATTTTTTATAAATGTACACAACAACACAACAACAGAAGAAGACGACTCTGAGATAACAATCTTTATTCACATGTACTTCAGAGATTCAGAGTTCTTGGTGTGTTGCAGCTGCTGACGGTCATGTGGTGCAGGCTTGAAGAACACTATAAGACTGACTGAAGACTAGCAAGTATCCAAGGTATACACACACACAAACACTCCAACAACATGAAAATCACCAGTGGTACTTGGGGGGGATGTAGAACAAGAATCTGTTGGAGTTCTCAGAAAACAATTTAATATTTTTATGATTTTTTTTAAACATGTCTATATAGAGAGAGTTAATAGTATTTTTCCTTACTTTGGTACATGGGGAGATGAAGAACATGAATTAAACCTAAATTTATTAAACCTGTCTTTATATAGCAATATTAAATAGTATTGGTCCAGATCTGGTATGCAATTATAAAAGAATGAAACAGTTAAACAGCATGAAAATCATGATCT
The DNA here is from genome assembly GCA_012976165.1 of Labeo catla. Lineage (NCBI taxonomy): Eukaryota > Metazoa > Chordata > Actinopteri > Cypriniformes > Cyprinidae > Labeo > Labeo catla. The sequence goes on along the minus strand of VONZ01001248.1, from coordinate 11,138 downwards.
GTTGGCGTTTTTAGAAAACAATTTTATTTTATATTTTCATGAATTTTTAAAATGTCAATACAGCAATGTAAATAGCATTTGTCTTGACTTTGGTATGAAATTATTAAAAAATGATACAGTAAAACAGCATGAAAATTATGTCAGTGGTACTTTAGGAGACACAGAACAAGATTATGGAGGAATTTGCAGAGAACAATTTGATTTTTTGTTTCTATTAATTTTTAAAATATGTGATACAATAAGGTAATAAATAGCATTTGTCTTGACTTTGGTATGCAATTATTTAAAAAATGATACAGTAAAACAACTTGAAAATCACCACAGTGGTACATGGGGAGATGAAGAACAATAATCTGTTGGAGTTTTCAAAAAACAATTAGATTTTATATTTGTTATGTTTTTTTTAAATGTCTACACAGCAATGTAAATACCATTTGTCGATTTTGGTATGAAATTATTAAAAAATGATATAGTAAAACAACTTGAAAATCACCACAGTGGTACATGGGGAGATGAAAAACAAGAATCAGTTGGAATTAGCAGAAAACAATTTGATTTAATGTTTTTATGTTTTTTAAAATATCTATAAAGTAATGTAAATAGCATTTGTCATGATTTTGGTATGAAATTATTAAAAAATGATACAGTAAAACAACTTGAAAATCACCACAGTGGTACATGGGGAGATGAAGAACAATAATCTGTTGGAGTTTTCAAAAAACAATTTGATTTCATATTTTTATTTTTATTTTTTTGTCTATAAAGCAATGTAAATAGCATTTGTCAACTTTGGTATGAAATTATTAAAAAATGATACAGTAAAACAACTTGAAAATCACCACAGTGGTACATGGGGAGATGAAGAAAAATAATCTGTTGGAATTAGCAGAAAACAATTTGATTTAATATTTTTATGTTTTTTAAATATCTATAAAGCAATGTAAATAGCATTTGTCAACTTTGGTATGAAATTATTAAAAAATTATACAGTAAAACAACTTGAAAATCACCACAGTGGTACATGGGGAGATGAAAAACAAGAATCAGTTGGAATTAGCAGAAAACAATTTGATTTAATATTTTTATGTTTTTTAAATATCTATAAAGCAATGTAAATAGCATTTGTCAACTTTGGTATGAAATTATTAAAAAATGATACAGTAAAACAACTTGAAAATCACCACAGTGGTACATGGGGAGATGAAGAACAATAATCTGTTGGAGTTTTCAAAAAACAATTAGATTTTATATTTGTTATGTTTTTTTTAAATGTCTACACAGCAATGTAAATACCATTTGTCGATTTTGGTATGAAATTATTAAAAAATGATATAGTAAAACAACTTGAAAATCACCACAGTGGTACATGGGGAGATGAAGAACAATAATCTGTTGGAGTTTTCAAAAAACAATTTGATTTCATATTTTTATTTTTATTTTTTTGTCTATAAAGCAATGTAAATAGCATTTGTCAACTTTGGTATGAAATTATTAAAAAATGATACAGTAAAACAACTTGAAAATCACCACAGTGGTACATGGGGAGATGAAGAAAAATAATCTGTTGGAATTAGCAGAAAACAATTTGATTTAATATTTTTATGTTTTTTAAATATCTATAAAGCAATGTAAATAGCATTTGTCAACTTTGGTATGAAATTATTAAAAAATGATACAGTAAAACAACTTGAAAATCACCACAGTGGTACATGAGTAGATGAAGAACAATAATCTGTTGGAGTTTTCAAAAAACAATTTGATTTCATATTTTTATTTTTATTTTTTTGTCTATAAAGCAATGTAAATAGCATTTGTCAACTTTGGTATGAAATTATTAAAAAATGATATTGTTCTAACTTGAAAAATCACCACACAGTGGCATGGGGATATTGGAAGAACAATAATCTAAGCTGGAGTTTTCAAAACAAATTGACTCATATTTCTTTTATTATTTCTTATTTCGGTCTAAAGCAATGTAAATAGCATTTGTCACTTGGTATGAATTATTAAAAATGATACAGTAAAACAAATTTGAAAATCACCCTTTTCACAGCGGTACATGGGGAGGATGAAGAAAATAATCTGGTTAAATTAGCAGAAAACAATTTGACGACATTTTTAAGTTTTTAAACATCTATAAAGCAATGTACAATAGCATCATTAGTCGTAACTTTGGTATGAAATTATTAAAAAATTATACAGTAAAACAACTTGAAAATCACCACAGTGGTACATGGGGAGATGAAAAACAAGAATCAGTTGGAATTAGCAGAAAACAATTTGATTTAATATTTTTATGTTTTTTAAATATCTATAAAGCAATGTAAATAGCATTTGTCAACTTTGGTATGAAATTATTAAAAAATGATACAGTAAAACAACTTGAAAATCACCACAGTGGTACTAATTCTGTTGGAATTAGCAGAAAACAATTTGATTTCATATTTTTATGTTTTTTTTTTAAAATGTCTATACAGCAATGTAAATAGCATTTGTCATGATTTTGGTATGCAATTATTAAAAAATGATACAATAAAACAACTTCATCTCTGTGGTACTTGGGGACATGCAGAACAATAATCTGTTGGAGTATTCAATTTGATTTCATATTTTTGTTTTTTTAAAAAAATGTCTATATTGAGAAATAAATAATAGTATTAGTCCAGACTTTGGTATTCAGTTATAAAGTAATGAAACAGTTAAACAGCATGTAAATCAGCACAGTGGTAGGATGCAGAACAATAATCTGTTGGAGTTTGCAGAAAATAATTAGATTTCATATTTTTATGATTTTTTTGCGCATGTCAGATTAATAGTATTTTTATTTGGGAGATGGAGATAGAGAGATTGTTAATAGCATTGGTCCTGACTTTGGTATGCAGTTCTTAAAAGTAGTTGAATGACATGAAATGCGCCGTATTAGGTCTGAAGTGTTTGTTACCGTAAATATCTATATAGGCGCGCAAAAGAAATTTAAGCGGAGATGGCGTGACCGCACTTTTACGAAGCGCGGATGGTGTGACCGCAGTATTTAAATAGTGTGTGTTACGTGCAGTTCAGCGTGAACACCGGTCCCGTGGCACATTTTTGCTCATCATGATATTTTCCGTCGACGTGCATGAAGTACAAAGCTTACCCAATGCATAATATTTTCGCTTCAAATACATTGCAGATATGGAAACATTTATATTTGTGGCGAGAGAGGTAGTCTACATAAGCCCAACTTTACTTTCAGTTTCGCTTTAAATTTGTTTTGGATTGTTTAGGCAAATTTATTTATTTATTTATTTATTTTTTCATCCTCGTTCGGTTCTGAATACGGTTAAAGTTAAAGGATTTGTTGTGGAGTTAGGGAAATAATGTCGGAACATTATAACATTACGTTGTAGGCCTGTTCATTTCAGAATATAATAAAATGTGACTTATAGGCCTAGCCGCCGTGACCTGTCGGGTTTAATTTTTCCTCTCAAAGACGTACAATTTATGTTAGCATGTTTTTTTTTTTTAAAAAAAACTTCGCCAAACGAAAATAGCCGCTTGATTCGGTTAAATATTGCTACTGTCAGTTAAAAAATTTACAATAGAATTTAGCTTTGCTTCCCAGATAGTAACAGGGTCTGGGCCAAATCTGGCTTACATTTGGCACTTGTTTTTTATTCACAGTCTTGTATTCATGAAATCAATTACTATCTTTAAAAATGGCAGTAAATTAAAGTGCTGTTTTTGTGCGGTCTGTCATATTTCAGTAGCTATATACAGCAAAACTACAGCACTTCCATTAGGCTATTTTTTTTACGAAACTGTAAACTCTGATGGCATGCAATCAGTTGACAAACACCCATTCATATATAGACTATGTTATTCAATTATATGTATAAATTATTTTATTTAAAAATTTCGTGTTTTCCCTGTTTTATTCATTCAACATTCTGAAACAGGTGCCATTGTTTAAAAAAAAATGTTTTTCAAGAAAGAATTCAACCCCCCCTAACCCCCCAAAATATGAGATAAACCCAGCCCTGTACATTATACTGATTTTTGTTGCCAAATTGGTTTGGAAGAGTGGTTGAATAAACAATTAAACTGGACTTTTATGCCTGTATGACTGACAATTTAATTGATCACTGAGAGAGCATTGACTTGGTATGTTGGTATGTTGGTTCAATAGAAAAATGAAAATGTAAAAAATAGCTTAGACGTAGTAAACTACTTTTGCCATGTTGCTGTAGCTTAGCTTGCTACATTACCCAAGGCTGTAGCTTTAGTGTAGTTAAGCTTCATTTAATGAAGAGTAACTGTTAGCTTAGCTCACTACATTTTCCAAGTAGCTTGCCCAACACTGAGCATGTGTGCATTTATACTGAATGTTTTTAGACTACTGTTTTTACTACCTATAAAACCATGTAGTTTTTCTTGTATTTTTACCATGGTATTGAGGTACCATTATGTGTGGTTTTAACTGTGTTTATCATGATTTAAAATCTACGCTTGCTACTATGGGAGACCAATGCTTAATTAAAAAAAAAAAAAAAAAAATTGGGTCAGAATATATTTAACAATATAAAACTGAGGTTCCTACAGTTTTTACAGATGTTACTGATTGATAATGGACAAAAAATTACCTCTGCATCCTCAAACTACTATCAAATGTGCATTTCTAAGAGACAAAAAAAATGTTATTATTATTAGTAGTATTATTATTATTATCATTATCATTATTAGAAAACCCAAACCTGTTTGTTGATTTGAAACAATATAACTCATTAGAACATGCAGAAATTCATTTTTCTATTTAGATATTTATTTAAAAAAAATTATAATTAATGGTCTGGTTTCTACAACTTTCACTTTGGAACAAAAATCTGACTTTAAACTTGAAAGAAATAAAGATTTGACATTTATCGTGATAATTATCGATATCGACTGATATGAAAAAAATTATTGTGCTAATTTTTTTGCCCATATCACCCGACCCTAATTTGTAGCATTTTTTTTTGTCTACTGTTGTTTTTGTTGTTGTTGATGTTTTTTGTTTTTTTTTTTAAATTATTTTAGTTTTATTGTTTTACAGTTAGTACATAAAATATGAAAATGAGTAATGCTGCCTCGTCAACTAGCTAAAATACATGACATTTAAGTGTTTTAACAATTTATTTCTGGTAATGCTTAATTTAAGGTAAAAAAAAAACTAAACATTTTGCATTATGTTTTTAGCTAACTATAATATTTTTCATTTTAGTTTAGGTTTTATAGGTTTTGGTACTTTTGTTATATGCTATATTTTTTTGTAATTTTTTAACCTAAACATATATAACAAAATTGAAAAAAGTTAAATTTTATTTTTATTATTTTTTTAATTAATAGTTAGTTTTCATTACTGGTTTTAATTAGTTTGTATTTTTAGTTTTTTGTTTTAATTTAAATGTTTAGTGAATTTGTAGCATGTTTTTTTTGTTGTTGTTTTTTAAAAAATGTATTTTAGTTTTAGAGTTTTTTTTATATTTTATGAAAAAGAGTAATGCTGCCTTGGCAACTAGCTGAAATAAAATAAATGTAAGTTTATGAATCATTTATTTCAGGTAATGCTTAATTTATTTAAGGTAACAAAAAAATTAACTACATATTTTACTTGTGTTTTTAGCTAAATAATGTTGCTGAATGTTGAAATAATGTAAAAATAAGCATTTTCGTTCCAGATCTATATCACCGTTCTTCATCAAATTACACTATCACACTTCATGATCGATACCAAATTAGTTTCCACTGATACCATCATTATGATGGTGCTTGTATGAGCTCATTTTGTAAATACAATCACTCGGACGCGTCTTGAAGGCAGCATTAGTCTGTCGCGCTATAGCTAATGGCAACAGAGTGAAACCGAGTGAAAAAAGAAGGTCTCACGGGTCATTTTAGAGGAGCTTATTGAGTGGGCGAGCAATGTGACAGTGTTCATTTAGAACTCAACAAGCCTTGCTAATGTGCTAAAGTTCAGCGCTAGTGTGTGGGAGTTCAGCCTATCCACAGAGCTGCATTAGCAGTCACTTCTAAACGCAAAAACACATAGAAACCTACTGTTAAACAAGCAATATTAACTTTAAAAGGTATGCCAATACTGGAGTCCGTTCAGACTCTTAGGAAACAATAATGCACACAGAAGTGCACAAGGTCACATTGAATTTGAATCATTTTAATTTCGATGGCTAAATGTGTTTGCATGTAAGCATTTCTCTTTTTTTGCATTTGCATTTACATTCAAACAATAAACATTCTGTCATTTTACTCTCCGTCTTTTCTTTCACACCTGAATGAGATGTTTATGCAGAAGAGTGTAAAAAACAGGGACTTTCTATTAGAAACAGAGTGAATTTTTGACATTATTTACTGAAAATCGTCTATTATGTAACAGCTCTTAAATCTCACCTTCACTCACATACATTAAAACACGGTTATTCAAGAGCGTTATGGCAGGTTTGACATCAAATATTGATTTACTGAACCAACTGCATAGCAACAGCAGAGTAATATCTCACAACACCCCAGCAACTACATAGCAACACCACAGCAATCTCCCACAACACCCCAGAAACCACATAGCAAAACTATAGCAATCGCCCACAAAACTCGGCAACTGCATAGCGTCACTATAATCTCCCAGAACTTAGCAGCAACCACATACCGCCTTCCACAGACATCTGCACAACACCTGGCCTTCGCATTGTAACACTATAATCTCCCAGAACACCCAGAAACCACATGGTAGCATCGCAGTAAACTGCCACAGCACCAGGTTTGCGCAACACTATAGCAGTCTCCAGCAATATAGAAACACTATAGTAATACCACAACACCCTGGCAACCACGCCCAGCAACATTATGGTGATCTCCCAGAACACCCAGCAACCACATAGCAACACCATAGTAAAACTGCCACAACACCCTGTAGCCGCGCCGGCAACACTATAATCTCCCAGAACACCCCAGAAACCACATAGTAACATCATAGTAAACTGCCACAACACCCTGGAGACTGCATAGCAACACTATAGCAGTCTCCCAGCAACCACATAGAAACACTATAGTAATATACCACAACACCCTGGCAACCACATAGCAACATTATAGTGATCTCCCAGAACTGCCCCAGCGACCATGCTGCGCAGTAAACTGCCACAACACCTGGCCACTGCGCTGGCAACACTACAACAATCTCCCAGCAACCACACTTAGCAACACCATGGTAATATGCCACCCACGCCCTGTAGCAGCGACATACTATAGCAATCTACTGAAAACCCAGCAACCACATAGCAACACCATGGTAATATACCACCACAACCCCAGCAACCCATGGCAACACTATAGCAATCTACCAGAAGCTGGCAACCACATATGGCACCATGGTAATATACTTTACCAGCCCAGCAACCGCGCGGTAACTATGGCAATCTACCCAGAAAACCCCAGCAACCACGGCGGCGGCACCATAGTGGCGTACCCACCACAACCCAGCTTAACCGCGCGGCAACACTATAGCAATTTACCGAGGCACTTTAAGCGACTACATAGCAACACCAGAGTAAACTGCCACAACACCCTGGGCTGACTGCATGACAACACTACAACAATCTCCCAGCAACCACGCGCAACACCATGGTAATATACCGCCGCTGGCGGCTGCGTAGGCCGACACTATAGAGAACAGTGAATACCATGGCAATCTCCACAACACCTGAGTAACCGCTTAGTATTATATAATGTCCCACAACGCAACAGCGCACCCAATGACACCATAGAGAGCCATACAGCACCCTGGAAAATGAATAGCAACGCCATATTAACCTCCCACAACACCTCAGCAACTGCGCGAGCGAGCACTATAATGTCCCACAACATCCCAGCAACTGCATGACAACACCATAGGATCTCCCACAGCACCCTGGCGGCCATGACAACACCATACTAATCTCCCCAGAACACCCTAGCAACTGTATAGCAACAACTTGGGTATCAAAACGAAATACTATGGCCGCGCGAAACAACACCTGCTTGGTCCTCCCACAACACCCCTCTAACTGCATAGTAATGCTATAAAATTCCCACAACACCCAGCAACCGCGCCAACAACACTATAATGTCCCACAACATCCCACCAACTGCACAGCAACACCATACTAATCTCCCAGAACAACCTAGCAACACCTTAGTTATCTCCACACAACCCCAGTAACCGCATAGCAACACTATAGCAATCTCCCAGAACACCCCAGCAACCACATAGCAACATCATAGTAATCTTAATTAGAAACAGTTAATTTTAGGCATGATCTATTGAATCTCCTCCACTATTCAGCAGCTCTTGAATCTCATTTGCATATTAAAATACATCAAACTGATTTTGTGCGTCTGGTGTCCAGTTTCATTCTGAGGAGCAGGAAACTTTTATGATGTCATCATGTTTGGAGTTGGACAGTTTCCAACCCTATTTCCTTTCAATGTATTGAAAAGGCCATGTGAACTTGTGTTCTGCAAAAGAAAAAGTCATACGGGTCCAACACAAAAGCGAGTAAATGATGACAAAGTTTATTTTTGGGTGAACTCGTATAATACGGCTAACTGTATAATATACGCACTAACACACACTGTAAGTCTTTCATAAAGTGCAAACCCACACGGCTGAACTGGTGCCGCACACCCATAAAGAGCTCCTGGAAATCATTTTGGAATTACTAGATATTACATGACAGCTATTTATTTGCTGTCATAGTGAAATCCGCTGGTGTTAGAGGCGGCATTCTGCTTCTCAGACATCACACATCTTTAGAAGAGCTTAAAAGCTGAAATGCTAAATTAAAGCCGTCTGACTTCTGTCACTTTCACAGGCTAAAAATACAGAGATGAGAGAGAAGATGAGACTGCAAGAAGAAGAGTGATGTCATGAGTCTTTATCAAACACACTCAGCTCTTCCTAAACTCATTCACGAAATCAGTTATTAGAAGTGATGGCCAGCCAGGTCAACCACTAATATTACTAATGGTCGTATTAGAAAAACAACAACAAATAATTAGCCTTTTCACTTTAAACAGTAAGAAACCACTTAAAATACCATAATAACTACATAACCGTAATCTAGCAACCACACAGCAACACCATACTAACCCCCTACAACACTTTAGACACTGCATAGTAACACCATAGTACCACATAGCAGCACCATAGCGATCTCCTAAAACACCAATAGAAACTGCATAGCAATACCACAGTCATCCCTTTCAACACTCAAAAAACTATTTAGCAACACCATAGTAATCTCTTAAAACGGCATAGCAATTGCATAGCAACAGCACAGCAATCCCTTACAATACCAAAGCAACTGCATAGCAACACCAGAGAAACCCATACAACACTCTAGCAATGGCATAACACCACAGTAGTCTCCTACAAGACCATAGCAAATTAACAGCAAAACCATCTCCCCCAGCTGTATAGCAACACCAGAGTAACCCCCTACAACACTCTAGCAACTGCATAGCAACATAATAGTAATCTCTCACAGCACCATAGCAAGTGCATAGCAACACCATCTCCACCAACAGCATAGCAACAACACCATAGTAACCCCCTACAACAATCTAGCAACTGTATAGCAACATCATACTAATCTCTCACCACACCACAGTAACTGCATAGCAACATCATCTTCAACAACAGCATAGCAACACCATACTAACCCCTACAATACTCTAGACACTGCATAGTAACACCATAGTACCACATAGCAGCACCATAGCAATCTCCTAAAACACCACAGAAACTGCACAGCAACAGGACAGTAATCCCCTTCAACACTCAAAAAACTATTTAGCAACACCATAGCAACCATATAACAGCAGCATAATAATCTCCCACAGCACTACATAGGAACACCATAGTAATCTCTTGAAATGGCATAGCAACAGGACAGTAATCCCCTACAATACCATAGCAACTGCACAGCAACACCAGAGAAAACCATACAACACTCTAGCAGCAGCATAGCAACACCATAGTAATCTCTCACCACACCATAGTAACTGCATAGCAACACCATCTCCAACAACAGCATAGCAACACCATAGTAACCCCCTACAACACTCTAGCAACACCACAGTAAGACCATAGCAACTGCATAGCAACACTATAGCAGCCGCATAGCAGCACCATAGTAACCTCCCACAACACCCTAATAACCGCATTGAAACACCATAGTAACCTACCATAGTGACTCAGCAAGGGCAAACACGCCTCACAATTTCTTCCCAGATTTAAAGTTTAGTCCAAATTCAGTTTGAGTCCAACATTGCAATATGATTCCTGGTCATATTTCACAGCGCGTATGATGTCAGTTATGGTACACATTAGCTGTAATATCTGCTCTGAGGCACTCAGGACAGTGCAGTCATTTCTCAGGGTAATTGATCAGACAGGCGTCACAGCTGAGTTATCCGCGTTCCTTTTCATTTCTAATGAGCTGTGCTGAAACGCACCAGTGCTTTAAGCACATCTTTTTCTGGCCGACAGTGAAACCGCCCGGGATGAGAATCTTACGTCTGCGTTTCGCTGCGCCGGCACAATTCAGCCGACTGCACACGGAAAAACCATCAGCATAAATTCACTTTACCTCCAATCAGCTCAAATTCAAACACGCTAATCTGGGACAAACGCTCTGTCCCGCTACAGCGGAGCAGCTTTTCTGCTATGAGCCGAAAATTTACTTTCAATTTACTTACAGACTCAATAGACGTCATTCAGAGACAAACGCTGACATCAGTCTGTCTCATTAATCTCACGCATGTCTCATGATCTCAGCTCAAACGGTCTATCAGGTGATTGCTGAAGTTACTGATTAAAGGCGTTATCCAAAGCATAAGAAATACTAGTAAGCTGGTTGCTTTTCCTCATCCACAGTTTAATTAATAGACAGGAAAAAATTCACAGTGTGCCTCTTGTGTCTCTTGAGTTGCAAACTGTATATGGATGGACAGTATGCAGAAAATGTAAGAAATAAATGAAATGGAACACAATATGGGAATATGGTCTCTAAATGAAAATATCTTGTATTAATCAACAAAACTGTATTGAAAAAATCCATTATTTA
>VONZ01001247.1:0-183867 GCA_012976165.1 Labeo catla | reverse complement strand
AATGTTTTGACTTCACTTTTCTATAGTGAAAGGAATTGGAGACATGTCATCCATCTTTTTTTTACAGTCTATGAGATTGTAGTGTTGCTCTTTAAAGTTTTCTGCAGCGTAAACACTCTAACCCACATAGCAAAACGTAGATTAAAGATGAAAATGATCTTGTTTATTAACTTTTCATGCAAAGCAAGAAAGCCGTGTTTGCTTCAGTCTTGTACACGAGGTTAACTTTTTGCATGTTCCTTTAAGAGCTTTTGAGCGCCTACATTAATAAAATACAAAGGACCAGATTTACTAAACAGGGCAAGTTTCAAAGCAGTGCCAACTGGGTGTGGAATTTCTGTGGGTGGTTTACTGACAACATGCAAATTAAAGAACACAGATCCAACATCTCATGTACTTATCAACCAACGCAAACCGGAGGCCAAACAATGAAGGGTTGCAAGATATTTCAATAGACCTGGTATTGCATGACTCCTCCTAGTTGAGGGTTCCAAGTCGTTCTCTGAAGCAAATTAAAAATAACACAGCTTGGAAAACTATATGTTTGGATAATGTGTTTTTCTGGCATTCCAAATAAATTGATATGTGTGGAAAACATCCTCTTCCATCTACTACACACTCTCTATTCTCTGTGGTGCCTCCTAGCAACAACAACTGCACCGATTTCAAGTGCAAAATAGTTTATGCCCCTGATCACACTGAACGCGTTTTTGCAGTGAGAGGCACCTTTTTTGTATTGTTTTCTATGGGCAGTGAGTGCTATGCACGCTGTTTACGCACCCCGGGCGCCTCACGTTTTAACCGCCTGCTGCGCCTCGTTTTTGCCGGAGCGCTCTGAGCGCCTGAAGTTGAAAAAAACAAAACAACTCTGAGCGGAAAAGCACCCGACTTCATCTCGTTTTTTTTCATTGTCCAATCGAATGAATGGAGAGGCAGGCCTTCCATTGTGGTGATGAAAGTTTTACCATTGCCTAAAAAGTCTGCAGTGATGGAGGAGAAACTTTTGGTGTCTGTCGCGGTTTACCGAGAGCTATATTTTTAAGGTTTTTGCTGATATGACAGTTTACTAAACAGCTAAAAACCAAAGATTTTAGTCCGCTATAATCCTTTGATTAGATTGACAGGACGGCTGATTTGATGGTTGCCTAGCAACATAAAAACTGCAACACACTGCTCTTTTTTTAACTCAGCAAAATAAAATTGCAACTCACAATTAGGAGGGAAAACTCCAAACAGGCCAATTAAAGGAGAAGGATGAATGTTAATAGATGTGATAGCTGAGATTGAATCAAAGACAGACTCCAAGAAAAGAGACAGCAGGACAGGTCCAAAACATGTGAATTAAATTAGCTGTTTCTACATGGCATTTGTCACAGCTTGGATCAATGCCAGGGAAAATACGAGCTAGTTTACATGTTGACCAGTGAACTCTGTGGACTCTTTGCACTGTAAAACCCCATGACGAGCACAGACAGATGATGTGTGGACACGTTTCAAAGCCAACTGCCAGGTCTCTGTGTCTATCTCAATGTTAAGATCCCTAGCCAATGTGAGACGCAGACTGTCAGATGCCAAGGGATAATACGTGAGAAAAATGTTATAGATCTTAGAGATGGCTCCACAATGGTAAGGATTGATATTGGAAATGGTATCAATCAGAGTACAGGGTGGAATCAAAGGGAACCCAGAGAAACGTTTGTGGACAAAATCCCGTACTTTCAAATACCTGAAAAAATGTGACCGTGGCAAATTAAAACTTTGAGTCAGTTGTTCAAATGATGCAAATGTACTGTCAATGTAAAGATCCTTAATAGAAACTATCCCATGATCCACCCAGGCTGCAAAAGCTTTATCATTGAAAGAGGGAGGAAAAAGAGGATTAGAATGGACAGAACATAAGAGAGGTGTTGTTTGTAAAATGAAATGTTGCCTAAACTGACATCAAATCTTCAGACAATTTTTAACTATAACATTATTAGAAAATTTAAAGATGAAAACGAACAAGGGAGACACAGAAGAAATGTAAGTGAGGAAAGGTCACATGCAGTCTCCTCAATCCTCAGCCAGGGTGGAGGCTGATCATTAGAGCAACACCACAATAACATATTTTGAATATTTGCAGCCCAGTAATAAAACAAGAAGTTAGGTAGTGTTAAGCCACCCAACACCTTAGTTTTTTGCAATATGCCTTTACGAATATAAATTTGAGAAATAGAACTATCCAGATTTTTAAAGAAATGCTTTGGAATAAAAAACAAGATACACTGAAAAAGATAAAGGAATTTAGGCACTATGTTTATTTTAACACAGTTTATCCTGCCTGCAAGAAAAAGTGGCAACACAGACCAACGGTGATAATCTTCAGTCAATCGATCCAGCAGAGGAGAAAAATTACAATTTAAACAAATCAGAGTAGTTCTTGGTAACATAAATGCCTAAACTGTCCAGTGATATCTTGAATGGCCATTTAGAAAGAGGATAGGCTGTAGCTGCTGAGTTTATAGGTAAAAGCTCGCTCTTATGAAGATTCAGTTTGTACCCTGAGACCTGCCCAAATTCCTTCAATACATCTAACACCGGAGGTATGGATCTTTCTGGATCAGAAACAAAAAGTAAAAGACTGCATACTGCTCCATAAACAATCTGATAACTTTGGAAGGCTTTGATGTAGAGAGGGGCTTATTAAACGAGTGGTCTAGCATTGGATCAAGACAACAATTAAAGTCACCACCAAGAATAAATTGAGAAGAGTCTATATCTGGAAGAGAAAAGAGTCATTTTTTTTCAAAGAAATCCTCATTATCCCCATTAGCCAGGATCACAGAAGTGTCACAGCCTTTCCCTGTAACAATAACAAATAACCATTAGGGTTCGATGTGACTTTGGATATGGAAAAGGGTACTTGTGCACAAGGATAGCATATCCACGAGCCTTACTAGAAAATGAAGAATGATAGAGTTGGCCTACCCATCCCCTATGAAGTTTAAGATGGTCCGATGGTTTAAGATGGGTCTCCTGCAAAAATGGGGGGGAAGAACATTCAAACCCTAACCTGGTTGCTGTAGAGAACTGGTACAGCAACAAACAAACTCTGATACAATGATCAGCGAAGATGAACATTTCCCTATACCTATAGCACCACTCCCACAGCATTACGCAGCTAAACTTTACAGTTCAAACCTTATCAAACATCACTTTTTTTTGTCCTTTTAGAGAAACAGAAAGAAAAGGGCAATGCCTAAGACTTGTATTAGCCAAACAGCTCTATTAGACTTGGCTACTGAAGAGATACCATCGCTTGCTCCTTTTAACAGGTCACCAGTACAGTACCCTGATATTAATATAGGCCTACATTTATATAAAAAAGAAAGTCAATATTCTTGAAATCCGTAAAAAACAAAATAAAGGCCTACCAGAAAAGAGTGAGAAAATTAAAACACAAAGGAGCCAGCTCTTCAACAGCAGTGTCAATGAGACATTAATGAATAAGAGGTGTGTCAATTTGTTTGCTTATGAATTCGTATTTAAGTCCTGGACAAAATGAATCACCTCTGAAGCGGACAGCATCCATGTCTTCTCCCCGGCTTGTATCCAAGCTTGTATAACTCGGCCATGGGACCTCTGTACTCTATGCGCTGCTCTATGTGGTTAGATCAGTGAGTACAGTAATAATCTTTGGCCATCATTATGTATGCTTTGATTATATTGTGTTGCAAATAAAATACAAATGACCAAAACCCCCCATTATCTTACTCTGCTCATATTCTTTGTTACCTGCCTCATAGTGACAGTCACACTGATGGGCCATTAGGGGACGGCCTTGAATATTCATGGCCGTTATCCCTTCCTCGCATATGGCTTTCAATCACAAAACATGGCTTAGAAAATTACATCAATATATTGTTTTCTGTGAAAGAGTAAGCACGATCGTTTTATATCATTTTGAAGTAAATATTCTAGCCTACAAGAGTGATTACTCAAAAGCCTTGTTCAGGACTATTCAGTATGAGTTTTATGAGTTTTATGGCCTTATTTCAGCTACATTTATTTTCCCAAAACATACTAACCACACATAATCTTTTTTTCTAAAAAATGCAAACATGTACATCCATCTTGCTCACATATTATTGTAGCACTGTTTCTGCTGAATACAAAAAAATTATATGTTGGCCAGCAGTATGTTGTATGAAATAAGCACAAATGTCAAGGCATGTCAAAACATCTAAAGGGCCCCAAAATCACCCCAGACCCCAGAGGGTTAAATATGATTCTGCTCAGAGTGAACAATCAAACATTTTAATTTTTTTTGTTTTTAAGCACTGCTTTATGCAATTGACCAATATCAGTATCAGTATTGGAACTGGCTAATAATTGTTTGTTAAAATCGGTATGGCCAAAAAAAAAAAATCCCTACCAAATATAAAACAGTTGATAACAGCTGTAATAACATTTAGCAATTTTACTGTTACTACTGTATTTTTGATCAAATAAATGCAGTAATTGTAATGTTTCTAATATTTTGACAGGTACTGTGTATGTATACATGTGTTAGGGTGTGAAGGTATGAAATGTTCACAGTGCAGAGGGCAGGAAAAAAATTACAGTATCAATGTAATACTTAAAATGAAGTTAAACCAAATGAACGTACTTCATAAAGTATGCACTTTCCAGACATTAACAGGGTCATGAACTGAGCATCTTTTTTATTTTGTACTTTTTTTTCTGAGGTCTACTTATAATGTAATAAGGTTTATTTTTACATTTAAAAAAAAACATAATTAAGAAGTAATAGGCTATATTTTTTAGTCCTGTTTTTGACCCTCCTTATCAGAATGCTCTGAATAGGTGTGGCGGATTGTGGATTCGGTAAACACCTACTGCTGTGATTGGATAACACTTATGTATGTTTGACAGTCTGTCCTTCAAGATGGATGCTGCTGTGAAATTACTGTCAGATACTGTCAGTCTTTTAGTTTCAATCTTTTTGAAAATCCCACGTTGAATTGTTCCTTGTTTGTAAATTAATCTATGGTAAATTTAAATTGAACAAAGGACCAAGTTCTCATTGATGCAGTCTGGCAATTTCATTAAAAATAAAGTTCATCCACTCTTTTGTAACGTTGGGATCAGAAGTAAGGCAACGGCAACACTGTTTTTCCACAACTTGGCACTGCACAGCATCTTGTTTTGTTGCATCTTTATTGTGTCTGCACAGACCTGTGCGCCTCTCTTGTAAACACTACATGCATGAATCGGTGGGCAGGGCTAAACAGGCAGTGATGTCGATCTTCTGTGGAAGCGGTGCTTATCCACACTATTACATTATAAAGTAGAACATTCCAAAAGGTGTCGTTTTGGCAGACTGTCAATATAAGCCGTTTTTTAGACTAACAGCAAAGTTTTTAGTTCTGAAACTTGCAGGACGATTTTATAGTACAATGACCTCTTACATGCCAAAATATTAACAGAATTTTGGTTTCTCAGTTCATGACCCCTTTAAAATATTATTTAAAGGGATAGTTCACCTAAAAATAAAAATTCTGTCATTAATTACTCACCCTAATGTTTTTATAACCCTGTAAGAACTTTGTTCATCTTCAGAACAGAAATAAAGATATTTCTGATGAAATCCAAGCACTCTCTGACCCTACATTTTTCTTTAAATCACCCTGATTATCTTATTTCTTGCAAACCCTAAAAATATGTTTGTTGTCATAGGATCCTCTGTACCCACCCAGCCAACATGTATATGTGGGGCCCACATGGTTTCTGCTGGGTCTACATGGGTACCAAGTGGGCATGGTCCCAAAATAGGCATCTTATCTGGGGCCCCCTTGGGTCAGCTAAGTAGGTCCCACACGGGCAAAAACAGATGGGCTCCCTATGTGGGACCTAGTTGGGTCACAAATGGGAAATGAGTGCTTGGGCTCGAAATGGGCAACACAAATGGGGCCCATATGGGTTTAACAAATGGGTTAGACATGGGCAAACACAATTAATCCCATATAGGCTACCTACACTGTCCCAAGGTAGTACCCACATAGGCCACCTCTATATGGGCTCAGAATGGGGAAACACATATGGGGCCCTCTTGGTCAAACCATATGGGTAAAATATGGGCAGACACAATCAGTCCCATATAGGCTACCTACACCGGCCCAAGGTAGTACCCACAAAGGCTACCTCTATATGGGTTCTGAATGGGGAAACACATATGGGGCCCTCTTGGTCAAACCATATGGGTAAAACATGGGCAAACACAATTAGTCTCATATAGGCTGCCTGCATGGGCCCAAGGTAGTACCCACAAAGGCTACCTCTATATGGGTTCTGAAAGGGGAAACACATATGGGGCCCTCTTGCTCAAACCATATGGGTAAAACATGGGCAAACACAATTAGTCTCATATAGGCTGCCTGCATGGGCCCAAGGTAGTACCCACAAAGGCTACCTCTATATGGGTTCTGAATGGGGAAACACATATGGGGCCCTCTTGGTCAAACCATATGGGTAAAAAATGGGCAGACACAATCAGTCCCATATAGGCTGCCTGCATGGGCCCAAGGTAGTACCCACAAAGGCTACCTCTATATGTGTTCTGAATGGGGAAACCCATATGGGGCCCTCTTGGTCAAACCATATGGGTAAAAAATGGGCAGACACAATCAGTCCCATATAGGCTGCCTGCATGGGCCCAGGGTAGTACCCACAAAGGCTACCTCTATATGGGTTCTGAATGGGGAAACACATATGGGGCCCTCTTGGTCAAACCATATAGGTAGAACATGGGTAAACACAATCAATCCCATATGGGCTGCCTACATGGGCCCAAGGTAGTACCCACATAAGTAATCTTTGTATGGGTTCTGAACAGTGAAAGACGTGTAGGGCCCTCTTGCCAAACTATATGGGTCAGACATGGGCATACACAATCAGTCCTTTATAGGTTGGCTACATGGGCTCAAGGTAGTACCCACATGGGTAATCACTGTATGGGTTGTGAATGGGGAAATACATATGGGGTAGTGATCTTCCCATCACTAATATGTGGTAGGGTGACCAAACGTGCCGCTTTCTGGGGACATATTCTGCACAGGATTTCTATATTGCTTAAATTAACCAGGTTGGTTGCTTCATCATCCAGGATCATTGCATGACAACAAAGTACCACGAGAATGATTCGAAAGGATGGAGCATCTGCTCTGCTCTGCATAGCTCTTGCAGTACTTTGATGTCGTACAATAATCAATCAGCACAGTGAAAACAACCAACACCTGGTTATTTTAGGCAATTTAGAAATCATGTGCTGAATGTGTCCCCAGGTAGTGCCATGTCTGGTCATCCAAATAGGGGACCCTCTTGGGTAAGACATGAGCAAACATAATCAGCCCCATATAGGCTGACTGCATGGGCCCTAGGTAGTACACATATAGGTACTAGGTGGAGTTTCCCAGCCAGCAATGACATGTGGGGCCCAGATGGGTTAACTACGGGTTCCATGGGAACTGTGTGGGCATGGGCTTTGGCTGGGTGAAATCAGCGGGTCCCATGTAGGTTTTGTAGTATGAGTCCCACATAGGAAGCCCATATGAGCTGATTACATGGGCCCCATAAGGGACAGGCATGGGCCAAGTGGGCATGGGTTTCATCTGGGAACACATATATGGGTCTTGCATGACATATTTATGGGCCAAGTGGGCATGGGTTTGATCTGGGAACACATATATGGGTCCTGCATGGCATATTTATGCGCTAAGTTTGGTTTGAACTGGGAACACAAGTGTAGGGACCTCGATCTGCAGGTCCTGGTGGGGTGGTGGTGGGGGGCTTGTCCTGGGGGTAAGGTTGGCTCCTTGGCTATCTTGTGGGTGGAAGCCACCGCTTCTAGGTGGCTTGGTCTCAGGGTGGTGGTGGCGTGCGGTGATTGCGGGACTCTCTGGGGGGCTATGGTGGTGCGGGGTCCTGTCGGGATAACGGGGACCTTTGGTACTTGTCTGGCCGGTGCTGGCGGGTAGTCGCAGGTTCAACGAATGAATGAGCTGGGTAAAGTGAGTCGGCGAATAAGTGGTGGTTTAGCGAGTTGAGTTGAGCAAGTCAGTCTGTGGGTGGTGTGGGGAGTGAGTTTGGTGGGGTGAGTCAAGGATACTGTAGGAGAGTGTGTTGGGTCGAGGGAGGGGGGAGTGAGTGAGCTGAGCTCACGGAATGAGTAAGAGAATTTGGTGGAGGGAGTGAATTAGTGAGTGAATCAAGTGCACAAAATGTCTGAGTAAGTAAATGAGTGAGAGGATGGATGAATGGGTTAGATTGAGGAGAATGAGTAAGAGAGCAAGTGTGTGTGAGGGAATGGACGAGTGGGTCGGATGGAGGTAAATGAGTGAGTAGGTGTCCAAGGGTTTGAGCGGGTGAGTGACTGTGTATTTGGATGTATTTTTTGGAGAGATGTTTTGTTTTCTTTTTTCCAGAGATTTTTAAAAAATATATATTTTTGATTTATTTACCGGTATGTTGTAAAATTTAAATTGTTAAAGATTATGTTTGTTGTTTAATGTCATATATCATGAGTGTATTTTGTATTGTATTTTTTGGAGTTTTTTTTTTTCAGAGATTTTTTTTAAATATTTTTTTTTAGTTTACCTGTATGTTGTGACATTGTTTTTTAAAGATAATTTTTGTTGTTCAATTTAATATATTTCTTGCAGTTCAAAGCATCAAGTGTCTTGTATTTATCTTGTACTTATATTCATTCTTCATTTTTAATTTTTCTTAGATTGTTTCCTTAAACCATTTGGCATGGTTGGGCTTAGATAGGCCTTGCATGATTGCCCAGTTAGGACCAACATAAGATCCTTACAGAGCCCACTTTAAGCCCATATGGGCATTCACGGTTGAATCCTGGTGCAAGCCCACTTTAAACCCCTTTAGGCAGGTGGGGCCCAAATGGGTCTGACATGAATTACCCAGTTAAGACCCTTTACAGGTCCACCTAAAAGCCCATCTGGGCAATCACAGCTGGCCCCGAAGTGGATCCCGGGTGCAAGCCCACTTTAAACCCCTTCAGACTGGTGGGGCCCAAATGGGTCTGACACGAATTGCCCGGTTAAGACCCACATAAGACCCTTACAGATCCCACTTAAAACCCACCTGGGCATCCATGGCTGGCCCCCATGTGGATCCGGTTGCAAGCCCACTTTAAACCCCTTCAGACTGGTGGGCCCCAAATGGGTCTGACATGTATTGCCCGGTTAAGACCCACATAAGACCCTTACAGATCCCACTTAAAACCCATCTGGGCATCCACGGCTGGCCCCCATGTGGATCCCGGGTGCAAACCCACTTTAAACCCCTTTGGGCAGGTGGGGCCCAAATGGGTTTGGCATGAATTGCCCAGTTAGGACCCACATAAGACTCTTACAGATCCCATTTAAAGCCCATCTGGGTAGCCATGTTGCAGAGCCCACTTTGGTCCCATTTGGGCAGGTGGGGCCCATATCGGTCTGACATGAATTGCCCAAATAAGACCCATGCAGTACCCTTACAGGTCTCACTTTTAGTACGTCTGGGCTTCCACAGCTGGCCCCAATGTGGATCCCGGGTGCAAGCCCATAATGGGGCCCACATTTGCCGCCCATGAAGCCCTCATCTGGGCCCCACATGTCATTGCTGGCTGGGTATCTCTGCAAGTGCTGCAAGTTTAATGTCTGGGGATGCAATATAAGCTAAGCTCACTTTATTTACATTCACATAATTTCAAACACTGAGTGTTAGAACATTTGAGATTAAAGAATATAAGAAATAAATATTTGTATTCTAACGTAGTGTCCCAGATAGCACAAGTATATCTGCAAGAAATCACTTGTTCAGTAAAGCATTTGAGGTTGTTCAAATATCTGACAGACGTCTGTAACATGTCGGTTTTACATACCGTGATAGCACACGTTCATCTCTGAGACATTTAGATGAGAGAGGCTTGTCAGCCCAATGCCTTTTAGTTTCGCTTTACTTATTCATAGTTTCGCTTTACTTATTTGTCTTGCAGAAGTAAACGCAGACATCAAATAGACATCTCTGTGATGTACAGTACAGACACAGTGCTTTTTTAATGTGTATAGTTTAGAATTTAAATTTAGCTTGTAGCTAATTCTGGTAAGGCTGAGGGCCATGCACTGTCCCTGTTAAATAAACAAATAAACAAATAAATAAATATTCATGTATTTATTTGTTTACCTAACAGTGACATGCCCAAATATTACAAAACAATTATTTGACATTTCTCACCCCAAGGGCTTTCGGTTGGCCTTTCAGAAATGCCTGAAGTCCACGAAGAGGTGAAACTCCTGCCACCACCTGCTGTACATAAACAGGCACAGGAGCATTTGTCTCCGTTGTAACAGGAGTTGTTTGTGTTGGTGGTTGAAATTGGATGATGAGTGTTGAAGAGTTCATGGGTATGACGGTGCTGGACATCCTGGTTTCTGAATCTCAAACTGACCTGTACAAAATTGTAGTAAATCAAAACATGCAAACGATATGATTATGAAACAGCCCATGTTTAAATGGATCTACAGTACATCAATTAAGGCAGGGGTGCCCAAACATGTTGTTAAAGGGGTCATCGGATGCCCAATTTCCAAAAGTTGATATGATTCTTTGGGGTCTTAATGAAAAGTCTCTAATATACTTTGATTAAAAATTCTCAATGGTTTTATAAAACAACACCATTTTTTACCATGTCAAAATCAGCTCTGCAAAAATCATCTCATTCTGGTCGAGGCTGCTTTAAATGCAAATGAGCTCTGCTCGCCCCGCCCCTCTCTTCTCTCTGTGGAGTGACGATCTTGTTTACTTTAGCCGCGTTTAGCCGCTAAACTTTCTAACTACCACGTTATAAGGAAAGGCGATCGCAAAGATTCATAAAAAAGCTTATACACGCTTCTGCTGTAAGTGAAGCTGGATCATGAATGATTCGCCTGAACATAGACGGATATATGTAGATCAGGAGGCGCATTCCCTTCACAAACAAATGTAATCTACTGCATCTTCAGCGGCTCAGATGTCGGGGGTAAATGACGACCACTATGTTCATTATTACATCCAGCAACACAACACCTCAACCGCTCAATCAGAGATATTCTTGTTTAACTTACATCCCTGCTCTGGCATCAAAACAAGGAAAGTCACTGGACTGTTACAGCTGGTCTGAGGTAAGACGCTCATGTCAACCAACTATTGTGGGAGCGGCCTCTGTGGGTGTGACGCCACAATGGCATCTGAGAATGACTCGATTTGAAAAAGGGGATATTATTTTTACAGATTAATTAAAAACCACTGCATGGATTTTTATCATTATAGGGTAGATTTGTACACACTAGGGATGTTACAATATAATATTGAACTGTTCGGTACGACCTCCACAGTTCAATACCCGCTTGTGAATTGGGGTTTTTCAATTTTGCATATAAATAACTTCCTTGTTTTATTTTTCTCGGAATTTGCTGTGTGTGCCCGCGATTTCACGTGCTGAAAAGAGGAAACGCTTCCCCTCTTATATTTGAAAAAGCAACACACACAGAGCATTTTCCCTTCTAATGGCATGCAGTGATAAGCCTTTCTAAACCTGTTGTCCAAAAAAAGTTATAAAAACAAAAGTTATAAAAACATTATAATTTGTTTTTAATTCACAACATCAGTCGAGTGTTTGAAATAACTTCCTTATGTGATCTGATGTGGATTTTAATCACAGAATGAGGCAAACAAATAATTCTATACTCATATTCTATGTATGTCGATTAGCAATGGCTTATGAAAAGAAGAACACAGATAAACCATATATTATTGTAGATGAGTGTTATTGTCCTTACATTTCATAATTCAAAAACATTTATTTTATCCAGTCACAGACTCACAGCAATAGCGATGCCTTTATCCACATTAGAGAAGCTGGAAAGGAAAGTAATCAGTGCTACTTCTTTGACGCATATGTGGCTTTACTGCACAAGGGCGCCCTCTAGCGTCCAGTATCAATAAAACCCATTCTATTTTGCATATAAATTAATTAATTTCTTATGAGTTTTGAGTAACATGGTGTGTAATGACAGTGTTTTCATTTCTTGACTGTTGATTTATTTATTTATTTATTTTTAATTAAATGTTAAAAACCAGCTGTTGGGACAGTATCACCCTGTTTTAAATTAATCTGGCAGTGTTGGTTTTTAACACTTTACAAAAACTTAAAGTTTTATTGAAAATGTCTGAATTATAATAAAGTATTTGATATACTGAACATTTACATTTTAATTTCTGATTTTTTTTTTTTAAAGGGCACCTTTCATGTTATGTAAATTTTGTAGATGAATGAACAGAACAGTTTGAATGGCTTCAAACTGGGACCAATATGGGTCTTACGTTTATTGCCCAGTTGGGGCCCATCCAGGTTCTATATGAGATTCATATGGGCTAAATCATATACAGGGTTTCCACGGGTCTTAAATAGTTTTAAGTCAGAGCAGAAAGTCTTAAATTCATATGATCATTGCATTAATTTTCGTGAGGGATTGTTTCCTCATGTTTCCTTCATTTTAAAATGAAGCCATAGCGTAATTTCTGTGCTACATGGTTTAGGTCGCTCAATATTCATTAAACAATACGCGGTAGATGGCGGTATGAGCCGCTTAGTAATAAAAATCTTTTAGTTTAGTTATAGTGAACAGACAATATAATTAATACTGAACAGCTGCTCAATGCAGTGTGCCAAACGACAGTCGCAGAGCAGATCAGATTTTATTTATCACGTAGAGTGAGTCGAGCTGACTGACAAGAAGAGAGAGGTCAGAAAGACAAGACTATGGCGGAAGAGTTTCAAAACGAAATGCAAAAGCGCCTGTTTTAAAATATTTTGGATTTTGAAAAGCCTTTTCACTTATGCCATTTATTTAAGGTGATAGTGGAAGTTTCATATTTATTTGGTTCCATCGTGTTTACTGATTTTTATTTAAACTTTTTTTATTAAGCGTGCAAGGTGTATGCCGTGCTTCCAAGTTTTCTTAATCGTTTGGCTATAAACGTTCTACGTTTCTTATTTTTTTGGTTACATAGTGTTTTTCATTTTTGTATACCTATTTAAACCTTGTGTAAAGTTATTTTATCATTATTTTATATTATTTTATATTAGGCATATAAAAGTTCGTTACGTTATGTTAATGCCGCTAATTTAAAAGTGAAAGTAAAATGCGCAGTTGAAAAAAAAAAAACAAAAAAAACTCTCGTTCTTCGTAATATTAACAGAGACATAGACATATACAAACATATACACAGGCTAAGCACACGTAACGCGCCACTCCTCCCGCATTCGCTAGAAAAGAAAACGAAAATAAAAGGCGAGATGACGCCCATGTATCACTTTCAGGTGCGTTCATAATCTTGAGAAACTTTTTTGGCTGTTAACGTTAATAACGTGTTTTAATATCGGTAACTATTTTACCACCACCAACGCACCTGCCATACTAGTTTCCATCGCTTAAAATGCATTAACCGATATGAAAACAGAGGCAATAATGATCGATTAATTAAAATAATCATATGGTTTCATTAAATAACACTGTTAAAATACATAATGTGGGCTAATATGAAATAAACTTTATGTACATTACATAATATACAAATGCCTGCAAAGGGCGCCAATAATTTTTGTTGTTACACTTAAAGGACTAACAAATCCTTGTTTAATAGTGACCGAATATTTAATTCAAATATCCACTTAATGTTGTGATAGAAATGCTACAGCCTCTATAGTTTCTTCAACAAAAACATGTGGACATCACAACCCTTGCCAAAATTAACCATGTTTTTATCATAGTAAAACTGCTTTTTTTCCCATAATGAGGGAGGGGGCATAACAATACAGTTCTGCTTAGGGCACCAATTTGGCCAGCAGCTGCCCTGTTCCCTGTTTACAAGCTTAAAACTAAAGGAAAACTCAAACGAACTAATAACAAACAGTTGCTAGACACTGAACTGCTGTCAGTTTGAAAGTAAAAGTAAAACTAGAACTATAATTAGAGAACATATTGCCGTATTGTCTTCCCTTCGATTATTTTTTTTTTCCTTAAATTTTCTTTAGTTGGTCTTAAAAAGGTCTTTAAAAAGTCTTAAATTTACCCTCATAAAACCTGCAGAAACCCTGATATAGGGCCCAAGGGGAACCCATGGACAAACCATATAAGCCCCATATTGGCCCCTCCTTGGATTGTTGGCTGGGTTATAAGTGGGACCAATATGGGTCTTGTATGTGCTGCCCATTTGGGCCCCACATGATATTCATATGGGCTAATTCAGATGGGGCCCACATGGAACCCATGGACAAACCCATGTAGGGCCCATATTTACAGCCCATATGGGGCCCACACGGGAATTGGTTTAACTTAAAAAATAAATAAATTAATAAATAATACTAATAATAATACTTTTGACATCGTGTGGCCTGGAAAACAGCTCATAAACCAGGTTCATTTAATAAAGCTTACTTTTTTGTTAAATAGAAACGTGTTTAAAAATTAGACAAACTTTGTAATTATTTGTAATCACAGGACCCACCGTCCCCCGCGATTTTTTTTTACAACTCGACCACTGTAAGGAAAATATTGGGTAAGAGAACAACGCAAGACTTGCGCAACACTTCCGATTCAATATCTGCTGTTGGGAGATAATACGGTAATAATAAAATAAACTGTAAAACTGTTTGTGCTGCTAACAAGCGTGCGTATAATTAAGACAATGCATATAAATAATTTGATAATAAACACCAGTTTGCAATCTCAATGAGCAAAATTATAAAGACAGAACATTTACAAATGGCCGCCCCCAATCTAACTGGAAAAATAAGCGGAATAGGGCAGCACTTTGGGGAAGTGTGTAATCTTGTGGAGTGTTTCCCGATTCCGTCCCCATCTCTATCATTTCTATTCAGTGTGGTGTAAATATGAAATAAATAACTGTTTGTGAAATGTATAATAAATAGATTTTATGATAAACGTTCGCTACTTATAACTCGAGTAAACACTTCGCAGTAAAATCGAGTTATGTGTCAAACACAAACACACATCTAATCTCGAGACATTTATATAACAGCATCATATTATGAGAAGGACATACAGGACTTACCGATAGATAAGACAGAACTTGTAAGCTTCGGTTTACAGCGTTGAGAAATGGGATCTTATCCAGTGGCGCAACTTTCTTTTAAGAAGTGAATGGGACAGGACAGGACGTGTGTGTGTGTGTGGGCGTGTGCGAGTTGGGGGATTTCTAATCTTACATGTACTTTAATAAAATGTATTAAGAGGGGAGGGGGTGGCGGGGGGTAACTGGAATGAATAAATCTCCTCAATGTTATTAAGCGTTAATTTGACGCGCTCGTGCAGAGCCTGGAAAAAGTGGTGGTAAATCTTATCACAGGACAAACTCAAACTTTAGTTTCGATTTCCATGTGTAGCAGGCACCGATAATCGATAACTCCACATATGCGGACTACGCCACCCTATTAACAGGGAAATCTCGCTAAATATGAATAATTCACAAAAAAAGACACACAGGAACTTAGTTTCAAAAAAAGGAGTTGAGACGTGGATACCAAAGAGTACAAAGTTTATTTTACAAAATATGAATTCTAAAAGTCAATAAAAGACACAGGAGTCAGGCTGTAATAACATGGAAGACAATTGGAAACAAATAGAAACAATGCGACCGAGGCTTACCGAAGACAGGTAATCTAATTACTGAATGTAATCGCTATGTCTCAAAAATCTTACCACCCGGTGCACAAGTCACACCGCACACGCACACACACACACACACACGATCAAATCAATGTGAACACACTGCACTCCGTGTTCAAATCCCACCACCACACACGAGGGCCAACTAGTAGCCTGTCCGGAAGCCTCGATCCTGCAACACAATTAACAAACAATCAGTAAACAAATCAAAGAATGATAACAACTAGCTCTTACACAAAAGAAAAATACACAAAAAAACCCAAAATATACAAGGTTGGTTAAACACAGACCTAATATAATGATATGCTATAATCTACATCAAAATGTGGCAGATATTTACACCACCAATGAAATCAATACAAATATAAAACAAATATCAACAAAACAAAATTAGAGGCTGCTAAGCAAGACCAACAAAGTTAAATAAACTTTACAAATAAAGCAAAAGCAGCTGAAACACAACCAATGAAATCAATACAAACAAAACAAATATCAACAAAATAAAATTAAATGCTGCTAAGCAAGACCAACAAAGTTAAATAAACTTTACAAATAAAGCAAAAGCAGCAAAAATACAAACTGAAACACAACTTAGAATAAACAAAACAAACAAAACAACTGACAAATAATTTTAAGCAAAAATATACCACACAAACGAAAAACAAAACAATTAAACCACTTCAACAACCAGAATAAACAACGAATCTCGTTGGGACAGAATAAATAAAGAAACCAAAAGAATAATACAGCTACACATCGGAGGACCAGTGTAGCATCCAGGAAATCACGCCGACAAAACAGCAGCATCAACAAATGTCACCCTGCAGGCTCTGTTACATGCAATGGACCCAGATCACGCTATTCTTCCCAAGAGATAACATTAAATTACTTGTCACATAACAAAGGAATCTGCCGCAGCATTAATTGTTCTACATACCTTCTCGTTATGATCATTCCTACGCATCCACTCACATGCAGCCGCAAACATGAAAGGACATCAAAGCGCCGATCCCGCACGGGATTACGGAGGGAGAACTTTAAGGCAGCGAGAGAGAACGGCCGCCATACAAAGAACCACAACTGATGCTCTCCATAAGGAAACTATAAACCAAATACATTAAATGAATTATCCCAAGCCACACATCATGATGCTAATGGGTTAGCCAAACAACGCATACCTGTAAGAGCGGAAGGGGCAAACGCGGAACTGGCGAACCTCAGGCAGTGACGCACAACCGGTGCTCGAACACACATCTGGTGTCGTACAATCCCCTCCTATGTGATTGGACAACTCATATTTCGCTTATTATTATTCAGTTCCTCTCACTACACATGCATAAACGACAAGCACCATCCCATCCTAACGCTAAACGACTGTGATTGGTTTATCATGACGCAAAACGGCTGGACAATCAAGGTGGATGTAGATTTTTACAGGAGGATATGTCATGTTTGGAACTCAAAGAGTTTTTTTTTTTCTTTTGTTACCGAAACAACAAACCTCTGTTCTCTTACACAATCATTATTGGATGGTACTGCGAAAATTTATATTGTAGCAATACGGGAAAAAGTCTGTGCCAGCTCTTGTACATTACCCGTAATTAAGAAGTATGGGAAGGCGGGAAAAGATATACAATGAGTAAAACGGAGGTGAAGGTGCGTGTGGGGAAAAAAAGTTTTGAGAACTCAAAGACTTTCTCTGATTTTCTTTTTCTGACTCTTTGGATTGAGTTGATTTTGAACTGAAGGACTGAACTGAACAAGGAGCAATACTGTTACTTATTTCCATTTATTGTATTTTTTCTCTTCCTCTTTAATTTCCCCAAAATTGTTCAAATACTGGGAAACTGAATATTGTAATTTTGTTTGTGAATTTTCCAAAATAACATTCTTTGACTTAAAAAAAACCAAAATAGTTTCAGTCTCTGAAAAATCTTGAATTAACTTCCCTCCAAGACTGTGCTGACTATGTTTGGCTCTACCTTCTCATGTGAGCAGTCTGAACTTGGTCACCTATGAACCATACTACAAAGCTATTATCAAAACAAACAAACAAACAAAAAAAGGCCAGAAGCCACACTAATTGTGAGTATCCCCAATGAACTGTAAATGCTCTTTATCATGGACATGTTTTCAGGTGGAAATTCAATTGAAAACCCTGCACAAAATGTAATTTCTTTATAATAGTAAAATGGTCAATTATGAATGGTCAAGTAACTAGGGCTGTCAGTCGATTAAAATTTTTAATCCAATTACTTACATGTGTTGATTAATTAATCAAATTAAATCGCATATTAATCGAAAAGTAAATTTGACTCTGAAAATACCTACAAAAGATTATTTAAAGCTTTTTTTGTGTGTTAAATGAGAAAGTATCAAGTAGACATTATAAATTGTAGCTTTAGACAAATATTTTATTTAATGCAACATAAAATTTATTACACAAACAGCCTAACGTGAACTGCAGAACATAAAGAAGATCGTTCGAGAAACATCTCAGTATTTTTTGTTCATATAATGAAAGTCATGGTAATCAAAACAGCTTTGTTACCAACACTCTTCAAAATACTGAAACGACATGAGGGTGATTAAACGATAACAGAATTATTATTTTTTGGGGTGAACTATCCCTTTATTGTTTTTATTATATTATATTATATTATATTATGAATAATAATTTGTAGCCTTCTTTTTTGTTATTGAAATGATATTCTAAATAAGAAACTAAATCTTCCAGCAGGTGGTGGTAAATGTCTTAACGAGTCATCCACAATTTGTTCAAAACGTGGATTCATTCAGAAACTAAACACTACTGTGTTGCTTGGAGACATGCAACAATTCTGATATGGCTTCAAAGGTAATATATTCTCTGCAAAATCAAGCAAAAACACAATATAATGTTTCAAATATAACACAATATTAACTTTTTTATTTACTGAACAGCTGTATTAAATCACATTTAAGCTGATATCGGGACAAAATCAGCACTGGTGTCATATTGCTCTTGCTGACTGTGTAATATCATACACATCTGCAAGATGTCTGTTAAAGATCCCTTAATCTATAAAGCATCTGCTGTGTACAAATGTCTGGTTAATTTTACGTACATTCTAAATCATAAAGACATCTAATAGACATCTATTTGACATCTGATACGAAATGTCCAATAGACGTATTGCAGATTAGCAAACAGTCTTCTTTTTGATAGCATGCTGCTGTGTTTGACACATGACTTATTTATTGATTCAGTTATTATTGACTATTGTTTAGGTATGTTATCATGCTGCTATGATAATAAGTGTTTTTCCCCTTCCCTTAAGGTTCTGAATATTGTTTCTTTTTATCAAAATAAAACACTGGTCATAAAATAGTAGTACAAACCAAAGATTTGCAAAGAAAACTGTTGGAGTTGGACATTTTAATAAGGATCAAATGAGTGAGTTCACCTTTGAGAATAAAAACCAACCTGTTTGTTGCTCAGTACCTTGTTTCAGACTGAATGATTCTTCAATCTTCACGTCTTCTGTTAAAGAGGAGACATCTTACGTGTGCTATCTAAACGTATTTAAAACACATTAAAAATCTTACAGAGACCAAACTTTTGACTGGCAGTGTAGCATCAGTAAATGTTTTCACCTATTGTAATAATTGTGAGTCACTCAGTGGTCCTCAGTGTGAAAAGACAGATCTCAAAATCATACAGTCACTGCTGGAAACGGGTCACATAAGCAGAAGATGCTGGAAAACCTGAAAGTTTTCAAGAGCTGGAGGATTTTTTACAAGAACAGCAGGCAGGACAAACAAGGGACTCATGAACAACTATCACAAAACATAAAAACAATCATGGATCATCCAGGAAACAACACAGTATTAGGATTCAATGGTATGTAAATGTTTGAGTAGCTGATATAAATTCATTTATTTGGTCCTGTGGAGTTTATGTAAACATCTGTTATGTGAAATAGTTTATTCAGGACAGTACTAAATAAACATATGCAATTTTTATGATCCCCCTTTGGTAAAATCATTACAATTTTGCATAATGTGCAAGTGGCATTAAATGTATAAGCAAAAATGTAGCTTTGGATGCTTTTTGAGTGTCAGAGTTAATGCTTAAAAGAAATAAATGACATGATAATTCAAAGTGATCTAAAATACTTCTCAGATGTAACTGTAATTTTATTAAAGCCCATTTTAAATGTAACGGTAATAAAATACACTTACTCATACTTTAACAGACATCTTGCAGATGCTATCTGGGGTAGGTCTGCAAGATGTCTGTTAAAGATCTTTTGATCTGGAAAGCATCTGCTGTGTACAAACATCTGACAGATGTCTGTAAGAGGTCAATTTTTGCATACATTCTAAATCATAAACATCTTAAAGAAGATGTATGTGTGCTATCAGGGTACCCCTATGCTTATGGGTTTTCTTTTATACGTCACAAATATTTACATATATGAAAAACTGTGCAAACAATACAGTGAGAGAAAGGTTTGTTTAGTTATATGTAAACCTAAGCAATAACTCTTGAAATAGAAATTGAGTGTTTTAATAAAGCTATTCCATGTAAAATTGTGGTGCAGTACATATTGCAGCATGTTGGAAAAACACAAGCACTAGTTTCTAAAACAATTTATAGAAATTTATTATTTAATATATTGTATTATGTTTTCTAATGCATTCCTGTGTATTTTGCTTCATTAAGGAACACTGTCCACTTATTCATAGTTATTTGGATTCGCTGTATGGTGGAGGAGCATCTGCAAGCTGGTGATGAATGGAAGAGCTGCTGACCACAGGTATCTGCTAGAAACACACACACACACACACACACACACATATATATATATATATGTTATATTTTGTCTTTTTGTTTTGACTCTCATTTTACTCAAACTGGGGATCAAGCGTCTCCTACCTCTGAGCTGTTAAGATCATGGAAATGACTGGGCCAGAAACCAGAGGGCTGTGGAGGTAAAACCTGAGCAAACTGCACCTTCGGAAAAAAAACGCAGTGTTTTATGCCTTCTTACTGTGAGATGTCACACATGCAATTACACTGGCAGACAGTTTCAGTATTACATGTTTCTAAACCTCACAGTATTTTAAATGAAGTAGGAAAAAGCAAATGACAGATCTAAATCCTTCTGAAATGTCCTGGTGTGGATTTCTTGATTTCACAACTGAAAACTACATGACATTTCTTAGAAGATGGTAATGTTGCCCTTCTTGAAGCAGTTAAACATTAAGTTTCCTATCGATACTTCACTCGTACCTTGTCTGCTTAGACGCTATGGGGAAAAACTCCTTTTTCTCTGAAGACTGAAGCCTTTTTCAATCACGCAGTGTAACTGCACAGCCATTGGTTCGTGCAGTGAATTAAAAACAAACTAATGGCTCGGTAACGGCAACGAAGCCCGCCAGAATGAGTCTCGCTCTTCTCTGCTGGTGGATCTCCTCCAAGGAGTTTCTCTTCTCTCAACGAAGCTTGGAGAAAGAAACAGCAGAGTCAGGGAGCTATGAAACCGGGTCTGAGCGATCTTACGCCGGCGCTTTCTCCCCACTGCACTTTGCCCCTGTACAGCGACAACCCACTAGAATTAATCCAACCCCTTGTCACGCGGGCTGAGGCCTGGCAGGCCATTCCCAGAGTGTCAGACTGGGGTTTGGGGATAATAAAACTAGGCTATACACTTTAATTCGCTCAGAGACCCCCGTGTTCAGTGGCGTGGTCTCCACCTCATTTCAGAGCAAGGATGCACACGTCTTGTGCACCAAGGTGATGAATCTGCTGGCTAAAGGAGTCATAGAAAAGATCCTCCTGTAGGTCTGCCCAGGGGATAGGTTTTGTTCGCTGGATCTGAAAGGTAGTTACTTTTTACATCCAAATTGCCCTCCACCACAGACGATTCTTGAGATTCGCCTTCAAGGGAGTGGCATATCAGTACACGCTCATTGTCTTTGTGCTGTACATAACTGTACATATTATCTCACAGATCCTTTCTCCTCAGCCACTTGGATTGCCTGGGAGTCAGGGTCAGTTTTGCCAAGGGCACGCTGTCTCCCAGCCAATGGCATCGTGGCTTCATTCAAATTTGAAGCTCTCGCCTTCTTAAGACATTTCAGAAGATTCTGGGCCTCATGGCTCCTGCGTCTCTAGTGCTTCAGTTGGGCCTGCTTCGTGTGTGGCCCCTTCGGTACTGGCTGAAACCAAGAGTTCTGTCCCATGCCTGGCGACATGGACGCCTTTGTGTCAAGGTTCTTGGAAAGATCTTCGGTGGATAGAACGGGGCGTGCCCCTGGAAATTGTCTGTAGAAAAAAGGTGGTTTTGGCAGATGCTTCCCAGATAGCACACATACGTCTGCAAGATGTATTTTAAAGATCTCTTGATCTGGAAAGCATCTGCTCTGTGGAAACGTCTGGCAGACGTCTGTAAGATGTCAGTTTTACATACATTCTAATTCATATACATCTTAAAGACATCTAATAGACGTCTATTTGACATCTGATAGGAAACATCTAATAGACGTATTGCAGATGAGCAAACTACATCTTGCAGATGTCTTGCAGATGTAAATGCCGACGTCAAATAGACGTCTCAGAGATGTACGTGTGCTATCAGGGTTCTAACTCAGGTTGGGGAGCATTGTGCAATAACTAACAAATCTGCTTTCGGGCACTGGTCCAAAAAGGGAAGTCACCTTTGGATCAAATGCCTGGAAATGGTGGCAGTATGTTTAGGCATTCGCACTTTTCTGCCCGATCTCGAGGACACCATGTCTGCTTGGACAACATGATGGTGGTGTCTTATATAAATCACCAGGGCAGTTTCTCCTGAAAGCGCCTCTTCATTCTGGTAGAGCACCTCTTGGAATGGGCTCAGCTCATTTTGCATTCACTGAGATCAACGCATGTGCTGGGCAGACTGAACCAAAGAGCAGACATGCTATCTCGGAGCAAAGTCCTCTTGGAAGAGTGGATGCTTCACCCTCAGAGGATTCAGGTAATTTGGGGGTTCTTTGGCAAGGCAGAGGTTGACCTCTTCGCCTCAGAAGACAACTCTCATTGCCCAGTTTATTTTTCCAAAGACAAGCATGCATTGGCCCAACCTCCTCCTTTACACTTTTTCCCCCACAGGTCATCAGGCAAATCAAGGATCAAAAATACAAGGTTCTGTTAGTGGCCCCACTCTGGAGGAACCAGCACTGGTTCACAGAGCTTTCTCGGGTGCTCTCAGCAGTCCTGTGGCCCATTCCCCTGAGACAGGATTCCTCTCTCAGGTGAATAGAACAATACCTGTGGGCTCTGCACCTGTGGCCTCTCGATGGGAGCCTGCAAACCTCCCCAAGAGTATACTGAATACATTCCCTCAGGCTAGAGCACCATCCATGAGATGGCTCTATGCCCCTAAATGGTCTGTCTTCTCCACCTGGCATGTAGCCCGCAGCATAGACCCAATTTCATGTGACATATCTCTGATATTGTCCTTCCTGCAAGAGCTGTTGAATAAGGGTCATTCCCCTTCCATGCTCAAGGTCTATGTAGCAGCCATAGCAGCCTCTCATGCTCCTATAACTGGCCAGTCAGTGGACAGGAACAACCTAGTTGTTTTTTTATGGGGTCTAGGAGGCTCAAACCACCTCATCCCATCACCGTCCCTTCAAGGGATCAGCCCACAGTGTTGAAGGCCCAGAAGAGCCCTTGCCCCCATCTCTGATGTTAAAAACTGCTCTGCTACTGGCCTTAGCATCAGTAAAACACATGGGGGACCTGCAGGCACTCGAATTTGCCTGCCTCAAATTCAGTCCCAATGACTCTAAAGTGGTCCTGAAAGCAAGGCAGGGCTATGTACCTAAGGTACTCTCGACTCTGTTCAGATAATAACTCTTTTGGCACTTCCTCTTTTGGAGCAAGACCAAGAATTTAACCTTCTCCGTCCTGTCAGGGCGTTCAGGAGTTATACTAAGCTTTCCGCTCTGTTCAGCCGGAACAGTTGTTTGTATGCTTCAGTGGCTGCACCAAAGGGCTTCTGGTCACGAAGCAGAAACTGTCCAAATGTGCAGCTGATACTATTATGCTGGCATACTCCTCCTTGGGCCTAACATGCCCCATGGAAGTAAGATCCCACTCAACTAGAGCCGTCCCCACGTCCTGGGCTTGGTCTAGCAGTGTGTCCATTGCAGAAATTTGTGCGGCGGCCGGCTGGGCCTCACCGTCCACATTTTCCAGGTTCTGTAATCTGGATGTTCTGGCCTTGTGGGCCCAGGTCCTCTCTTCTTAAGGTGGGCTCACTCTTAACAAATCCAGTTCTTGGCAGTTGCCTCCTTCCTGTACGCTCTTGGCCCTCAGGTGAGTTCAGAGGCTGTACAGATTTCTTTTGGATGGAAACCCTCTGGTGCTTGGGGCGAGATCAATTATTAGTCATTCCTCTAGCATAGCACGGGCGGGATTGTACCGGTTCCCCAAAGTGTCTTAGCAGATGAAGTACGAGTGAAGTACCAATAGGGAACCTACTCGGTTACTAATGTAACCTCGGTTCCCTGAGATACGGGAACAAATACTGTGTTGCTGGCCATGCTATGTAGCTGCACAACTCAGTCGTCGCTTCAGTCGAAGTAACCTGAGGATCCTATGGCGAAATGCCCACTTATATAGCCAGATGGCCCCACCCATTCTGGTGGGCTTTGTTGCCATAGGTTCATGCAGCTCTGCTACCGAGCCATCAGTTTGTTTTTAATTCACTGCATGAACCGATGGCTGTGCAGTTACACTGCGTGATTGAAAAAGGCTTCAGTCTTCAGAGAAAAAGGAGTTTTTCCCCATGGCGTCTTAGCAGACACAGTACTCATTCCCATATCTCGGGAAACCAAAGTTACATTAGTAACCCAGTATATTTGCTAACAGCTGCTAAACACTATTAAGAGAAAAGGCAGTCTTCAATAATTCACACACGATTAATCAGTCTTTAAATTTGTGACTTCATTTACATTTAGCATTACATTACATTAGACGCTTTTATCCAAAGCGACTTACAAATGACGACAATGGATGTAAACTAAAGCAAATGGGTCTTTAGACTCATTCTCTGGTAAGTGATTAAATGCACTGAATCCCAAGCACAGTTTGAAAGTGTGAGGTGGATTATTTTTAGAGAACCAGGTTTGTTAAATTATTGTTTGCTCAATTATTTTTAAGTTCTATCAAGGGGAGAAAATATCAGAAAACACACAGGTTGAACGCAGGCCTTGGGCCATACTATATTTTAACTATTTAAGCACATGGTCTAAAGTGCACAGGTGCATTAGGGCGCTCTTTAAATAACAAGAAAAAAAAAATTGTTGGTCAGTGGCACCGTCTATTTCAGTTGCCTCAAAATAGCAACGTGACAACAATGCGTCTGAACCTCGTTTTCAGACCAGCACACCCACGGGCGCACAAATGGGCGCAAATGCATTTGCCATTTAAACAACGTGGCACAGGATGTGAAAAAGATAATTGCGCCAGGCTGAAACTAGCAATAAACACTTATTGCAATAAACAACTTATTTTTATTCCAAAAGTCTTTAAAGGAGAATTCCGACAAAAAAAAAAACAGCAGGTAGGATGATGTAGTGTGATGATTTTGAAGTTGGAGGAGAAAATGAGATGGGAGTTTTTTGACATACCCTAACTGTCTTGAACCGAAGTACACAGAGTAAGCATGCACATTGCAGAGCTAGACAAGACGAAAGTGTATAAATTGTACTTTAGAAAAGAACCGATCGTTCAGAGCCCTTTGGAGCTGCATTTAAACTGCATTTTGGAAGTTCAGACCCTCAGGCACCACAGAAGTCCATTATAAGGAGAAAAATCTGGAGTGTTTTCCTCAATAAATATAAATTACTTTACGACTGAAGAAAGAAAGACATGAATATATTGGATGACAAGGGAGTGAGTACATTTTCTGTAAATTGTTGTTCCGAATATGAACCACTCCTTTAATCCGACACACAGGTAGAACTCACATTGAGGAGTCTGGACAATCAAACACACAAAGAACTGAACTTAAGTAGTGGAGATAATGTGACACACACCTAAATGTAAAGATTAAATCAAATCAGATCTGTGCACACTCTAATGAATAACACATTCTGTGTTGACCAAGGATTCGTTTAGAACTACAAGCATGCACAGAAAGTGTTAAAAACAAACATAGCAGATATGTGAGACTGACAGAGTAGTTAATCATCAATAAATAACCTGATGAAAAAATATTTCATGTTTTCGGTGTTATATACCATCTACAACAACATTAAGAATTATTTTATTAATTTGTGTTCATGGGGTTAAATCTATGCATGCAAAACAACGTGGCATGAAAGTTTTATGCAGTATGTTTTTAGGGCAACTGTTTACCACGAACTCTATCTCTGCAAGTGTTACAAGTTTAATGTTTGGGAATGCAATATGAGCTAAGCTCACTTTATTTACATTATTTACATTCACATAATTTCAAACACTGAGTGTTTGAACATTTGAGATTAAAGAATATAAGAAATAAATATTTGTATTGTACCGTAGTGTCCCAGTATATCTGCAAGATGTCTGCTAAAAATCACTTGTTCAGGAAAGCATTTGAGGTTGTTAAAATATCTGACAGACGTGTGTGACATGTCAGTTTTACATACCCTGATAGCACAGGTTCATTTAGATAATGAGAGGCTTGTCAGCAAAATGCCATTTAGTTTTGCTTTACTTATTCATTTCAGCTCAACGTTTGTATTCTGTATTCACTAGCCTAATTTGCGTTTTACTTTATAGTTTAATATAAAATAAATGCTATTGTTTAAGGTTAAAGGGTGTTTTCCTGTTTCGTTTCTCTGTGTTGTAAACTCTACCCTGATAGCACATGTACATCTTGGAGACGTCTGCATTTACATTTGTGATATGTATTTTTTTTTTTAGAGTATTTGCATACTGCAATACATCTAATAGGACATTTCCTATCAAATGTCAAATAGACGTCTATTAGACATGATTTAGAATGTATGTAAAACTGACATCTTACAGACGTCTGTCAGATGTTTGTACACAGCAGATGCTTTCCAGATCAAGTTATCTTTAACAGACATATTGCAGACGTACATGTGCTTTATGGGTACATTCTAAATTATAAACATCTTAAAGACATCTAATAGACGTCTATTTAACATCTGATAGGAAACATCCAATAGACATATTGTAGATGAGCAAACACTCTAAAAAAATATGTCTTGCAGATGTAAACGCAGACATCAAATAGACATCTCTGTGATGTACATGTGCTATCAGGGACGTGTGCTATATGGCACATACATCACAGCATTTATATCTGTAAGACGTATTTTTTTAGATTGTTTGCTCACATGCAATACGTCAATAAGATGTTTCCAATCAGATGTCAAATCGACGTCTATTAGATATATCTTTAAAATGTTTATGATTGTAACGAAGGCGCTGAGGCGGCGTTAGAATCCATATGCAGAGGTTTATTGTACAAAGCAGCAAACATACACGTAAAACCAGGCAATGGGTCGTTAACCAGAAAGCAGTCCACTCTTTCGACAGTCCAAGGGTAATCCGTAAATCGTAGTGAGAAAGCCAGGCAATAAGGTCAAACCTTGATATCAGTCCACACAGTTCAACAATCCAGAAAGGGTAATCCAAGAAATCGGTAGTCAGAAAACGAGGCAGAATCATACACGTGCAAACAAATCAGAGTAATCAGAAAACGCTTGGTAAGGCAGGTAAACTGGCAATACTTCGCAATGTGTGAGCACATGGTGAGTCCTTAAATACTGCCAAACAGGAAGTAGCAGTAGAAGCAGCAGAGGGAGCGCGCAGTCAGTATTCGGGTGATGGCTCCCTCTGCTGGCTTGGCATTACAGAACCCCTCCCTCTAGGAGCGACTCCTGGAGCTCGACGAGGACGTCCCCGTGGTCGTGGTGCTGGACGGTCGGGTCTGGCTCGGTGGAATTCCTCTATGAGAGACGGATCCAGAATGTCGTTGGCGGCTACCCATGACCTCTCCTCAGGTCCATAGCCCTCCCAGTCCACCAAATATTGGAGCTGACCCCCTCTACGCCGAGAGTCCAGCAACTCCTTCACCTGATATGCAGGCAAGCCGTCCACTTCCAGGGGTGGCGGTGGTTCTGGGGCCATCTGGCCGGGGTCAGCCTCCGGGTGGACCGGTTTGAGGAGCGATACATGGAAGGAGGGAGAGATACGGTAGTTAGGAGGAAGCTCAAGCTGGTATGTAACTTCATTAATTCGTTTAAGAATTTTAAATGGGCCTACATACCTTGGGCTGAGCTTCCTGCTGGGCAGCCGCAGCTTGATGTCCCGTGTAGAGAGCCAGACCCGCTGTCCAGGTTGGTAGGGAGGGTGTGGCAGGCGGCGTCTGTTGGCCTGAATCTCCTGATTCCTTACAGCCCGCTGGAGACGCACATGGGCACTGTCCCACACCCTCTCGCTACGCTTAATCCAGTCATCGACTGCCGGCACTGAAGACGGTTCACCTGACCACGGGAACATCGGCGGCTGAAACCCCAGGACACACTGAAAGGGGGTGAGGCCTGTAGAGGAATGGGTGAGTGAATTTTGGGCATATTCAGCCCAGGGGAGAAACTCTGACCATCTGTGTTGCTCACGACTGCAATAGGTGCGAAGATATCGACCGATCTCCTGATTTAATCTCTCCACCTGGCCATTACTCTGAGGATGGTAACCTGAGGTGAGACTGACATTAATGTCGAGTTGCTTGCAGAAGGCTTTCCAGACTTGGGATGTGAACTGAGTTCCTCTGTCGCTTACAATGTCCTCAGGTAAGCCATAGACACGGAAGACATGGTGGAAGAGGGCTAAGGCAGTTTCCATGGCTGTGGGGAGACCTTTCAAAGGAATTAAACGGCAGGATTTGGAGAAACGATCGATGATTACCAGTATGGCTGTGAACTCCTGGGAAGGTGGCAGGTCAGTGACGAAATCGATTGATAGATGGGACCAGGGGCGTTGTGGAATAGGTAAGGGCTGGAGTAGACCTGACGGTAGTTCCTTGGGGGTCTTAGATTGAGCACAGATCTGGCAGGATTTGACATAGGTAGCGGTGTCTTTGGTCATGGATGGCCACCAGAATGAGTTCTTTAGGAGATGTAGAGTTCGTGATATACCTGGGTGGCCAGCACTGAGAGAGGTGTGGACCCATTGGAGTACTTGGTGACGCATTTCTTGAGGTACGTAGTGCTTATTAGGTGGACATTGTGGTGGTGGTGGATCTTGATCGTGTCTGCGTTGGATTTCCTCCATGATATCCCATGAGACAGGGGCCAGAATGACGGTGGGTGGAAGGATGGGTTCCGGTGGATGAGTGTCTAGATGAGGATCATGTTGCCGGGAGAGAGCATCTGCCTTGCTATTTTTGCTGCCTGGTCGGTAAGTGACTGTGAAGTTAAACCGGGTGAAAAAGAGAGCCCATCGAGCCTGGCGTGGATTTAGTCTCTTTGCACCTTTGATATACTCGAGGTTCTTGTGGTCTGTGATTACTTGGAAGGGATGACGAGCGCCCTCCAGCCAGTGTCGCCACTCTTCGATAGCTGCTTTCATGGACAACAGCTCCTTGTTTCCAACGTCGTAATTTCGTTCGGCACTGGTGAGTTTTCTGGAGTAGAAGGCGCAAGGATGGAGTTTGCCTGGTTGACCATGACGTTGAGAGAGAATGGCTCCAATTCCACAGTCCGATGCATCCACCTCCACGACAAACGGTAATTCGGGATTGGGGTGCTTCAGAATAGGGGCTGACGTGAAACTTGTCTTGAGTGCGGAAAACGCTCGATCTGCCTCCTCTGTCCAACAGAGTTTCTTGGGTTTGTTCTTTAACAGTGAGGTAAGAGGAGCAGCTATGGTGCTATAATTACGTATGAATTGTCGGTAGAAATTTGCGAAGCCCAGAAATCTCTGAAGCTCCTTAATGGTTGAGGGTTGAGGCCAACCTGTGACTGCCTGAATCTTCGTGGGATCCATCTTGACCCCCTGGTGACTGACCTCATAGCCCAGGAAGGATGTCTGGTGGACGTGGAATTCACATTTCTCTGCCTTGACATACAATTGGTTATCCAGTAGACGGGATA
Source organism: Labeo catla (assembly GCA_012976165.1). Taxonomy (NCBI): domain Eukaryota; kingdom Metazoa; phylum Chordata; class Actinopteri; order Cypriniformes; family Cyprinidae; genus Labeo; species Labeo catla. The sequence goes on along the minus strand of VONZ01001247.1, from coordinate 153,949 downwards.
AGACTGCATGCACGTGAGTGATGTGTTCTGTCTCTGACTTGGAGTAAATCAGGATATCGTCAATGTAGGCGATTACAAACTTGTTCATGAAGTCCTTCAGAATTTCATTTATGAATGACTGAAATACAGCTGGGGCGTTGGCTAACCCATACGGCATCACCTGATATTCGTAGTGCCCCCTAGTGGTGAGAAATGCAGTCAAGTTTGGTGTAAATGGTGGCTTCCCGCAGTTGTTCTAGAGCCGGGGGTACAAGAGGCAATGGGTAACGGAACTTTATTGTGACGTTGTTGAGTCCACGGTAATCGATGCACGGCCTCAGACCTCCATCCTTCTTGGCTACGAAGAAGAAGCCTGCTGCTGCGGGGGATGTTGATGCACGGATGAAACCTGATTCTAGTGCTTCCTCAATGTACTCCTCCATAGCCTGGTCCTCCATTCTAGACAACGGGTACACCTTACTCTTAGGTGGCATGGCGTTCGGCAGCAGGTCAATGGCACAGTCCCATGGCCGGTGTGGAGGGAGTAAGGTAGCCTTGGTTTTGCTGAAAACTTCTGATAGATCTTGATACTGCTCAGGAATGGAGATTTTTACCTTCGTGTCTGGACTTTCAATGCTTGTGGTGAGACAGGGTTGTGGTTGAGCAGGAAGACAGTTCCTTAAACAGAAATGTGACCAGTGAGTTAATTCCCCTTGATTCCACGAGATGGCAGGATCATGGATGGAGAGCCAGGGGAATCCGAGGATAATCTCGTACTTGGGTGAATCAACCACATACAGGGTAATGTTCTCCTGATGAAGTAATCCAACCTGCAGTTTCACTGTCTTGGTTTGGTGGTGGATGCCGTGGTCGATGAGAGTATCATTGATGGCTTTGATTCGAATGGGCGGGATGCATGGTTGAGTTGGAATGTTGAATTTTTCTACGATGTCCTTATTGATGATGTTCAACGCAGCCCCAGAGTCAATCATCGCTGTCAGATCGAGAGAGAGGGTATCAGTTCTTATGGTAACCGGCAGTGTCAAAGATTTGTATTGTAATATGGAGAGGTTTTGGATATTTACCTTTGAGGAGGTCTTGGATTTGAGTGGACATCCAGTGCTACGGTGGCCTGGTTCACCGCAGTAAAAGCACAGGTGATTTTGACGGCGTCGAGTACGTTCCTCCTCAGATAATCGTGAAGCGTTTATTTGCATGGGTTCGATCGGTACTTGTTCTGTTACTGAGCTGGAGCTCGGGGAGTTGCGATGATAACTCTTGGCTGAGCGTTGTTTGGGTGTCTGCCTCATGAGATTATCAAGTTTAATGGCGAGGTTAACCAGTTCTGAAAATGATGAATTCTCTCGTCGGCAGGCGAGCTCAGTTTGTAAATCACTGTTCAAACTGTTGTAAAAGACGGCTTTGAGAGAAACATCATTCCATCCGCTCTGAGCTGCTAGAGTACGAAACTCAATGGCGTAATCAGCTGCGGTGCGGTTGCCTTGACGAGCGTGAATGATTTGATTCGAAATATCCCTGCCCCCTGCGGGATATTCGAATACTTCCTGAATTTGTTGCAAGAAATAGTCAACAGATCGCTTAAACTGTGAGTCGGCATCCCATACCGCTGAAGCCCAATCGAGAGCCCTCCCTGTGAGCAGCGTCATGAGAAACGCACATCTTTTCTCTTCAGATTCAAATCGTTCAAGTTGATAATCAAAATACAGTTTCACTTGTCGAATAAACCCTTTGCATTGCTCAGCTGTGCCATCGAATTTGGTAGGGAGAGCAAAGCTTACCGTAGAAGGTATTGGTGGAGGGAGGGCTCGCACGTAGTGTGTCAGATGTTCGTTGACAGACTGCAGCTTCGTAAGCTGTTCTTGATAATTCTTTAGGAGTTCGCTCTGATAAGCAAACGCTGCTTTGCAAGTTGGAGACCTCCGCTGGATTCAAGGGAGGCGAAGTATTCTGTAACGAAGGCGCTGAGGCGGCGTTAGAATCCATATGCAGAGGTTTATTGTACAAAGCAGCAAACATACACGTAAAACCAGGCAATGGGTCGTTAACCAGAAAGCAGTCCACTCTTTCGACAGTCCAAGGGTAATCCGTAAATCGTAGTGAGAAAGCCAGGCAATAAGGTCAAACCTTGATATCAGTCCACACAGTTCAACAATCCAGAAAGGGTAATCCAAGAAATCGGTAGTCAGAAAACGAGGCAGAATCATACACGTGCAAACAAATCAGAGTAATCAGAAAACGCTTGGTAAGGCAGGTAAACTGGCAATACTTCGCAATGTGTGAGCACATGGTGAGTCCTTAAATACTGCCAAACAGGAAGTAGCAGTAGAAGCAGCAGAGGGAGCGCGCAGTCAGTATTCGGGTGATGGCTCCCTCTGCTGGCTTGGCATTACAATGATTTAGAATGTATGTAAAATTGGCATCTTACAGATGTCTGTCAGATGTTTGTACAGAGCAGATGCTTTCCAAATCAGGTGATCTTTAACAGACATCTTGCAGACGTATGTGTGCTATCTGGGAACTGTTTCCATTTTATATACATATCTGGCAGGCTCAGTTGACACACACACACAAATAAGTTTGTGAAGTTCTGATTAATTTTTGGCTCATTTCTCACCTGAGAAGAATAACAGCAGACATTGGTTTTACAGGCAAATGCTGACAGACAGATGGAGATGATAAACTCAAGTATGGCGAATACCAACAATACACATCTGATTCCCCTGAAAAGAGTCTGAGAGAAAAATCAGCATTAACACAAATAATTAAAATAAATGTAATATTACATTTTTATGGCCAGATTTACTAAACAAGACAAATTAGCATGACAGCACGATCACATAAAAGCCCCAATCTGAGTGGAAATTTCATTAAAGAACACAAACGCAATGTTTTTTTTATTTCCATAATGACCAACACAATCTGCAGCGCAAACTAGCATCTGGATTAAGATGTACTTTTTTGGTCATTACAGAAATAACATTAAATTGTTTGTTGCAAATCACATTGCTTGATTCACTTAAATAATTTTGTGCCTGAAATGGAAACTCTTACAAATTTGCATTGCTAATGTTTTTAGTAAATGCTGTCAGTAGTTTTTAATGCCAGAGGAGGGTTTACACGTTAGTAAATCTGACCTTGATAGGTCAAATTGAACTGAGTTTACAGTTAACATACAATGTCAATGTCTCCTTGGACTGTAAATTATGAAATGAGATGAGATTAATGCGTCTGTACTGACCACACAGTGATCTTATAATAATTACTAAAAATTACTAAATAAATGTCATTATAAAAGCTGATGACATACCTGTGAAGAGTAACTTGGCCCTATAACCAATTCCAGTGAAATCATAGTAATGGCAATGCCTGCAGTTATAATACTGAAAATGTTCATTCCAAGTGAAGCATTCACCTACAGGCAGAAAAAAAAAAACAGATTAATTAATTAGCAAGAACTTTGAAACATTGTGTTAACATGTTAATATACATAGAAAAGTAGATGGAGTGTGATAAAAATGCACTTTTGGCACAATGTGACCTTATTATTAGTTGCTGAAATTTAATTGGCTGGAGGCAGCCATGTTTTTTATGTATCCCAGTCATATTATGTTTTGACATCCACCAAAGAAGATTCATAATAATTCTCAACTTTACTGATCCTACAGTGTTGAGGCGTTGCAGTGCCTCCTATAGGTCCAACTTTGATGCAGTTTGGTGTGACTTCTCCAACAAGTTACTCAAACATGCAAATTACAAATTACATTATTATATAGGGTAGAAAAGAGACAAGAAGAAGAAATCAATTTAAACCAGTACAGAAAATCAATACAAACACAACAAAACAAAACACTATTTCTGTAATTCTAGCACGGTGCTTGGACCCCTAAAAGTAAAGTGTTGTGTACATACCAGACACAAACTGGAGGGTGAATTAATTTTATTTTCCGCAGCAACGCAGAGTGCGCCTGCAATAATGTACTGAGAGGAGAGAGAAAGACAAAAATTGAGTCTTGCGTTGGACTTTGTAGCTTGTATTATGAAAGACAGAACAATTAATTGTATAATAGTTTCTTACGATGAGAGATCCCCAGTAAGGAAGACCACTAATGACAAAGACAGACGGATAAGATAGATAAACTGCAGAGACAGTGCCAATCAGGAAAGTCAGCACACCGATCATTATCTGGACCGTCTGTGAGAGAAAATGCAAGTCTTTAATATAGTGGAACACTATAAAGTATACAATATAGATTTATGGCAGCTGTATTTCTCAGAAATATTCTTCAAGTGTGTTTGCGGATGTGCAAGATCGGATTACTTTTCTTCTCTGTGACTGATACACTGTAAAGTTTATTATTTAAATAATAAACCTGATCTTATTCTGGTGTCTTTCCTGTCACCAAGACAATAAGACATATTCTTCAATAAAATTTGTGTATGCTTTTTTAATGTGTATAGTTTAGAATTTATTCATGTATTTATTTGTTTACCTAACAGTGACATGCACAAATATAACAAAACAATTATTTGACATTTCTCACCCCAAGGTCTTTCGGTTGGCCTTTCAGAAATGCCTGAAGTCCACGAAGAGGTGAAACTCCTGCCACCTGTTGTACATAAACAGGCACAGGAGCATTTGTCTCCGTTGTAACAGGAGTTGTTTGTGTTGCTGGTTGAAACTGGATGACGAGCGTTGAAGAGTTCACGGATATGACTGTGCTGGACATCCTGGTTTCTGAATCTCAAACTGACCTGTAAAAAATCATAGTAAATCAAAACATGCAAACGATATGATTATGAAACAGCCCATGTTTAAATTAAGGCAGGGGTGCCCAAACTTGTTGTTAAGAGTTAAGCTCCAACTTGTGTCAGCACATCTGCCGGAAAGTTTCTAGTATGCTTAGTAAAAGCTTGATTAGCTGGTTCAGATGTGTCTAATTGGGATTTCCAAAAACACTTGTAAAAGTGAGCTACCTGCCATTATAGGTGTGATTATTACTAAATAAGTGCAATAATAATATATTATTACAATAATAATAATACTTAATTTGAACAGCAGTCCTTAGCCATCTTCAAGAAACTTGTCACAGCACTTGCTCTTTTGTTGGTTTTGATTGCTTCTGTCGTCCAACTTGTCTCAATAATAATTGAATAAAATTTAAATCAGCTGTTTTGAAAGAATCGTTTGACTGGATTCAATGAATCACTCATTAAAACAGACACTTGCCACCGCCTAGTGGCGGTTTTAGTTTCATATTTATATATTTATTCATGACAAGCCTAAACCAGCCTAAAAACACACTTAACAAAATATTGTTTAATTATCGTTATTGACAAAAATCCCCCTAAAAATATTATAGTGTTTTTGTCAATATCGCACCCCTAAATAAGAGGCATCATTTAGGTCATTTGGCACACAGACACTCAGAGATTGTGTGCATGCATATGTGTGTGCATTGGTTTAACCTATAAAATTAATAAATAATAATAATAATAATAATAATAATAAAACTTTTGACATTGTGGGGCCTGGAAAACGGCTCATAAACCATATTCATTTAATAAAGCTTACTTTTTTGTTAAATAGAAACGTGATTAAAAATTAGACAAATTTTGTAATCATTTGTAATCACAGGACCCACAATCCCCCGCGATTTTTTTTTTACAACTCGACCACTGTAAGGAAAATATTGGGTAAGAGAACAACGCAAGACTTGCGCAAGACTTCCGATTCAATATCTGCTGTTGGGAGATAATACGGTAATAATAACAAAGTAAACTGTAAAACTGTTTGTGCTACTAACAAGCGTGCGTATAATTAAGATAATACATATAAATTATTTGATAATAAACACCAGTTTGCACTATCAATGAGCAAAATTATAAATACAGAACATTTACAAACGGCCGCTCCCAATTACGGGAAAAATAAAGTGAATAGCGCTGTGGGGAAGTGTGTAATGTTGTGGAGTGTTTCCCGATTCCATCCCCCTCTCTAACATTTCTATTCAATGTGGTGTAAATATAAAATATATATTTTATGATAAACGTTCGCTACTTATAACTTGAGTAAACACTTCGCAGTAAACTCGAGTTAAGTGTCAAACACACAAACACACATCTAATCTCGAGACATTTATATGACAGCATCATATTATGAGAAGGACATACAGGACTTACCGATAGATAAGACAGAACTTGTAAGCTTTGGTTTACAGCGTTGAGAAATGGGCTCTTATTCAGTGGTGCAACTCTCTTTTAAGAAGTGGGTGGGACAGGACATGAGTGTGTGTGTGTTGAGGGATTTTTAATCTTACATGTACTTTAATAAAATGTATTCTTGCACAATCATTTCTGGATGGTATATATTTCCTGTCTTTCTCGTTTTACTTAAAGAGCCTTGCTCAAGAACACATTGGTGGTCACTACTGTGAATAATTATATTGTAGAAATACGAGAAAAAGTCTGTGCCAGCTCTTGTACATTACCTGCAATTAAGAAGTATGGGAAGATGGAAAAAGATATGTAATGAGTAAAACGGAGGTGAAGGTGCGTGTTGGAGTTAAAGTTGGAACTCAAAGACTTTCTCTGATTTTATTTTTTTGGACTCTTTGGATTGAGTTGGAGCAATACTGTTGCATACTCATTATTCATAAAATGTGACAAGATCGCGAATTCAAAAGTGAAAGCATTTGAAGCCCGACTTGTAGCAAAAGAGGATCTGCCCTTCACAAAATTCAAACCAAAATCTACCGGGGTGGCAACTGCCACCCTAAGAAAAACTCTGCCACCCCAGAATTATCACAAAATAAAATATAAATGAAAACTGTGTTTCATGTGCTACTTTTCAGCAGCGGCGATGACGGTTTAAGGCAAAATAATGGCAAAAACACGTCTTTCACTAAACTGTTCACAATGGTTGCACGGGCACGCAGTGCGCCCGGGATAGTCGGCTTCATTAACAAATGACTCTTGAGTCAAAAACACAAAGCGCGGCCCAGTTCATTAACGAATTGTTTTTACATTTGTTCATAAATCAGATAATAATTACTGCTTCTCGGCTAACTCGTCCTCTGAGAAATCTAATCCAGTCCAGATATGTCTGAGATTCATTGTTTGTGATCCGATTCTCAGACCGCTCGTACAGCTGTGTATCTCAGACTATAAAACCCCTAAAACTATGCATGGGGGGCTTTCTTTGGGTTTCCACCACTCAGGCAGACCCCATGCCAACCCTTTGCCACCCTAAAATTTGATTTCTAGATCCACCCCATTACCATATAACTGTAAAGAATGATAAAATTTAATCAGCATGCACTGATTAAAGTTGCAGTCAAAAAAGTGACCACTTTATGTGCTTCTGCAACCAACTGAGAAAGTTAGTTGCAAATGAGTGACCCATGGAAAGAATGAGTCTAGAACCCTAGTCAGTGTGCGTCTGATTATAGGTCGGCCCGCCACTACTTAGGCTAATTATGTACATAGCAGAAACCCTAATTAATCCTGCGTTTTACCAATGTTTGTCGCCTTTCGTAGGGACAGTGAGCGGGATGGATCGGGTCACTATGAATCTGGGTGGGTCACGTTCCCCTCCGTCCCTAGTGTCATCTGCGCACCTGCCTTGGGTGGATCAATGAGAGAATGAGTGGGTGGAACTAAAATCTGCAGGATGGAACAGTGTTGGAGACCCCTTGTTTAGACTGGCAGAAAGAGGTTGCGTTAAATGAAAATTGTCTGCCATTGACTGAATTTTTTAACAGTGATGGAAAAATCTGAAGGCTGTCTGTCATTTTGACAGATTACACTGATTTATTGTAACTTGTAACTGCAATTCCCACCCTGTCCAGTAAGTGGCGAGTACTCTCCAGTGTGGCAGCAGAGTGATGTTTTCCGTTGTCTTTTTTCATTCTCAGCATGTTTTCAATGTTTAACACTGTAAAGCAGCTTTGCTACAACCTGTTTTGTATAAAGCTCTTGACTTGGATAATAATAGATTATGAAGTAAGCGTGTGCTTACCTGTACATTTTCTCACTAAACATGAATCAATCCATTTTCTGGCATGAATTCTTATGCAAGTTTTTACGCTAATTATTTTTCACACATATATGAGTCCTCTCTTGTGTGAATTCTCATGTGAGCATTTAGATTTCCTTTTTGTGAGAAGCTCTTCCCACATAGTTTGCAGGCATACATATGAATGCTGAGGCTACTTTTATGACCGAAACACTTTCCACACTGATCACACTTGAACGGCTTCTCTCCGGTGTGGATGTTCATGTGATATCTAAGGTTCACCTCTGTTGTGAAGCTCTTTCCACACTGATAACATGCAAACAGCTTGTGTGGTAATTAAGAGTTTTTTATGTGTGAAGCTCTCTCCACACTGTGTGCAAGTGTAAGGTTTCTCTCCAGTGTGGAGCCTCATGTGGACTTCAAGGCAGTGTTTCTGAGTACATTTTTTTCCACACTGTTGGCAGATGAACAATCTTTCTCCAATGTGAATGTTCATGTGGTAACCAAAGATGATCTTCAGTGCAAAACTCTTTCCACAATGGTGGCAAATGTAAGGCTTTTCTCCAGTATGAACTCTAATGTGGATTTCAAGGCTTTGTTTTCGATTGAAACTTTTTCCACACTCATGGCAGATGAAAGAGTTTTCTCCAGTGTGAATTCTCAAGTGATACTTAGGGTTTAGTTTTGCTCTGAAGCTCCTTCTACACTCTTGACAAGTGAATGGCTTTTCTCCAGTGTGAATTCTCATGTGTTTTTCAAGGTTTCCTTTTTGAGTGAAACGCTTCCCACACTGTTGGCAGGTGAACGGCTTCTCTCCAGTGTAAACTCTCATGTAAACATCAAGTTTCTGTTTTTGGCTGAAACATTTCCCACATTGAGGACAAGTGAAATAACCTTTAGATTTGGTCTTCTGACCTATTTTTTTGTGAGGAACCTTTTTCAGTCATTACGGATTTTTTCCCAGTCATAAAGTCATGATGTTTCTTACAGTGATCTTTTTCTTCAATTTCATTAAGTTCTTGACTTTTGAAAACCAAAAAGGACAAACACAAGTTAACCCCAGTTTAATGGCACAAAGCAACAGACATCCAAACCAACATAAAGCAAAAAAACTAAATATTTGTTTCTCAATCAGCTCCCTAGTAGAGTTGTCTCTACACTGGTAAGGGAATCTGTCCGGGTTCATGGCTAAATGATCTGCATAGCCAAAACCACACCAAATGAGAATTACAAATTAATAAAATAATGTAAATTATACAGAATCAGGTTATGGTATTCAGTATTTTTTTATTTTTTATTTTTTTATTTTTTTTTACTTTTATATTTATATATAACCATGTAAATGCAAAGAGAATAAACATCTCTAATGACATAAATGAATGAATTCATAAGTGAGTGAATTAATAAATAAATATATTAATTCGTTCTCTTTGCATTTACACTGTTTTAATAAACATTTTATTCAGTTGACTCGGTTTTTCAAAACATTTTGTTTCTCCATTACTTTGTACCCGTGACAGAATTTACACTTAAATGATTTATGATAAAGGGAGCGAAATGAGACCCAACTCCTCTGATCCTCATGTGTGGATGAGCTTTACTCATAAAAAATGTTCAGTACTGTTACATTACTATATTATGTAAATAATAATAATTAGTTCACAGCTATCTAAACTGGTTGTACTGATTTCAACACTCTATAAGCCTATAAAACAAACCTTTCCTCAGCCGAACCACAGATGCAGGAGCGAAAATACTGTCCTATCCTAACAAACTATACATCAACGGAAAGCTTATTTATTCAGCTTTTACGTGATGTATAAATCTCAGTTTCGAAAAATGGACCCTTATAACTGGTTTTGTGGTCCTAAGCTTCTGAGCAATGCTTTGATTCAACTTCCCAATTTTTCTTTTTTTTTTTAATCAAAATGTGCTTTTTACCTCAGCTTTTTACCTTGTGCAATATATTTTTAATTTTATCTTTAAAAGCAGTCAAGATGTTTTCAATAATTCAAAACATTCTCATGTTAGCAGACAGATTATACTTTCACATGTGACCATCAATTCCTCAACAAATATAGAATATCCTAATCAAATATTATAAAAATATTCATCTGACAGAGGTGACAAAAACCTGAATTTGTTGTCATTTTAACTGTCAAATAAAATGAATAAATCAGTTACTAAAAATATTTAGGGCTCGCAAAATTTTTAAATCCCTGGTAGCCCTTCGGGCAGGCACTCTTCAGTTTTTGGTAGCCCGAAATAAATGTAGGTAGCCTGAATAAAAAAAAGAGATTTTTTAATGTAGAATATTGTAAAGGAAACAAAACATTAATCAAAAACATTTTCAAAACAAATTACAACAACCGTATAAAACAGTCAAATTACAATCATCAACTCAAATATTTGGTTCTAACTGAACAGAAATTTCTATGAACTTGTAAGAAAAATGTATAACATGAATCAGTCAGACTCTGATTATGAAATTTCAACTGAGGTCACGAATGAGACAATGCCACTCGACGTTGAGGGCATAGCATCTCCTTCATCACTTTTCTCCTCCTGTGCATTGGTCTCCACTTCTCTGCTCTTTGTTCTTGTCGGGGTTTTATGTTCCAGGTGTCTTGAGCCTTTTCCAGAAAACATCCAGATCTGAACTGCCTTGTCAGGGCAAAAAGATTCAACTGATTCTCCATTTATGGAGAGTTGCATGCAGTCATTCAGTGTTTCGGGCTGTAGAGAGGTACTATGTGTTGTCTTTACTCGGTTCATGCAGGAAAATCCTCTCTCACAGATGGCTGTCGATGGACTAAGTGTCAGCATTAATTTCACCAGCAGCAAGATATGCGAGAGGTGTTCTGGATTCTCAGAGAGGAGATCCCTGTACAAGCAATCTAGCTTGCTGCCCCGATGTTCTGCAAGCCACATTTTTAGATCCATCCATTCTTGTGGAATTTTCTTCTTCTCTTCCTCATCTAGCAAACTGGCAAAATGTGTGACAAGATAATTCACCTCTTCATCCCCATAATTTGCCAGCTCTTCTCTGAGGCAGGGAAGAGTGGAAGGGTCAAAAACCTTAAAACAAGAGAGAGGCTTTTCACACAGATTTTTAAATCTGCTGTCCATGTACTTGACTGTGTTGTCAATAATCTTCTGAATCTCTGCACCAAGGGTGTCTTTGTCTGTGCCCTCACCTCTTCTAGCAGGTCGCTGGCTTTTTGTGAGCTGAGTTCCACAGTAGCAAATGCTTCCATCCTCGTTCACTGTGAACTTTGTGTCCAAAGTTTTCTGGTATTCTCCTGGTTTTGTTTTCAGGCCAGTTAAGCGTGATGTGGTGCTCTCAACTAACTGATTTGTTCGCGTGATGTTCAAGTTGTCATGCTGAAAATCAGTACTGCACTTGGATAAGATGGTACTGTAGTCCAACATGAAATGCAGGAAGCGAACAAATTTCTCACTCTTCATCTCCTGCACCACCCCCTTTGCTTTGGCTGCATCCTCTGACTTGATATCACTTCCTTCTGCCATGTTCTCCATATGAACAACAGTGAGAGTGTAATTTTTTTCCACAACCTTTAGACATCTCAGCCGGCTTGGAAGCCATCGTGTGCTCTTCAGGCCACTGAAATGTGCCATTTTCTCATTTAACAGTTCACTTATTTCTGTCAGTTCTCTTCGCTTCTTTGGGGAATAGTAGTAAACCATAAAGATCTTAAAGATGGTTTTCAGCGTATCTTTAAATTTCACCAGGTACTCACAGCCTTTCACACTATCCAGCACGGCTAGCTCTAATTTGTGTGCCACACAGTGGATTGTTATGATGTGGGGTATTCTCTGTTTCAGTCTCCCAGCTACTCCTGTTTTCACACCCATCATCACTGCAGCACCATCAAAATTCGCACACACTACTTTCTTTTTCCATGTGTCTTCTCTGATACTCATGGTGTTCACTGCCTCATCAATAGCCTCTAAAATACCTGCAGCATTTGCACTCTTGATTGGCTGACATTTGATCATGTATGTGGATATGTCACCATTATCTCTCACATACCTGACATGAACCAACTCCTGTTCTATTATACCAGTGTCTGTACTGCCATCTGCAAGAATAGATAAGAACCTGCTTTCTTGAATTTCCTTTTTGATCTGGTCTCTTGAAGTTTGTGCTATTGCTCCAATAAACTCTCTGCAAGCGTGGTCATTGAGGAAAGTGGAACCAAGGTCTAGGCCATTAGCTTTTTGAAGTTTGCAAAGACTGCTAAATTTTGCCAATGGCAATTCACTTTTTGCAATGTAGTATGCTGTTCTGAAAAGTTTTTTCAGGACTTCCTGTTGTGCTTGGTTTATTTTTAGTATGTTTTTTGCAATTGGTGTTTGTTCTGGGAAAGATGCTGCAGACTGAGCACCAATGCATTTCTTGTGATGCAGGGATTTCTCATGGGTTCTGATGGGGTCTTTCCTAAAATTACTGGTCCCAGTAACAAAACGCACTTGTCGAGTCAGAAATCGAGGGAAACTCATGACACACCCGGCAGAACATTAAGTTATTTAGCTTATCGTGTTCCAGCCACAGAAAATCTTTTGTCCATGAAACCAAAAAGCTGCGCTTTCTTTTTGCCTCATAGTCTGATTTTTCTGAACTTTTCCGCTTTGTGGCAGTCTGCGTTTCTTTGGCTGTCCCAAAAGTGAAATCAAAAGTGAAAGTAAGATTAAAAAAAGCGAGCGCGAATTCAAACGCAATTTCAATATTCCACATCTTTATAGTGGCTCCCCGTTGCCCGAAAACTACATAGAACATAATTACCCAACTATATTTGTAAGAGAATGCAAAAGCATTAAAATATATTGTTCCTCCCTGTAAGATAGCCCGACGGGCAGGACGGAGATACATTTTGGTAGCCCGACTGGAAGACACAATAGCTCCGGGACGTCGGGCTAGCGATTTTGCGAGCCCTGGTATTAAAACAAACACAACAAACGGTGAGTATGTTATTGTTTATAAAAGATTCACATTTAAGTATTATATCACTGGAACACAAATGATCTATTTCCTCTCATCTCAGAACAGTATGTCTGCTGTGCATCTGCTATAGTAACAGGGCAACTTTTATTTTACTTTTGTTTTAACACTATGAACTAAAACAAAATTTGGTAGTTCTGTATGTTGTTTGAGGGGTTGGCATCATCTCTTCTCAGGTGTTCAGTCATCTCAGATCTTCGTAAAGGTTGAATCCAGACTGAAGCTTCTGTAATTCCTAGTTACTGTGGCAGAAACAGGGAAGTAAAGTCATTACTCACAATTACAAATGTACTTGGGTATTTTACTCGTCTTTTTACACATAATTCACACCTTCTGTGTACATTAAATTTTCTGCACTAAACATGAATAAATAGTTAAGTAGGTTTTTGACTTTGAATTTCAAGCTGAAACCATATCAAACAATTTCTCAAATTAAATAATTATAGATACTGTTTTTTTCAGACATTAACATTTGATATCCTTTAATTATGTTAATCATTAACAGAACACTTTAAATGATGTGACTTACCATTATTTTAAAGAGTTTCCAAATAATATTTGTTTAAAATGGTCGATATTCACTCTCACAACCACACTGTCTTTGAAACAAAAAAGCATGTTGAACTGACCTGAAAAAATAACGCATTGTATTAAGTGTTTTTTAATGCCTTGCATTTTCAGAGCTTGCATTTTTAGGGGCTGAAATTTAACATAGTTGTTAATTTAAGCAGTGAATATTTCGATTCAAAAAAGCTGACGCATTTTCATAATTAAAAATTCAACAATTCATATTCACCTCCCAGAATTCACTTCCGAAATATTCAGTCTGTTTAAAAATACAGACTTTTAATAAAATTTAGACATCAAAGTGGTCAAATTGCATTATAATGATAATATAATTCCAATTTTATAGCTAAAAAAGCACATCATATCTTTGTATCTTTTTTTACTGCTTGCCTCTGATCTGCACATGCTTTCTCCTGTTGTCCACAGAAAGGCACTTGCGCTCACGTAATTAAAAAAATTAATGATAATTTTGTTTTACTGACTGACTAAAATTTATTTATTGGTCTCTTTAATGAATAATTACTTATAATTATTATATATACACAAGTGAATATTGTGCAAAGTTTTTGTTTACTTACCAAAAGAGAGAAGCACATCCCTGTTTATTCAGTGGTAAGAAACGATTGTAATGTTATCCTAGGTAAAGTCAAATGAATGTTATTCAGTTTTTTTGTCTGTAAAAATAAAATTCACATTTTTAAAACCCAATATTTTGTTGAAGTCATTGTTATTTGGTGCTTAAGAAATGTATGGTACATGGTAGTTCTAATCTTATTAACAAATACGAGAATATTGACGGATAATTCAATCTGATGGTTAAATGTGCTCTGATTAAGTTAAAACAAGACATGGTTTGTAGTACTGATTATTGAGGTCCATATCCTTTTATGCCGCTTACTCTATGGGATGCTGGAGTGCTGGATGATTACTGACATACAGCAGTGATGTCGAAGTGAGTAGGTTAGGAAAACGTTCTGGGAACCTTTAGAGAACTTTTTAGAAACCTTCTAGGAATGTAAAGAGAACGCTCCCTTTAGGTTAGGGGAACATTCCCGGAACCTACTGGGAACGTTCCTGAAAAGTTTCTCCAATGTTCCGGGAACATCTATTTATGTTAAGAAAACATTCCTGGCTAACCAGTTGGAACATTCTTGGGAACATTCTGGGAACCAAAAATTGTTAGCTGGGGTAATACTGGGGTTGTCATTTGTTACCACAACTTTTGTTGTGTTCAGGGGCTTCTGACCATCCTAAAAAGGTAGAAAATCAATCTTTTTTTTTTGTGTAATCAGGATAGAATGTAAAATATTTGAAACAGGATTTTGGTCAAACTTAGGCAAATAAATGTAAAAATGTTTGAAACAAAATCTATGAAATCTATGATGAAAGGCCAAAAAAGTCCACCCCGTTAAAGCCAAATAAAAGATTTAAGATTTTCAAGTTTGGGGATTGCATACATTATCTTACAAAACTGATACTGGTCCCTTTGACCATTTAAAGTCTTATCTGGTGATTGTATATAAATTGTGTTTTCAGATCCAAATGTATGAAAGATATTTTTTGTTTGATACTCGAATGAATTTTAATTGTCACAAATTTATTTATTTATTTATTGTGACAATATAAAATCGTCATTAAAAAATCTTAACGGTGTGGACAAAATCATAACAGGATGGACAAAATGATCTCTACTTCAACTTTAATGTAAATTATTTTCACTACTGCCATGTATTCTCGCTGTCCAATATGATTTCAGATTTTACATTTATGCATTTACACTATTTTATTTTACCTAAAAATGGAACAAATGCAATTAATCTTTTATTTTTTTCATATTACCCATACTAGAGTGGACATACTGAGGCATCATATCAGATTGGAAACTAGAATGGAAATTTTCCAGCTTTCATTTGAATGCACAGTATTCAAATTCACAGAGTGGACAATACCTTGAGGAACACTAAAAACTGTTATTATAATTGTTACATTTTATTGAAAAACATTAGAGACAGAAATATCAGTTACATTTAAAACAATGTGCAATTAAAAACATATAAAAATAATTCTAGTAAGCATTATACAGATAAAAATGAAGTAGTTTTAATAGTATATTGTATGCTGCCTTCTTTTTTTGCCACAGGATCTGAGACCAACAATGTTTCTCAGATTGACAATGCCTCTGAAACTGTCACTGCCTCAGAGACTGTCACCACCTCTCAGAAGGACATTGCCTTAGAGACTGGCAATGTATCTGAGACTGATGATACCTCCGAGACTGATGATACCTCTGGGACTGCTGATCCCTCTGAGACTGACAATACCTCAGAGACTGGCAATGCCTCTCAGATCGACATTGTCTTAGAGATTGCTGATGCCTCTCAAACTGGCACTGTCTCTAAGATTGTCAGTGTAACTGAGACTGCCACTGCCTCTGAGGCTGCTGATGCCTCCAGGACTGTCACTGCCTCAGAGACTACTGATACCTCTGAGAGTGCTACTGCCTCTGGGGCTGTCATTGCCTTTCAGACAGACATTGCCTCCGAGACTGGTGATGCCTCTCAAACTGGCGCTGTCTCTAAGACTGCCATTGCCTCAGAGTCTACTGATGCCTCGGACATTGCAGATGCCTCTGAGCCTGCTGATGCCCCCGGGACTGTCACTGCCTCAGAGACTACTGATATCTCTGAGAGTGCTACTGCCTCTGGGACTGTCATTGCCTCTCAGACAGACATTGCCTCTGAGACTGGTGATGCCTCTCATACTGGCACTATCTCTAAGACTGCCATTGCCTCCAGTACTGCCACTGCCTCAGAGTCTACTGATGCCTCAGACATTGCCGATGCCGCTGAGACTGATGATACCTCTGAGACTGTCACTACCTCTCAGATGGATATGGGCTCTATGCACCGAGCCGCGTGACGTATTTCCGGAAGAATTTCAGATTGCACACCTTTTTCCGGTTCTGCTGAAGCTAGCCTGTGTTCTTCCTTTGCGTTTGGCAATTGTTACAACTACTTCAGTTATCTTGTTTTTCATTGTGTTTAACTTTAAATTGTATACACGCGCGTGTGTGTGTACAAGATGACATCCAAGAGGACTAAGTTTTCCTTCCAAAGGAGAGAGGACAGCACAGCTAGCTACCACTGCTGTGTACCACAATGCACAGCATCGTCAAGGTGTAACTCTTTTTTAAGTTTTCACACCTTTCCGAAAGATGGTGAGTTACAGAAGAAGTGGGTAATTAATATACGACGAGACTGCTTCAAGATCACAGTTCATACAAGAGTCTGCAGTCGTCATTTTTCACCTGCTGATCTGATCGAGCACACTACACCAGGCGGACGCAGACTTCTGAAGAAGGGGGCTGTTCCGGTCCTGTTTGAGTGGAACAGCTACTCTCTGCCTGCCACTCGTCCTAGTGTTTGGGACCGGACCGAGCGACCAAACACCCCTGATCTCCCTGATGATGAGGAGCCAGTGATGGAGGTTGACTGCCATGACCACGATTACTGCTACACCACTGAGCCAGCAGCAGTGGATCTAGCCCTGGGTGAGACAGAAGAACTCCGGTCCAAGCTCTCAAAGCTCCGGAGGGAGATGGAGATCTCCTATAAAGTCATTTAATGTCTTATAGACAGTATTTTTGTCCTTTTATAATCCAACATGAATGACATATATTTTAAAAAGCATTGATTTGCGGATTTAATAACTAAATAAAAGTAACCTCACATTATGGTTTAATAGTGCCACCCACAGGCCAAACTGTGAACACAGTTGTAGAAGAAAAATAAAATTTCACGCTGTTCTTGGAGCAGCAGGATGAACCACTAACCTAATATGTCTCAAACACAGGTTTGCAAGTTATGCCCACCTGATGTCCTTTTGGAGCCAGATAGAGTCAGCGGTACATGCCATTGTGCGTGTGACAAGAGCTCGAGCGGTAACCAAAGCTGATGATGTCCGCCAAGCTGTGAATCCAACAGTGAGTTGATTTTGATTTTAGTTTTTTAACTAATATTCATTGAACTATGAAGCTCTAATATATCACTTGAATGAATGTATCTGATTACACAGTTATGTGTAAATATATCAATCTTTACTGTTTTTGCAGTCACTTCAGCCCATCGATGAGTTTTTCCTTTTCATGACCTACTTGTCTTTGGGGCTGCTGCAGAAGGATTTGGCCCATAGATTCGGAATCCACCAGTCTACTGTGAGCCGAATTATCAACACCTGGGCTAACTTCCTTTACAATGTGCTCGGAGCTGTGGGCATTTGGCTGGATGAGAAGACCATCAGAGAGAAGATGCCAGAGGTTTTTCACCAATATCCAGACACCTACGTCATCCTGGACTGCACTGAACTCCGCTGTCAAACTCCTGACTCTCTGCTCCTGCAGAGCGAAGTCTTCTCCAGCTACAAGTCCCACAGCACATTCAAGGGACTGATCGGAATAGCCCCTCACAGACCAGTGATGTTTGTGTCTCCTCTGTATGAAGGCAGCATCAGTGACAGGGAGATTCTGAAGCAGTCTGGTCTGATCTCACTGCTGAACCCATCAATGGCCATCATGGTTGACAAAGGTTTTCTGGTTGAAGATATTGTACCTTGCAGAGTCCATATACCTGCCTTTCTTAAAAAGAAAACACAGTTGTCTGGACCAGAAGTCAGAAAGACGCAGTCCATTGCGAGGCTCAGAGTTCACGTCGAGCGAATCATTCGGAGGGTGAAGGAACACAAACTGTTCAGTACAGTCATTCCCCTTTCGCTCACTGGTAGCATCAATCAGCTTTTTGCTGTTGCCTGCATTTTGGTCAACTATCAAAATGGGCCGCTTGTTAAAGCCTGGGCCACTAAATCCTAATTTGCCATTGTAAATAGATTGTTACAGTTCTATGTTGTTTGTGTCATTTTTTGTAGTAAAATAAATTGTCATCATAATCATTTGTAAATAGTAATTTTCATAATCAAACATCTTGTGTATAGTTATGTAAAAAATCTAACAACATGAATACATTTGTAAATCATCATCTTATGTGTTTTAAGTTATTGAGTAAGCAATTAGTCTTGTAAAACTATATTTTTTAAATAACATTCACATATTATCTTTTTAGGTCACCTCTTTATTTATTTGTTAAAACAAAGTCACATCAGTATTTCAATGTATATAGACCGACAGACATGAAAACAAGTTAAAACCAAGCATCATTAAAAAAAAACCTTTGAACATACTGCTATACTGTGTCATCACAATCATCACACAGATACAGCTCAAGAGATTGTGTTATTTAAAGAAATGTAAAGTTAATCATGTGAATGTATCAGTATATCAGTATGTTTGTTGTTGAGTGTATGTGTGATTGTATGTATAAATGGAAACCCAAGTAACAAATTACATCATTAACATATTAACTAGGTAGAACTCTGAACTTAAATAACAATGTTGTAAACCAGGATTAAATCAGGTCAGAACCAGAGGTAACGAGTACATTACTAAAACCAACCAGATATATGACAGAAAAATTATAATTTTACCCTAGTTCAAAGACAAGAACTTGGGTAGGTAAACGTAAAAGAAAAACAAATCGCACCTCTGCTTAATACTGTCTAACACAACATCATCTCTGTAGATCCGCTGCACAAACATATCATCAATGGCACACACAACAAAGTCGCACCACTGCATGCCAGTGATTAGGAGTTGCCCCTGGACCTGCCAATAGTAAGCATGGCTATGCTTTAGCTGGTGTTTGCCATGCTCCATTGTGAGGTATCTGCAGTCTACGTAGCTCTGCACATTGGGACACTTAACTTCAACAAGAGCAAAGCAAGGTCTCTCCAGGCTATCATACACAAACCCATCCGGTGAGGCTCCGAGCCAGGGAGCGTCGGGGTGAATAACTAGTCCACATTTAGTCAAGTTCAGATTTTTCAAAGTTGCATAGTCCTTTAATGCTCCAGTCTCCATGTCCAGCCCTCTCTTCATTTGTTGTGTCTGTCTTACACCCCGGATAATCCTTTCTGCCAGGTTTTCCGCTGTTCGCCCCTCTCTCACATGGCATACTTCCCTAAAGTGGGAAGCGGTCACTCTCTCCTTTCTCAAGACATGCCACTCAGGTGCTGCACTCTGGCCTCTTGTTGATGCTTCAATGAGGTGAGACTGTGGCCAGGTTACACCCAGTGATGAGAGGTGCAGCTGTTCCTGGCTAGTTGGCACAAGGTGGCAAACTGTGGGTGGTATGTGGTAGTCTTCTGGTGGCAGTTGAGGAAAGGGAGGGGCATCTGTATGTGTAATGATACCACCAGGTGTTGGTAGAGGATGGTGGTAGGACAAGATGCTCCCAGCCTGCACTTTCCCAAAGACAGAGTCAACAAGTGGTTTGTCATCAGAGATGTTCATGTGACAGATCAGTGGCAAATTGTGTGTGTCAAATCCAGCATAATGAGCTTGAGGGTTAAGTGTTGAAGGGACAGGCAAATCACCACTGTAGGCCTTGTATAGTGTTGACCTAAAAGACAACAAAAAGAAAACTGTTTTTAAAATGCAGTGATGTTTGTGTTGACAATTAGGTATTTTGGTGGAGAAGATCCAGCTTTATACTGTAAAAATAACTGAAGATCTCACTAATAACCTGCTACAATTTGTTATGGAGCCATAAAATGTAGTTGTAATAACTTTAATTTGTCAAAAATTCATAGTAACATTTTTCTAAGTTAGATAATTTAAGTAAAGTCTATCTATTTATCCTCTGTTGAAATCTCAGCCAAGTTTACAGTACTGTACCTATTTCCAAATTCTAAACACAGATTCTACATTCTAAGTAAAACTAATACCTTATCCCGCTTGTTGAACTTGTCCCTGGCCTGGCCTTCACCACAACCATGGTATCTACAGGTCCAGGCTTCACTCCCTAGGAAAAGAATGACAAATTATTAGGACAGGCACTAAATAAAAACAAACGTTACACATGTAACAAAAACAAACCATGGATCGCGGTTTATGCCACTTCTGCTCGGTTTCAGTGCAGGAAAGGACCGGTGGCACAACTGACATCCCGCTTTCGGAGTAATGTGCTGTTTGATAGAGCAGAGCCACTAAATGGTTGCAGACTGCCTGGCCGGCTGCACAGGTGCAGGAGCTCCGTACCAGCACAACTGGCACAGAATCGCGCAGTGTCACCTAAAGTGCAAAAAGAAAAGATGTTAATAGGTTTAAAAGGTAAAAGTATATGCAGCCTTTTAATGTAGAACAGACACGATAGAAGATAGCTGAGTAGGATAGCTAGGAATTTACCTGTGATATGAAAACTCTGTCTTTGAATTTAAATATAGTACTAAAGGAACATCAAAAACACTATGCTGGATCCAATCAAGGTCTCCTGTCTTTCAAACAAGGTGTTATAACAAAGTTATGGTACCTTCAACAGATCTGGCTACAACCGAGTCACACTCAGCTACCCTGTAACAGCATTACCACTGTTTCAGCTAAAAATTCTTATTGTATTTTGAGGTTGGCTCCCATGCAAGTAATTTTTCAGAACTGTGCAAACAACTTAAAGTGTGGATTTTGCATGCATCTATAAAATGCATCTGAATTATTAGGAAAAAGTAGTAGTTTGCAGTAGAAGCACATGCATTGTATATGTGAATTTAGATACATTAATTTGACATATGATGCAATGTACTTTTTATTACATTCAACAACCCAATCATAATAATTTATCAACAGTTATTTGACAGGACTTGTTGGCTGTTTAAACCGACCACTAACACACCGCCCATAGTTATTTTTCATGTCACCAGATTTTTCAATAACCACCTCATGTTTACATCAATTTTAAGATGAAACGTGGTAATGTTAACGGAACCATTCAATCTCAGAACTGAGACATTGTATGCTGCTGCTAGTCCTACTCTCAGCTGATGCGGTGCCTCTGCCTTCTTCATAGAGCGGTAGCATCGAGCCCTGACAACAACCGGAAATAGGACTGCGGTCTGATATGGAATGCGGAGGTGGAGCGTGCATATAGCCTATTGCCTCCGAGACTGCTGATGCCTCTCAAACTGGCACTGTCTCTAAGACTGACATTGCATCCAAAACTGCCACTGCCTCAGAGACTACAGATGCCTCTGACACTGCCAGTGCCTCTCGGACTGCCAATGCCTCTGACATTGCCGATGCCTCTGAGCCTGCCAATGCCTCTCAGACTGGCACTTCTTCTGAGATGACACTGCCTCTGAGATTGACGGTGCCTCTGAGACTGACACTGGCCCTAAAACTGACGCCGCCTCTCAGACGGACACTGCCTCTTAGGCTTACACTGTCTCTCAGAATGAGACTGTCTCTTAGACTGACACAGGCTTTCAGACCTGTACTGCCTGTCAGACTAAAACTGCCTTTGAAATTAACACTGCCTCTGAAACTGACGGTGCCTCTAAGACCGCCACGGCCTCTGAGACTGACAATGCATCTCAGACTAAAACTGCAACTCAGTCTGACATTGCCTCAGAAATTACACTGCAGCCCAACTTCCACTGCCTTTCAGATTTCCTCTGTCTCTGCGACAGTCATTGCACCGGAATCTGCCGCTGTCTCTGAGACTGAACCTGAATATCAAACTACCACTGCTTCTCAACTGCCATTGGATGTGATACAGTCAATGCTTCTCAGACATCCACGGTCTCTAAGACTGGCACTTCCTGAAGACCTCAGTCCCTTTTAACATCCACCATCTGTCCTATTTTCTTTGTAATGCTATACAAAATAAACTAAATAAATACATTTCTTATTTTCTGTACTGTTTTCTGCGGGAGAGAATTCATGCAACTGTGAAGTATGTGGTAGTAGCACTGCTAAATGCAATACAATAGCATTGCTTGTCATATCGGAAATTAGTCCAGAGTGAAAAGCAATCACTTATTTTCTTTTGTTGATGAATTTGCTGTTTTAGGAATGATCTGCACCAAAATGAAATCAGCTCAAATGCATTACCTTCCAACAGTTTGACATTCACTTTGTTGAATATCCTATTAGTTACATGGCTGTTATTAGCTTTTCAGATCTGGCACGAATCCTGTCTGTGATCTTCCGTCTGCTCGCCACCAGAGGTTGTCTTCCTATTACATTGACTCTCACACTACATTTACTGTAACATGCCACCCTGGTCTACATTTCCTATGCTCCACTTGACTGATTGCGCACACAGCTGCAGCCAATCACACACACTATAAGAATCAGTTTCAAACCACCATTCAACACTGAGTGTTGTTGCGTTTATCTTTCTCCTAGGGATAGCACATTACAGGGCCTATTCCTGCCCTAGTTTTGTCTAGCTCATAGTTCCTAGCTCTAGTCCTGTCTTGTCATCTTGTGTTGCCTGATTGCCTACCTGTCTTACCCATTTGCCTTTCCCCCCTGGATTACGTTCGCCGTTGTTTTACCCACGATTATCCCTGGATTACCCTTGGACTTACCTACTGTCCTGCCTGTACTATACCTGTTTGTTGATGTTTGACCCTGCCTGTTTCTGACGATGTTTCTTAATAAAGCTTTGCATATGGATCCACACGTCTCACATCTCCCTCTCTCTGATCTCAACCTTTTTTTATTTATTTATGGGTTTTTTTTCTTCATGATAGGACAGTTGAGATATAACAGGAAGCAAGTGAGAGAGAGAGAGAGGCGGGTGGGATCGGGAAAGGTCCAAGAGGCGGGATTCAAACTGGGGACACCCGAAATGCAACAGCACCATATGTTGGTGCAGACCTAAATTAATTTCAGTTTTATCATTATTGTATTTTATTATTCTGATTTTTTTAGACGGTTCACAATATTTTTTATTTACCTAATTTATATACACTTTCAAAACCAACATTCTGTAAAAGCAAATTAGGAAATTATGAACATGCAGATGTTCAATTAAACATACCTGAACCATGTAATTAAGGTCTTACTAGACTAGAAACATACATGAAGGTGTCACGAATCTGGTTGGTGTCCCGCTGTCCGCTCACCACCAGATGTCACTCTCACCCTATCACACACTGACTGTTGCATTCAACCCCGGACTACATTACCCATCAGCCACTGCTCTTACCACTTGCACCAATCACTGACTGTATAAAAGCCCCGGTCTTCCTGTCATTCACTGCCGAGTATTGTACTGAGTTAACCTAGTCATACGAAGCGTTTCTCTGTGTTCATCCCGTGTCTTGTTTTCCTGTTCTTTTGGCTCCTCGTCTGGTTTGTCTCGACCCCCGCCTGTTTCTGGACTACTCTCTGCCTAGCCCTTATACTCCTGTCTGCTCCTGTCTGACCACGCCTGCCTTGACCACGTCTCTGTCTGAATCGTCTAATAAAAGCGTGCAAATGGATCCGCTTGTCTCTCGTCTCGCTCCCCCTGTTACAGAAGGATTGATGAGGCAAATTAAAAAAAAAAAAAAGTTTATCCTCAAAATGCATTGTCCAAATATCAAACAGTGGGTCAAATGCTTCAAATAGCTGGTAGGTAGTGCTCTATTCAATCTAGAACCAGGAAATGTTTTTAGCCATTCTCTGTTCTTAGTCTAGAAATCAACTGGAAGCAGTCTAAGCAAATCCAGTTTTCATGGTTATTGCCACCAATTTTTCCTTTGTTGAAAAAATTTGCTGACGTAAGTTGGATTTATCAGAGTTAAGATGGCATAATGTCATCTAAAAAGTTGTGTAAAATGTCTGGTGGGAAACCAGTAACTGCAAATCGCAGCACACAATTCAAAATTCATCACTGTTGAGAAGGCTATTGGCTTTGAAGTAGTGACCATCATTGTAAGAACTGTACATATTGGGTTCACATTCTTGCACTGAAAGCGCTTTGTCCAGAATGTCTGGCTTGCTGACTATCTTTTGGATTGGTATGTAAGTTTAGTTTCCCTAGAAATCATAAACAAGACATGTCAAAAAAAGTGCAGTTATAAGGAGTTATACCAGAACAACAAATAAGATCAAGGGTGTGTCCTTAAGAGTGAGTAGGAGAGATAGTAAATGCCAGAATTAATCTTGGAAGATGCTGCTGAGTGTGTGCCGGCTACTTGTTTTAAATTGGAAGAGCAAGAGTGTCAGCAGCCTGGATATGAGGTTGGGCTGTTTACAGCCTATCAGCCGATCACATATAATTGTGCTAATTCTGAGTGACCATGGTAATTCACAGTATGGAAACCTTTACCATGCATAGTATACTATAGTTACTGCCATACTATAGTAACTGTTACACATTCTGTATGAAAGCCCTTCTCCACAGGTTCATTATTGACATCCCTGAGTTTACCGGTATTTTGGAACTGATGTGTGAGTGGTATCTTACCGGTTGTTACATGCAAGGGGTTTTGTTTCTGTTGTTCCCTCCCCCCTTTCTTTTGTTATTCGCTCTCTGCTTTTCCTTAAAATATAGGAGTTGCGATTGGCTGAGTTGTTGTATTTGAACCAATCATTGATGGTGAGCTGTGACTTAAGCTGCTCCAGGGACAGGAAGAGGCTTGGAGACGCTGAGTCGTTTGTTGGTGGGTTTTAACCCTTTTGTATGTTGGTCCCTGTTACTCTGTTGTGTGTGGTTCGCTTGATTGTTTGATATTGTATTATATCTGAATTAAGCTACACTTCAACAAAACCAGAGGTAAGTGAAAGCAGAGAATGTCACGTGACATACATATTGCATTCATGCAGTTTTAGTACTGTTAGACACATTAGGTAAGAAGCGTGTGCTACCCTCTGTATGTTTGTTTTTGTTAGCAAGCGTAGTTTTACCTAGTACGTTTGTTACGCTGAAGTTTTTTATTTTCTTTTGTTTTCAGTTAGTTTAGAGGGTTGGGTTCAGGTAATGCGTGTTTGGTTTTGTTATTTTCTTTGGTTCGGCACCGCTTGTGTTCCTTCTCTTCTGAGGTTTGTTTCATTTTCTTACATTGTGTATAGCTGTATATATATATTATATATTATTTTGGTGATTGGTTGTTTTCATTTATTCACAGTTGTAAATAAAGTTAACCACACTTGCAACTTCAGTCATTGTCCCTGTGTTGGTTTGTAGCAATTGGTCCCAGGGAATTAAGTCATAGGGTTATTTTATTATGTTTGCTCCTTTTCATACCCTGAGTCACTAATATAATAATAATAATAATAAACTTTATTTATATAGCACTTTTCATACATTTGTATGTAGCTCAAAGTGCTTTACAGAGAGCAGACAAACAATAAAAAAGAACAATAAAAAAAACAGCAATAAGGACAAGAATAATACAAATTTAACAAATGACAGCTATTTAAAATAAAAAAAAAAAAAATAATAAAAATAATAAAAAGGTCTAGCAATGACAAATCAGCCAACCACTAGATGCACCATGTCAGACAGGAGGTACCCTGCAAATCTCTACGACGCAAAATCAGCACCGCCCTAACTAAAAGCCAGAGTATAAAAGTGTGTCTTTAACTGTTTTTTAAAAATATTAAGGGAGGAGGCCTGACGAATATTTATGGGCAGCTTGTTCCAAGTCTTAGGAGCATAAAAACAAAAGGCTGCTTGTCCATATTTCTTATATTTTGCCATTGGAATGTTTAGCAAGGTGGAGCCTGATGATCTTAAGGGTCTATTTGGAATATACTCGGTTAGACACTCTAAAATATATAAAGGTGCTTGTCCATTTAAAGCTTTAAAAACTAATAAAAGTATTTTATAATTAATTCTAAAAGAAACTGGTAACCAATGTATGTCTGCTAAAATAGGCGTTATATGTGCAAATCTTCTAGCATGAGTAACAACTCTTGCAGCTGCGTTTTGAACAAGCTGTTCACTAGGGGGCGTAACACAGAAAAACAGAAAACTGTCGCTTGTGTGAACAGCTCATTTGTGTATTTACCAATAAAGTTGTTATGGTCATTTTATAGAAATTTACAGCAATTACTGTGTTAAAGGGGCTATCCACCTTATTTTTCAATGCGGAAGTAAGCTGTTTTCTGGTAACGTGTTAGACGTCCGGTTCATAATTCGCCATAGGGAAATAACGAGAAGAATCTCGAAGTGCAGTAAACGGTAAAACAGTTTGCACTACAAACCATTGTATTTATAATTAAGAGAATACATTAAAATAAAACAGTAAGACACGTCAGTTTGCAAAACAAGCTTTTTGTGCAGCTAAAACTAGCTGGAAGTGGGTGAGACCGGAAGCCAGACACAAATTTTTTTACAAATGGCTGCACCCACTCTAATGGGAAAAATAAGGTGGATAGATCATGATATTATACAAGTAAGGCTACAAAATAACCTTAAATCAATATTTCTAAACCTCAGTGCAAATGTCTCTGTGCCACTGAAATCGAAGGCATGTCCATCCTAGTGTAGGTGGTAAAGTGGAATTTCCACTCATAGGGAAGTTTAAGCAAACTCATTAATGTGTGACCGATGACTTGAAGTAACTTCTAAATACAGGTTAAACAGATGTAAATGTTTCTTGTGTTCTAAAATTCACTTTTTCTTCAAGATGAGATCAGTATGATGGATTCTGATGCCAGTGATCCTGATGAAAGCGATTCTGAGGATGATGTTCCTGCTGGAGCTGCAGGTGTCTCAATGATTTTGGTATGTCAGCAGTTTGTTAATGAACATATTGGCTTTGAAATGCATTTGAAAGTGTGTAGGCCTCCTTGCATTATAATGCTGTTATATTATTGGTTATATATTCAGTGGCATAAAATGATCTTAAAATGACAATAATATCGCTTATCACAATTATTTCTGGGGCAATATATCGCACAACAAAAATTTGTTATTGTGACAGGCCTACAAGAAGGGCTACACACATTCAACTGACAACAGATTTTTCATTCTTAAGCATGTTTACTACTTGGCAGTCAGATGACCATATTCACAAAGATACAGATCCCTAAACAACGTCATATCCAATAGGGTCTGGCTGCAGACATCTGCAGCTGCACTCTCAGACACCTGCACTCTCAGACGACTGCACTTCCGGAATTGACCCTTGCAGTCGATTTTATTTTTACTTTATTTTAGTTATTTATTTATTTTTTTTGTTTAATCTCTCAACATTTTACAACAGTAGCCAAGTGGTGAAAACAAGAAAAAAGAAACTAAATTACAATGTCACTCGTAATCGTCACCTGCACTCTCAGCTACCTGCAAGTCACTTGCAATCCACACAAAGTGAAAAGGTGCGTGTTGCCAATGGAAACAAGACGCTGTGGTCGTTAAACGATTAAAACTAATTTAATAGCATAACGTACAGGGTCCTGCAAGTCATCTGCAGGAGATAAAAACAAGACCCGCAAATCCGTGACCAAAGAACAGCAGAATATGAACGAATATGAATATGAAACAGAATATGAACGAGAGATTATGAAGTCTCTCGTTGAGCGTTTTCCTCCCGTAGATTAACACTTAATATGGCTCAATGTATTAAGATGCAATAAAAGATCAAATTCGATATACAGTTTATTAATATGATGTATATGTAGGCTATATAGTGTTTTCCTTCGCAAAACGTGGCATAATGTGGCATAACGGATTAAGATGATAAAGACTAAACTCAATATGCTCCTGTTCATTATTAAAACAACTACACACAAGCAGGTGAGCCCAGAATAAACGCAACGCAGAATAATCTCTACAGCTGTTTTATATCATTGTCTTTTGTTTGATTTTCTATGGGAGGAAAACGTCTATTAACGCATTGCGTTCACGTCTGTTTGCCTATACAGAGTTGGTCCTTTTAATATCACCTAATGCCTTTCTTATGGCGCATTCATATCTGCTGGTTTATCGTTTGACAACAGTAAGGTTTATATTGAATTTAGTCTTTATCATCTTAGTCCGTTTTGCCACATTAAGCGTTTGCTGGGCAAGTATGAAAGTGAAAGTTTGCATTCATGGCCATATGCTTGACAGAAGTACAATAAATTAATAAACTATATTACAAATTTGATCGTTTAATGGCATTTAATGTATCCTAATACATTAATCCATATCAAGTGTTAATGGTTTTCTACGGGAGGAAAAAGCTTAACGAGAGACTTAAGTTTGCGCATTGCGTTTATATTCTGCTGTTCTGTGGCCACGGATTTGCAGGTCTTGTTTTTATCTCCTGCAGATGACTTGCAGGACCCTGTATGTTATGCTATTAAATTAGTTTTAATCGTTTAACGACCACAGCGTCTTGTCTCTATTGGCAACACGCACCATTTGTGGATTGCCAGTGACGTGCAGGTAGCAGAGAGTGCAGGTGGCCATTGCAAGTGACATTGTAATTTAGTTTCTTTTTTCTTGTTTTCACCACTTGGCTACTGTTGTAAAATGTTGAGAGATTCAATTTAAAAAAAATAAATAAATAACTAAAATAAAGTAAAAATAAAATCGACTGCAGGTGACGTCACTTCTGGAAGTGCGCTTGTCTGAGAGTGGAGGTGTCTGAAAGTGCAGGTGCAGATGTCTGCAGCCAGACCCTTCTCGCCATATCTGCAGATGAAACTTTTTTTGTTGAAGCATTTTTACCATTTTAACTAGCACCTCATGACTACACCACGTTGTGTACGAGAAGCTGCAAAAGACACAAGTGGAATGCAAAAAAACATGGTGACAAATATAATGGGATATATATTGCGCCAACAAAAATTATTGAGGTCATGTACATACATTGTGCAAAAAGTTGCCTGCAACAGACCTAAGTGAAGATGGTGAGATCTAGAGAGATCTGTTAGTGTTTAATGTTCTATTGGAATTTAAAGGGTTTCTGTTGGCTGACCATTGTGCTGAAGAGTCTGTGCTTCAGTCCAGGAGAAAAACCAAAAATCAGCTGTTATACTGCGTGTTGCTTTATGGCAGTAGCTGCTGATGCAGTGATGCATGCTGCCGCTATAGCTAATGGTTAACTGCAAAAGATCTACATTTTACAGAGAATGTTTCACAATAACATTTCAAGAAATACTTGTAAAGTAACTGTTTTTGTAAAATATTTAAGAAAAATTAGGATATAAACAGTGTTGGGTAGAAAGTAGTTAATTGAAAAAATTAAGAGGATTTTGCAATTAATGTAGGTCTGTTACATTCTTCTTATTAGGCCTGTTATTGTCATTATTAGGTTACTTTTATTCTTACATTTCAATTCATGTGACCCGCAATAATTTCATAGCGCATCACCGCATGACTGGCAATGAGGATAACAAATTAGGCTATTAATAGTTCCTGGAAATGTTTATTTATTTTTTTAAACGGGTCTAATCAATAAATAATTAAAATTATTATTACTGCAGTCATCAATGAAAAGTCAGAGCAGCTTTCTTTAATGCACCGATTTTCAAAAACAACCTGTTTGTTTTTTATTATTATTATATTATTTTATTTTTATTTTCCCTCATGTTTTTCACTATACGGGCCGCAAGAGAAACATTAAGGGAATAACTTAAGACAGTTATATACCGTTATCCGCATTAGTTGAAGTAGATTCGCCTCTGAGAGAATATGCGCCGGTGTTGTGCTCATTTTCGACACCTGCCAAATTATTACCCCCTCTCGTTGAAATCGCTACCTGATTTGCCTAATCCTAACCCCACCTATAATCCTAACCTCTCCCCCACAACTAACGCTCAACCTACAAATACTAGGGGGGTAGTAATCTGGCGGGGGTCAGAATTTGGCATAACATCGGCAATACAGCACTAAAAGGCTCCGTCAGTTTTGTTTTTTTTTTTACTTTCACTTTCTGTATAGTGAATTGACGTTCACTAAGACGTTCACCTGCATAACTACGGTGCAAAGTTTACACGTTGCTTGTGTGATTTTTTTATTGTCAAGCATGTATGATGGAATATTTAAATACATGTTTACTTAAGGCAACATCAAATGAGCATGTTCATAATTACTGTGAAATGAAAATGTCACAATGATGAAAAAAAAACACATTTGCCATTCTATATCAAAACGAATTTCAGTGTGTGTGTATTTTAAAAAATAGAACAAATGTGTAAGTAAACTGAGAAAGACTTATATCTTAAGTCACAGCAGCATGATGATGGTCACAGCAGTAGTAAACATTATATATCCTCCTGCACAACTCTAATCCAGTCACTGAAATGCTTGGAATTTGTTACGTTTTAACTCCACAAAATATAAAGTGACTTCACAAGGACGAGCGGTGCGCTCAACTCGACATTAGCCAATCACAGCCATTTGGTGTCAGGATGGACCAATCACAATCGGGATGGCGCTTGTTATTTGATGGTTCACAGGTAAATCGAAACTACAAATCTGGGAATTCCTCATCTGATAAGATCACTGTAAACCAAAGCTTACAGCCTCCGTCTTATTTTTGGGTAAGTCCAATATGTCCTTCTGGTAACTTACATGATGCTGTCATATAAATGTTACGATATTTAACGTGTGCGTGTGTTTGGTATAGGCTATTGAACTCGAGTTTACTCGAGGAGTCAGGAACAATTTATGAACTGCCTTTATCATGTTTATTTATGTATTTATTACATATGTATAAATGTATGCCATATATGTATTTATTAAATAAATTTCTGCAAAATCGAATTTAAATGTTGTTTCACCTTCTTCCCTAGTAGCGTGAGTAGATGACCTTCATGTTTGCAAACAGTTATTTACTTAATTTTTTACATTACATATTACATTGAAAGAATAGACAGTAAATAAGGTTGAAGAGAAAGGGACAGAATCAGGAAAGCTCAACCAGCCAGGATTCAAACTTGGGTCACCCACAGCTCACATACAGCATTTCAGCTATTTTTAACTACACAAAACAGCTCGTTTTGCTTTTTGATATTGCAAACTGGTGTTTCTTATTGTATTATTTTAATGTATTGTCTCAATTATGCACACACTGGTTTGTAGCTCAAACAGTTCTACCATTTACTGCATTGTTATTCTTCTCATTATTTACCTACAGCGACTAATGAATTACAGATATTCACAGAAAACAGCTTACAGTACTTCCGCATTAAAAAGCAATGAGGATAGGCGGTCCCACAGGATCATATTTGTGGCATTTGTTGTGTTGACAACAAGCAACAACATTTATTTTTTTCACCCCAGGAACTATTGGGTTGTGTAATTTAAAAAAAAAAAAAAAAAGGAAAACACTGATAGTGACTTCTGTTTTGTGTAATTTTATGACTTGATGTACAGATATGAGCAGTGCAGGCATGTGACATATCACACTTTCATATCAAAATAATTCCTTAAGCTTTGATGATGGTATCATCACAGTACTGAATGAACATTTAAAAACTTGTAATTTTATAAAAGCCTGACGTATCATTTGTAAAATAAAAAGGGCCCTGAAACCCTGATGTCTCTCTCTCCCCATGCAAACACCACATGACTGATTTCAGCCTAGTTGAGTGCAACAACATGAGAAAAACAGCTCAGACTGGTTTTAAATTCTTTAACATTCCATAGACAGTGTAGTGACAGCATCTTGACAGCATCTGCGCAACATCTATAGGGTCTGTATCTGTTTGTTCTTTAGTCATGTGACATGACAGCTTTGATGCATACAGAAATTATTGATGAGTATTTATTGAAAAATATTTTAATAAATACACTGAAAACTTCATGATTAAAGCAAATGTATTTCATAATCACATTGTTTACCTGTTTTGATGTACTAGGGTTTCTTACAGGTCAGTTTGAGATTTAGACACCAGAATGTCCAGCACTGGTCCAGCACCCACATTCCCTCTTCATGGACTTCAGGCATTTCTGAAAGGCCAACCGAAAGCCCTTGGGGTTAGAAATTTCTCATAAACCTAAATAATTGATCTTTCTGTGTGTATATATTGCCTTGAGGAACCTACACTGTGCCTGCACTGTCAGTAAAAAAGGTACAGTTCTTTCGCTGGGGTGGTACCCTAAGGTACAAAGTGAAAAGGTACAAATATGTACTTTTAAGGTAACAATATGTACTGTTTAGAGGTAGGTAAGGTACAAAAGTGTACCTTTTCACTTTTGTACCTTAGCGTGCCACCCCAGTGAAAGAACGGTACCTTTTTTTTCTGACAGTGTAAATTTATCATTTACAGAGTAAAATAGTAAACTTTATAGTGTATCAGTCACAGAGAACAATGTTTCAGTAGTTGCATACTATCAAAAAAAAGTTAAGTAATCCAATCTTGCAAATCCGCAAATTCAGTGACATTTATACATGATGGTGCCTCACTTGCAGAATATATTTTTGGGATATTTTTCTAATACAATTTCACAAGTCCACAACTGCAACTGCCATAAACTGATATTGTATGTTTTACATTGTTCTCCTTTATGAAATAATCTCTTGTCCTACTTAGACTGTACAATCTTTTTTTTTAAACAGACGGTCCAGATAATGATCGGTGTGCTGACTTTCCTGATTGCCATTGTGTGTACAGTTTATGCAGAAATCATCTTTGTCATTAGTGGTATTCCTTACTGGGGATCTCTCATTGTAAGAAACTATTATACAATTAATTGTTCTGTCTTTCATAATACAAGCTACATATTCCAACGCAAGCCTCAATTTTTGTTTTTCTCTCTCTTCTCAGTACATTACCGCAGGAGCACTCTCCATTACTGCAGAAAATAAAATTAATTCACCCTCCAGTTTGTGTTTGGTATGTACAGCCGCTGGTGCTTGGACCCTGATTATTATATATTTTATTTATTTATATCAACTAGTGTACTTTTTTTAAAATCACACTCCAGATACATGTTAACACAACGTTTTAAAGTTCTTGCTAATTTATTGATTCGTTTTATGTTGTTGGTTTTTTTTCTGCCTGTAGGTGAACGCTTCACTTGGAATGAACATTTTCAGTATTATAACTGCAGGCATAGCCATTATTTTAATTTCACTGGATTTGGTTATAGGGCCATATGCTTACTGCACCGATTATGACTGTTATGAATTAGTGAGAATGTATAAGGTATGTTATCGACTTTTATATTCACATTTATTCAGTAATTACTATAAGATCACTGTGTGGGCAGTATAGTTTACACAAAAATTAAAATTACCCCATGATTTATTCAAACTCAAGCCATCCTAGGGGTGTATGACTTAATGATAAATATATTACATTACCATATGAACCCCAAGGATGGTAGATTCTGGACTGCTGAGCATTCAGTGTACCAGTGTGAGTAGTAATTATCACTGATTTTGTTACCTTTATTTGTGTTAATGTTGATTTTTCTCTCAGACTCTTTTCAGGGGAATCAGAGGTGTATTACTGGTATTTGCCGTGCTTGAGTTTATCATCTCCATCTGTCTGTCAGCATTTGCCTGTAAAGCCAACGCCTGTTGTTATCCTTCTCAGGTGAGTAATGAGCTAAACCAGTGGTTCCCAAACATTTTTTTTTTTAATAGACTTTCATAGACTTACTTTCACATTGAATAATACAGTAAGCTAGTGTGCCATTCCATACACAGCATATACATAACGTGTGTATATACAGTATATATATATATATGCATACACATATACATAGACACACACACACACACACACACATATATATATATATATATATATATATATATATTTTTTTTTCCTCGTTTTAGAAGATTCGTTTGATAGTTTAAAACACAATATGTCTACCCTGCTGCGTCGATTCATACTGGATATGAAAATGTTCATTAACAAAAAGAAAAAAGATTTTAGATATTTATTCAAATTCTTCTTTAATGTTAATAATCTGCTAGCATGTTGTTCTATCATAGCTAGTAATGGGTTTCTTTAGCTTGACACATTGCATTGCAAAAATGTCATATAACAGGTTGGGCAAATCATCTAGACAACATGTGAAATATTTGGTCAGGATTATTAGGTTATACTTCAACTTGAGGCATGAGTTAAACAATCGGGTTTTCTGATAAGACAGACATTTTCTCTCTGCAATAAGCCAAAACAAAAAATATTGAGCAAACAATAATTCAACAAACCTGCTCATCTCAAAATAAACCTCACACTTCATACTGTGCTTGGGACTCGGCACATTTAAGTGTAAGGATTCATTTGCTTCAATTTGAACATAAATGTGTGTTGGCAGTGTATGTACACATCTACCCTATAATGACAAAAATCCACCCAGTGGTTTTTAATTAAGCTGTAAAAATAATTTCTTCTTTTTCAAATCAAGCCATACTCAGCTTCTTGTCTGTGTGACATCACACTGACAGCGGCCACTCCCACGATAGATTGATTGACACTGGCGTCTTACCTTAGACCTGCCCTGAATGAGATGTAACAGTCCGATTGCCATTGTTTTAATGCCGGAACAGAGACATAGATAAGACTGGCTCCTAAGTGATTGAGGTGTTCTGTTGTCGGATGTAATAATGAACATAGTAGTCGCCATTTACTCCCGACATTTGAGCCACTGAAGATGCAGTGGATTACATTTGTTTGTGAAGAGAATGCGTCTCCTGATCTACGTATATCCATCTATGTTCATGCTAATTATTTGTGATCCAGCTTCACTTACAGCAGGAGTATAAGGGTTTTTTTAATGAATCTTTGCAATTACCTCTTCTAATAATGGGCTAGTTAGCAAGTTTACAGGCTAAATGCCGCTAAAATAAACAGAGCATGGCTTGTCACTCTACAGAAGAGAGGGACGGGGTGAGCAGAGCTCATTTACATTTAAAGGAAAGGGTGTTTTTTACACTACCATTGAGACATTAACCAAAGTATGTTATAGACTTATCATTAAGACCCTTAAGAATCATATCAACTGGTGGAAAATGGGCATCCGACGACCCCTTTAAGGTTCCACCTTTGGACATTTCAGAAGCATTTTTGTCTTTTGTTTTCTCCTATTCCATTTAAAATGCAGTAAGGTTTATAAACATACTGGAACTGTCTGCAAGTGTTATTTATGGCATTTCACAGTAAGAAGGCATAAAACAGTACAAGTGTATTTTTTTCCCAAAGGTGCAGTATGCTTCTTTACCACCACAGCCCTCTGATTTCAGGCCCAATCATTTCCGTGGTCTTAACAGCTCAGAGGTAAGAAAAACCTAATCCTGAAATGTAGTTGAATTTAGTATTGAGTGTCCATGTACTGGAAATGTGTAAAACATTCAGTAATGGGTGCAATAATTGTTACATAATATTATCAATAAAAGAAGTAATCAGTAAGCTGATCATATAGCTATTTTTCTTGCAGATATCTGTGGTCACCAGCCCTTCCATTTATCACCAGCCTGCAGAAATTCCTCCGCAATACTGTCATGACTCCTGTCTGGCCTGCCCTCCACCACAGGTCGCATTGCCATCATATTGACACTCACACTACACAGACTGTTGCACTACACCCTGGACTACACTTGGACTACACCCATGCTCCACTTCATGGATTGCACTTTCACCTGCAGCCAATCAGACATACTACAAATATGACGTCCCGACCACTGTTCAGGGCAGAGTATTGTCTTGCGTTTATCACGCTCCTCATGATAGCAACTCTACTGAGCCAATTTCCAAGTTTCCTGAGTCTCGTTAGTCTTGTTTCCTAGTCTAGTCATCCCTGTCTTAATCCTAGCCTGGTTTTCTTGTCTTGTCTGCCTTCAGCCTGCCCTGGACTTTTCGCCTGTTGTGGATTAACCCTTTGCCTTGGTGTTTCGGACTCTGTTCGCCCCTCAAATGAACTTTAGACTGTTTGTTTGGGTTACCCGTTTTCCTCCTGGATTACATTCGCCCCCGACTGACCCTCGCCTGTCCCTGGATTACTCTTGCATCTTGCCCTAATTGTATCTGTTTGCTGGTGTCGACCCTGCCTGTAATTGACCATGTCTCTGTTTATAAATTAAAGCTTGGAAATGGATCCGCCCGCTTCACGTTTCGTTTGCTCAATTCAAATTCAAATAAATATGAATAAATGTTCCCTTATGAAAAAAAAAAAACATAGGAATGTACTGGAAAATATAATGCAATACATTAATTGGTAAACTTCCATATATGGGAAAAGAGTTATTATATTTTTCTTTATAGTACAATTCATGGGCGGCTCTATATTGATACATATAAAAACACACTACAAAAATTAAGAAAAAAATTAAGAGTTAATGCTTGGGTTTACATATAGCTGAATACATATTCTTAAACTCAGTGTTGGGGGTAACGCATTACAAGTAATCCGAGTTACGTAATAATATTACTTCTTTCAAGTAACTAGTAAAGTAACACATTACTTTTGAATTTCTAAGGAAATATCTGATTAATATCTGATTGACAAGTCTCCTGTCGGGAAATTGGGAGTAAACATGATGTTACTGTATTCTAGACTAAGTAACGTAATTAGTTACTTTTTCAGGGTGTAACGCAAAATTGTAATGCATTACTTTTAAAAGTAACTTTCCCCAACACTGCTTAAACTTTTCTTTCCCTTTGTTTCCTGAATTACACATCATATATGAAAATATGTGTGATGTATAAACGGAAAAGTGTTTACTGAAAACAAACATTAAAAGTGTTTGATTTTTGTACTATTGGATGTCTTGTTAAAATGGTGGAAAATGAGATTTGACATAATTAACTTAGAGTATCTAATGTATTTTATCAATATACAATGTATATCACAATATGTTACTCATGATTGTAATCTGTAAGAATGAAGTATGCTGAATAAAAAAATTACTTATTCATGTCTTAATGAAACCAGGAAAATGTTAAAAAAAGAAGCACTGTCCAAAGCAAAATCAGACTACTACTCTAATACAATTGGAGCTAGCTAAGGGAACTCTAGATCTATTATTTATGTGGTGAAGAATTTTCTGCGTACAGAGACTGCTCTTTTTATAATTACTAATGGTTTGTTATTGGCAGCTGATTCCGGTTTATTAACAATACTTTCGTCCTCAACGAGTGCAGCCTTTGATACCATCCCACGTAAGATACTTTTGGACAGTGTAGTTTCTATAGGGATCACTGGCACACCAGTTACCACTGGTGTCCCTCAGGGTTCTGTTTTGGGCCCACTGTTATTCATCACCTTTTTAGTTCCTTTTGGCCATATTTCCAAGAAATATAGTATCCATTTTCACCGCTATGCTGATGACACCCAGCTCTACTTGTCTTCCAAACCCTGTAGTTCTTTTCCTCTACCTTCATTGACCACTGAGTATCAAAAAAAAAAAAGAAATGTAATGTCGTTTTTTGTTTGTTTGTTTGTTTTTGTTTTTACAGAATTTCGATACCCTAGGGCAGGGCTATTCAATTGGCGGCCCGCGGGCCACATGCGGCCCAGAATCAACCTCCGAGTGGCCCAGCCCGTGGTTCCGCCCATAGATAATAAATTAATATATATTATTCATAAATTGTTATTTAATATAATTTAATATAAATATATATAAATAAATATATTATATTAATATAAATATATAGTATATTAATATAAATATAAAGTATTTATTATGTCTATGGTCCCGCCAAAAACGCGCATTCCTACGTAAATTACGTAGCCTGCAACACGCAAACAATGCAGAGCGTGCCTGCAATGTTTTGGACTGATGTCAACGCACATCAGTTCCCTAACATTAAGAAAGTAGCGATCGTCATGCTCAGTATGTTTGGATCAACATATACAGGTGAGTCAAGTTTTTCACACATGAACTCCATAAAAAGCAACTCTCGTTGCTCCCTGACTGACCATACTCTCCACCAATGCCTTCGAATTGCACTGACAACTTACGAGCCTAAAGTCACTGCTCTCGTTCAAAACAAAAAATGTCACTTCTCCCACTAAGTCAGCAGGGTAACTGTAGCCTACAATACATCAATATAATGTGGGATGTGTAACAGAGGCATGCCTAATCACACATGGTGATTTAAAATATGTTCCCTCAGTGTTGTTATAGTTGTGAATACTGTGCACTTTTTATTTTATGCACTTTGAGATGTTCCTGGGTCAAATATGTGCAAGTTGTTTATTTAGTTTCAAAAGGAAACAATGTTATTTCTAATAGCCTACTACTGTGCACTATTATGTTTTATGCACTATGTGATCAGATAGGTCAGATATGTAGCCTAGGTCAGTTTTTTTTTATTTTGTAAGTGGAAAAAATAGGGGCTACCTCAGATTCTGTTAATTCAGCTCTTTTTGTATGCACCTTTTGCTCTGCAAACTAACCAAAGTTAAAAGAGAAACAACGAATAAACCTTATGTTTTTCAATAATTTTTTAAAATTTGTCATTACGAGCTGCTTTGCCGCTAAAATGACTGGCCCAGCTAACCTTCTTGGTTTGACAATCTGGCACAACTGAATTTGTAGTTGAATAGCCCTGCCCTAGGGGTTAATCTCATTAACATCAGTGAGACAAGCATATAGCATGCTTGATGTGCCCAAATCAAGTGCTGTTGATTGGCTGTGGCAAGGCATCTAGGAAAAACACTAGGTTATTCCCAAAGACATGGCTCACATGCAGGGGTTTCCAAACTCCCAGAGGACCACTGTCACGTATAGCTCCAACTTACCTCAACATACAACTTCACCTTCCACCTTCACTGACCAGATGTCTAGCTGAAATTCAAGATTGCTCAGCATTCATAGTTATGAAGAAAACTCAACATTCATAATTATGGAGAACCGTCAATTCCCAGAGTAGAGGGCGTCAATCTACTCCCATGCCCACAAAAGTGAGGGTAACGTGTGGCTGGCATAGCTGGAAATAAAATCTAGCTTTCAGAGATATGGAGAACCAGAGTAGGGGCACTAGCCTACTCCCCTGCCCTCCCGGGGTGAGTGTAGGTAGGCTGGACGTGCCTTAGAATAGCCCCCAGAGCCACCATTCGATTGGCCTGAGAGGCCTTTCCTACCTTCCTGATGGTGGATGCAAACACCTTCGTCCTTACCTCGTCCAGACCGCTATTGTGGGTGAGATCAGAGCCTTAGCTGGGAGAGCGCACCTCCTGGCTAAGGATGCCACTGAGGATCTTAGCCCAAACAAGAACTCAGAGGCCTAGAAACTCGGATGAATGATAGACCTCGATGACAAATATAGCACCCCCCAAGGTTGAAACTTTGACCGGCTATAACTCACCTGGGCCGGGGACAAACTCCACCAAACTCGGGTTAAAGGTAGACCTCTGGGGGCCCTACTGGACGCCACAGACCCTGAGTCAATGGCCCCCCGAAGTTTTGCCTTTAAACCCTTATAACTCCGGAACCGTATCACCCCGGAACACAGGGGCAGTCACATTAGATAGGACCTAGGATCCTCCAAGATTTTCGCAAAAAAACTAAATGTAACGTAATAAAAATAACAC
Organism: Labeo catla; assembly: GCA_012976165.1. Lineage (NCBI taxonomy): Eukaryota > Metazoa > Chordata > Actinopteri > Cypriniformes > Cyprinidae > Labeo > Labeo catla. The sequence goes on along the minus strand of VONZ01001247.1, from coordinate 114,039 downwards.
GTAATAAAGCTGAGGCCTTACTCAATCTACTCTGACTAAATCTGATTGTTTTCCTTGGACAACGATCATAATGCAACTTGTCCTTGTCAGCAGTTCAGGTGTCTGGGTGTCTGGATAGCACACTGTCCTTTGAAGCTCATGTTAATAATATTACTCATACTGCATATTTGCACCTGCATAATATTAATTGTCTCTGTCCCTCTCTCACAATGAATAATACTGCAATTCTTATTCATGCACTGGTTGCCTCACGTATCGACTATTGTAATGCTCTCCTTACTGTTCTTCCTTCCAAACTTCTCTTTAAGTGATGTTTTATTAACATTAAATTTCGGGAGGAGCACGCACAGATAATTAACACGGCCAATTTATCATAAGCAATCACACTCTCTATCCAGTCAGCAACGAGAGAATCCCTACAAATAACCAAAGCAGTCTTACCCTCATTTCTCTAGTCTCGCAGCACTCGGTTCGCTCCTTTGCTATTATATCACAGACCTGTAGCATACAACGTTTTTAGCGCGTCCCACTAGCTCAGGGTTCAATATGGGCCAACGACCAGAAGCCAGGAATGTCTACTGGAGAGAGGGTCTGATGCTACTGGTGAGTGAATAGACAAGACGATTAAATTTGATTTATAAAAGAATTTATATTGATGGGTTTCCTTTTCTTTTTCTTTGTAGTTTGTTTCAAGTAATCACATTAATGGACAATCAATTAACAGCAGTCAAGGAATATTCTGTTGTCTCAAATAGTATCAAAGAATGTCAACAGTTCAACAGATTCAAATCTGTTTTGACCAAAATAAAATAAATTCTCAAAAAACAAAACGTTAGTGTGTCTGTTTCTTCCAAGTAGATTCACAATAAAATACTCTTCAATGAACTTTACATTCAAGAACCCAGTAAGTCAAAAGGGTGTGTAATCGGATATTCACTCTGACTAAATTCCAAAAATAGACGTAAATGACACTTTTTTCTTTCAAAACTCAACAGTAGATTCAATCATGAAATGTAAAACACAAGAACAAATCAAACGATTCAATTGAACAATGCTTTGTGAATCTAACAATTCAGTTGATCAAAGTTCATGAATCAAATGATTCAGCTTCAAGAGCTAAACACTCGTTTGACCAGTTCCAGTTAAAAAAAAAAAACAAAGTCTCTCCATTTCAGATGCAGGAAAAAAAAATCAAATCTGTTCAAAGTATTGAGATCTTTTGTGTCCCAAAAGAACAGGAAACAATGGAATTCTCCTACCAGTCGATGAATTCAAATCACAGTTCAAAAGTCCGTGGGCAGCTCGCCATTTGTGCACATGTAATCGCGATCGACACAGACGATTCTCACCAGAGGATTACGTTCAGCACAAAACAGGTGATTCTCTCAGAAGATCTTGTTCGTAGAAAGAAACATATGGGAGGAAAAAACCCAGCCTTGCAAAACACAAGGCAAACACAATTAACTACTGATTCAACGTTTTCATCACAAATTTATACACACACATCTCAAATGACACGTTAATATAACCTTTCAACTGTTATTAAACACGTTGACTTTCATAAATTACTCTTTGTCTTGTCTCATGACCCATTTATCAATATTACATGTGATAGCTTTAGCTCACGTGCTAACTAGTTTGACGCACGCGGTATGCGCACGGCCTACTCAAAATTGTTTTGTAACGAATCATCTCGAAATTATATTAGATCATATATGAAAACTCACTCACCAGAGCAAAATTGAATAATATATTGACACAAAGATGATTAATCACAGGGCTTCGGCACTGGGATCCGCTCCAATCACACTTCTCCGATTTTCACGTCACTCTCCGTCCGACGACAACACTTCAGGATGATGCCTCTATTCTTTAAATTCCGTTTTCAAGTGCACTCTATCACATTTATGCTTAGATTAATGTTTAATGCAGGGAGTTTCTAGAGAAACGCTCCGTGCTGCGGTCTCGTGTAATCTCGTCTCTCTCTGTTCGCACTGAAAGCAGCAGCAGCGCCGGCGCTGCACGTGGGCAGGGCTTATGAATGCGCTGCCACCATTGGCTCTAAGAGAAGTCTGTCACTGAAGTGAGAAGTAATTTGATGAATCGTTCATCCTTCTGGAACTTTCTCCCTTTTTCTCATCTCTCAGTTTCCTTCAACTCTTTCTATATTTTGAAGTATTTTAATTTCTTTGGCAGTAGCCTGGATTACCCGGGTTACAGACCCATTTTCGGATCCTCCACAGCAATCCGCCGGCCCCAAGATTACTCCTTCTCCGCCAGTCATCACCGCCGAGCCACCGGCCACCACTCTGCTCAACAAGCCACAAGATTTCCCCGACGCCGAGGGTTAACCACGCCTCCACTGCCGAAACTACCAACTTCCCTGGCATCCTCATATCATTCGGTCACACCAACAATTCCTCCGATTGGAAAGTGTACATTATTTAAGACCGAGGCAAACGTTCATTAATTCCAATGCATCGTTCTCACGGAAGGTTCCGTACAATCTATTCGTCACGCTCCAAATCAGCCAGCCTCACTCCTAAATCCACTCCAGCTGCCAAGGTGGCCAATAGATCGAGCAAAGCCCCAAACTCGCCTCGCTCGACACCACCATTGTCCCGCACAAGATCCGGCTCCTCACGAACGTCGGGCCACAGCAGCAGGCCTTCAACGAGCCTGACCCAGTTCTCACCTCACTCACTCGCTTCCTGCTTCGGCTCAGCCTTTCACCGCGGCTCTCCCGGCCTCAGCGCCGTTTGCAGCCGGGCCTCTAGCTTCCGTTTCCAGAGGCTAGCACGAGACTGCCTCCGCTAGCCGCACAGGCCATCCGTGTCGTCTAATCATTTTCAGGTAAAAATCGCTAAAACAGGCCATTCATTGCTATAAGTTGTTAAACAACTTCGCGACAGCACTGGATGTTAATGTCATTATGTAACCACGACATAAAGTGCTCGGAAAATATGCACTGAAACTACTCCGTCTTTTTCACCAGCATTTTACCCACATTTAATTTACATATCACATTTAGGAAAATGAATAGACAAGAGGGATAAAATTAATTAGTAGTTTTTTGGAGGAGATCATCAGTGGCAAAAAGACTTTCACCGTTGATCACAGTGGACCAACAGCACATAACTAACAATCAATAAATAAATGATTTAAAAAATAAATAAATAATAATAATCATAACTAAAAAAAAAAAAAAAACTTTTACCATTTGTAACTTTTAAAGGTTGTTAAAATAGCTGCATTTGTTGCTAGTTGCTTTGAAAAACAAGTTGCTAGGGTAGTCTGAGAAATCACTAAATCTGGCAACATTGCAGGCCGGACATTTCAGCATGTCCCACCAAAAGTCACAACCCCTCTTTCCTGTGGCCTACAGCCACAGCAGCAGAACCAAGCATGAAGCTGCCTTCACTAGCAATGCAGGCCCTCACATTTCAGAATTTCTGTCTACTACCCCTAACCTCTTTTCCTTTTCAGCAGCCTCCAGCTCCTGTAGCAGATACTAGCACGAGGTCACCTCTGCTAGCAGTGCAGGCTACACAGACTTCCAGCCCTTTTCTTGAATGTCACAAACCCCACGGCCTACAGCTACAGCAGCTGAAGCAAACGCAAAGCTGCTTCAGCTTGCAACACAGGCCCTCGCATGTCTTTCCTCCTGTTACTTCTGTTCTAACCCCCTTTTTTCTTTTTCAGTTGCCTGTTAGTGGAGGTTGCCTCCGCTAGCGGTGCAGACTACATAGGCTCTTCAAGATATCACAAACTCCACTCCCTTCCCATGACCTACAGCAGCTGAAGCAAGCCGACGTCCAGCTCCTATAGTGGCGCAGGCCAAACCACAGCTTTTTCCTTACCCCACTCCCAACCTCCTCCCCTACCCATGGCCCGCAGCCCCACCATCTACCCCTAGCGTGAGCATGCCTCCGTTAACGACACAGACATTCCCAGAGCCCTGTCTTTCCCCCACCCCTGCCTACGGCCCACAGCTCCACAGCCCCACCCCCTCATTCAGCTACCACTCCTGGAGCCACCCCAAGCATGAGCATGCCTCCGCAAGCGGTTCCGGCAGCTATCTTTCCTCCTCCCCCTCACATGCTCACCCTTTCTTCTTTCTATCCTCTGCCATTTCCTACCCCTCTCTCCAAATGCTCCCGCCTCGGAACCACCACCCCCCATAGCCAGAAGCATCAGGACTCAGATTTTGTCAGAAGAGTTCAGAAGCCAGAGGCCTTTAAGACCTACATGCAGTCAGACTGCTTCCATATCAAAGAAGCTCATGGAATTCTCATCAGCCAACCCTTTTAACTCCGGTCTATCACCATTCACTCGATCTTCAGACCCACCATAGCCATCACCTTGAACACCACCCCAGCAGCACCCCGCTCCCACAGGAGCCTTTTCCGGATTTCCCCACTGTCACAGCAGTACTTGCCTTTTTTCTCTATTCCTTCCCACTGCCGCTGCAGTGTCCACTCCAGCACAAACTTTCTCTGTATTCCTACACTGCCGCAGCAGCATCTGCTGCCGCAGAAGTCTTTTCTGTTTTCCCTGCCCTCCCTGTATTTCCACACTGCCGCAGTAGTGTCCACTCCAGCAGGAGTTTCCCTGTATTTCCAAACAGCCGCAGTAGTGTCTGCTCCTGCAGGAGCCTTTCTCTCCTTTTCCCCACTGCCTCAGCAGTATCCACTCCAGCACAAGCTTTCTCTGTATTTCTACACTGCCGCAGCAGTGTCCGCTCCCACAGGAGTCTTCCCTGTATTTCCACTCTGCCGTAGCAGCAATTGTTCCCACAGGAGCCTTTACTCCTTTTCCCCACTGCAATAGCAGTGCCTGCTCCCGCAGGAGCTTTTTCTATATTCCCCCACTGCCGCAGCAGTATCTGCTCCTGCAGGAGCCTCCTCTGTATTTCCACACTGCCGCAGCAGTGTCCGCTCCCGCAGAAGCCTCCCCTGTATTTCCACACTGCCGCAGCAGTGTCCACTCCCGCAGGAGGCTTCTCTGTATTTCCACCCTGCCACAGCAGTATCTGCTCCCGCAGGAGCCTCTTCTGTATTTCCACACTGCCGCAGTAGTGTCGTTCCCGCAGGAGCCTTTTCTCTACTTCCTCACTGCTGCAGCAGTGTCCGCTCCTGCAGGAGCCTTCCCTTTATTTCCACACTGCCGCAGCAGTGTCTGCTCCCGCAGAGGCCTTTTCCAACCGACGTCCAGCAGCCCTCTATCCATAAGCTCTGCAAGTTTGGGGAGTTATCGATGCCCAACGCTGGCTGCTGTCCTGCGTTAATAGCCTATTTGGGGGAGCGCTTTGAGTAGGGGCTAAAATGCCTAGCTCAGACCCCTCTCCCCAGGCAGGGGCAGTGCCCCGGGCCCGGGAATGATTACCGAGCTCGGAGCCCTCTCCCGGACAGCACGCCAAATACGCATAATCTTTACTGAGTTTATTATATGCAAGTGTGAACTCGTGATACTTGGGAGGGAACAACCAGTATCACAAAAGGTAAGACAAGCTAGTGAACATAGACTAAAGCACACCAAATTTGTACAACGAACTGGCAAAACAAGAGGGAAAGGGAGAACAATATAAAGGTGCGGAGGACATGAGGAACAGATGAGAACACTCAGACAACCCGAGGACCAAACAAGAGAGGAACAGATGACAACACTCAGACAAACAAGGACTAGACAAGGGGGCGTGGTAACGGGTAACAAGGAGGCAGGATGAGGGGAGAACATGACAAACACAAACAAAGACAAAGTCATGTGCTCAAACACAACACAAACAAGGAAACATTAAACAGGGACAGGACAGACAAGACTGTCAGGGGAGGTCCCTGACAAAAATAGCTTGTTTCTGCTTCCACTCAAAAATAGGTATTTTCAAAATGATATAATAAATTATCTGTGGGATATTTGAAACAGACACATTCTGGGAACACCTGAGACCAGGGGTGTCCAAACCCGGTTCTGGAGGGCCAGTGTCTTGCTGAGTTTAGCTCCAACTTACCTCAACAAACTATTATGGAAGTTTCTAGTCTGTAGAAACCTTAATTACATGGTTCAGGTGTGTTTAATTGAACATATGCAAGTTCAGTGCTCCTGCTGTGCACTTCAAAGTGGCATGAATTCTCCTTCACAAAGAACAGTACAGAGAATAAGAAATGTATTTATTTAGTTTATTTTTTATAGCATCATACAGAGAATAGGACAGATAGTGGTAGTTAAAAGGGGCTCAGGTCTTCAGGAAGTGCCAGATTGAGAGACAGTGCCAGTGTCATGTCACACTTTTGTTTACTTTTTAGCACCACCTTGTGGCGGTTTGGTGTAACAACAAAGAACATCGATAATTGTGAGCTATTTTTCTTAGTGGTTGATTTAGACCATGTGACACTTAGGTTAGAGGTTAACCAGGAAGCAATCGCAGTATTCCAGATTCTCTCCATGCGATTGTCCAGGACGTTTCTTTGCTCTGTTTCCTTTGCGTTTGTGCCTTGGAAAGGCTTTGCCTGTAAGTCTGTTTCCTTTCTTTAGTGTTTGAACGAATGTATATGCACATATAAATGTGAAGCTCATAGGTTAGAGTTTAAAACAAACTATTCTTCAGTCATAATGATACTAAGCAGAGCGCGAACGTAGCCCTTTGTTATGTTTGTTCAGATAACATTGTAAATAATGTAAATTAATTTGTATGTATTTGTGAACCCTCTGCAACAAGACATTTGTAACCTTTATATGTTTCAGTTTTACAAAAAAGAAAGAATAAGAACGAAAGAGGAAAGAACATTACAGTAAAGCATTCAACTTTACTCCTGCGTCTGCCCCTTTTCTGACTTCTGACTTCTGTTAGCTATCTGTCAGTTTTGCGTAGATGAAACACGCATCTAGGACAGAAGAGCCAGATTAGGTCAACCGGAACCGGGAACACTTCCCATAACACCCGATGTACTCAGTGCATCGTCAGAAGAATGGCATCTACGCTAATATTAGTCTGTTTCTCTCTTATTCTGAGGTCACATTAACCACCAGATCCAGTCCGTATCCAGATCAGATGGTCACTGCAGTCCCCCGGATCCAGTCCGAACCCAGCCCAGATGGTGGATCAGCACCTAGAGACGACCTCTACAGCCCTGAATGTCAGCGGAGTCCACATCAACTAGATGAGCCCCAGAGACGGATCCACAGTGAAGACCACATCACCTAGACGGCTGTCGGCACAAGACCACGGGAACTTTGGCCAGAGGAGAACTGGCCCCCCCGACTGAGCCTGGTTTCTCCCAAGGTTTTTTTCTCCATTTGTCACCGATGGAGTTTTGGTTCCTTGCCGCTGTCGCCTCTGGCTTGCTTAGTTGGGGACACTTTCTCTTAACACAATATTGCATTTTATTTTATTATTTTTGATTAACTACCTTTACCTAAAATGTGAGTGTTTACTGTTGCCTTTGGCATTGTTGATTTACTGTTTCCTATTTAATACTGTACAGCCGCCTTGTCACAATTCTGTATTGTTAAAGGCGGTATATAAATAAAGGTGACTTGACTTGACTTGACTAAAGAATGGAAGCTGAAGAGCAGGTGCCTGCAAACTTCGTTCACCCCTGAAAGCCACAAGGCCGATAATTTATCTGAAAATCTCTGCAGTGCATTGGGGATTAAATGGAAAAAAAACCTGGCATGCATTATCACGGAAAACGGGGGCAATATTGTAGCCGCTGTTAGGAAGTTGGGATGGCCATGGCTGAAGTGTTTCGGCCATAACTGTTACACTGGCCATCACAAATGCAATGACAACGGAAAAGGAGAGGACAGCCAGGGCAATGGGTTTGTGCTGAAATATGGCAGCTGCATTCACCCACAGTTGGCAAAAAAAGACAAAAATTAGAGAAAAGCAAGAAGCCCTAAAGCAACCAACGTTTGATACTGGTAAGTTAAAAGATTTGTGGTAGGCCTATTGTCAATTACATTTCAGCAAAATAAAGGGATTAGATTTAGATCAGCAGAGTCTAATTAATAGACCATTAATTTGAAAACTGCTTATTTTGATGAAACACCTGTTTACATTCCAAAAAAACAACTTTATCAGTAAATTAAAACAAACATACACACAAATAAATAGCTATTGTACCTCTTTTAAAAAAAATAGTTTTTTTTTTTTTGCATAAATATTTTTAAGTTTTAATTAAGTAATTATAAAGCCAATTTGAAAAAAAACAGTGACAGATTTCATTTGATAGAAAGAGAAAAGCCAGAATGGGAAATAAATTAAATTAAGAAAACAAATGTGTAGCCTATATGAGGCGATGAAAATACTGACAGTTTGAATTTGTTAATTATGCTCTATACACTTATGTAGAACAACAACAAAAAAAGTTTAGTAATTTTACTCTCTTGTTCCTTAATTGAGCCAGGATTGTCCCACGCATTGGGGAAGCAAGCAAAAAATGATCCAGAGTGTTTTGGAGCATGTCAACGCAACTAAATGAGCGCTTGATGACCGACGGCATCAACACCTTAACCTGATGCGGCAGGACATAGCAGTGCTTGAGTCGATAAATGCAGCACTCAAGCCAGCTGCAGAATTTACAGATATTTTATCGAATGAGAAAGTTATTACTGTGTCATCGGTTAAACCTGTGCTGAGGCTGATGATCAATGATCTCCTGGACTCTACGCCAGAAGACAGTGAGTTAACAAAAAAACAATTGAAAAGATGATCGCGGTCTTGGATGATAAATATAAAGCTGAAGAAGGGAAAAAATCCTGTAGAAAGCAACTACTTTGGATCCTAGATGCAGGAATAATTTTAAGCTGGAAGACATTAGAGACAAACTCATCGAAGAGATGATGCAAATTACTGAAGATCAGCCAGACAACAGTCAAACTGATGAGTCACTGTATGCAGAGTAAGGAACCAGCGTCAAACCTGGCCGTGATCCCTATTCCAAAGAGAGCGCATGCAGACAAGGAGTTAACACACTATTTGAACAAAGCCAGAGGAGGCAACTGATGCCATCGATGACCCTCTTGCTTGATGGTGGAACAATGCAACAAGATACCCTCTCTTGGCCACGGTTGCTAAAAAATATCTATGCGTTTGCGCAACGAGCACACCATCTGAACGAGTGTTCAGTGTGGCTGGAAACATCGTAACCCCAATGAGGTCCTCCCTTAAACCGGACATTGTTAACATGTCAGTCTTTCTTTCTTTCCAAAAAATTTTAAATATGTATAGAAAAGCCAAGGTAGGCTTAATTTATGTTCACGTTTTAATTGTTATCAGTCCTATACAGATTTTCCAGCCTGTGATTGAAGTTTTTACGAATTTTAGCAATGAATGTTCATTTAATATTTAATTTCATTATAACTGTATTATTTCTTTGATATGAAATAGCTGTGTGTTCAGGGAGTGCTAAAATAAACATGCATGTTTGTTTAATAATGTTTGAGCCTCATCTATTTATTTATTGTTTCAAATTTATATTGCTATAAATATTTATTATACCCCCCACCCAAAAGCTGCATCACCAATGGCCCAGATAGCACACGCACTTCTGCAAGATGTCTGTTACAGATCTGGAAAGCATCTGCTGTGTACAAACGTCTGGCAGACGTCTGTAAGATGTCAATTTCAGACTGGAGTCAAACTCAACACGGTCTTCTTTCCCTGCTGATTCTGCCAAGCACTAAAATCTTGCTGAGACATTTAGGACATTGTGATTTTTATTTTAGCACTTTCCAGATATCAAACACAGGAGTGTGATTTTCACTCAACAATACTGGTGTACCCAATGGAGTGATGACTGTGTACCCTTGATATACTCTTGTTGAGAGATCGGTGAAGTCTCACAGTGTTGAATCAGTCATGTCTGCAAGGTGGCAGTACATCACTTCACAGTCGATGTTGTTGAGGTTCACTGTTTCAACTATAACCTTCCCAGCTAACAAAAAAGGTCCTCAGAATGTCCTCTTAACATCCCATAGATGTCCGCAAAGATGTCCTCCAAATGTTCAAGGACATTCAGAACATTTAGGGGACTTTCACTTAAATCTTCAAGAATTTCAAACAAATTCAAAATATATACTCATGTCCCACCGCGAGAATTAAAATAAATGGTAATTTATCGAAGAACATTGCACTTGAGAGGGGTACTAGACAGGGGTGCCCTCTCTCCCCTCTGCTCTTCGCATTGTTTATCAAACCCCTGGGGCAATGGATCAGGCAAAATTCTGAAATAAAACGTATTGTAAAATGTATTAACATCAAAGATGATGAACATAAAATAGCATTATTTGCTGACGACATATTAGTTTATCTAAAGGATCCAACCGAGTCATTGATTGACTTAATGGAAACATTAAAAACGTTTGGCTCTTTTTCAGGATTTAAATTAAATATTTTAAAAACACAGGTATTGACCTTTAATTATAACCCCCCAAACGAAATTAAAAAAGATTACTCCTTAAAATGGGATCTAACATTTATTAAATACTTAGGAATAAATATCCCCAAGGATATGAACAATTTAGAAATGCTTAATTATGGTCCTATTAATAAAAAAATAAAACTTGACATTGCAAGATGGAATCTTTTACCATTTTTCAGCATGAGATCTAGGTTAGATTCAGTCAAGCAAAACATACTTCCAAGACTGCTCTATCTGTTTCAGTCTTTGCCTGTTCCCTTGCCCAAAAAACAATTCTCAGAATGGGATAAACTAATCTCCAGATTCATATGGCAAGGCAAGAAACCAAGGGTAAAATTTAAAACCCTTCAACTGAGTAAAGATAAAGGAGGGGTTGCTCTCCCATGTTTACAAAAATATTTTTGGGCAGCACAGTTAAGAATAATAGTTTGTTGGTGCAACCCAGAATATCAAGCAAGATGGAAGGACATAGAGATTGGTTGGTTTGACAGGATCCCTATTCAAGCTATCATTGTGGATGATCATTTAATTAAAAATAAGAAAGAAAATCAATGGATTAAGGTAACATTTAAAAATTGGTTTGAGATTATTAAGGATTATAATCTAAAGGATTCTGTGAATGTATTGAAATGGCCATCATATGATTCTGATTTTAAACCAAACACCTTAGATATGTGTTTTAAAATATGGGCTAAGAAAGGGATCACTGCTTACTGTTCAATCATGGATAAAGGACAGTTATTAGATTTTAATTCACTAAAAGAAAAATTTTGTTTAGAATCCAAAGACTTTTACAGATACCTCCAGCTCCGACAACATTTTTGTCAGAAAATTAAAAAAGATCGATGAAGATCCAAATAAGAGTGCTCTAGTTAAAATATTCTCTTCAGCTTACAAGGCTGAACCAATGTTTAAGACTATTACAAAACTTTACAGAGCTTTGATGGATTTACAAGGAGATTCATCCTTGTACATTAAAGAAAGATGGGAGAAAGAAAGTGGGATTATCTTCTCAACCGAGGACTGGGGAAATATATGTAAACAACAATGGGCAACTTCCCGTTCTCCATATTGGAGAGAATTTTGCTGGAGAAATACTATTAGGTTTTTCCTTACCACAAAACAGAAAAATAATTTTCAAGGCAACTCAAATTGTTGGAGACATTGTGGCTCACAGGATGCTAACCATTTTCACATATTTTGGGGATGTCCTAAAATTAGATGTTTTTGGAAAGATATACATAAGGTATTAGAAAGTATTTTAAACATTACAGTTGATTTCAGTTTTGAGGTACTTTATATGGGCACAGTGTCAATGGTTTCCTGGGAAGGGAAAAACAAATACATGTATAGAATAATTCTTGCTTCAAGTAAAAAAGCTATTACTAGATGCTGGTACAAACCTAATCCTGCCACAGATACAGGACTGGATTGATGTTGTTAAAAATATGTTTATAATGGAGAAAATTAATTTCTGTATGAATAACCAAAAAGATATGTTTGTGGATTTTTGGTCCAAGTGGATCGAATATATAACTCCTATTGAACCAAATGTTTTTTTGTTATAGAATCTATGTTTTATGTATAGGTACTGTCTATACATCCCCTTTCTTTTGTAAATAGTTTTTTGTATAATTGGGAGATAACCCAAAGAGATATATTGACCTGTTTTATGTTATGAAGAGCTTTTTGATAATATATAAGCTATAACTGTTGTAAACATGACAAAAGTCATAAACACATGTATTGGATTGTATCTCTTTTCAATAAAAACTTAAATAAAAAAAATAAAAAAAGAATTTCAAACAAGAATCTGCTTAGTTACTTGGTGTCAACTGTTTTTGCTTTGTAATGTTTTATTTTTGGCCACTAGAGGTCTGCATATGACTCTCATGTCTCTTGTTCCTCTAGTTATCAGTATTATTTTGTTCACGTGTCTCCTTCTGTGATGTGTATTTAAGCTGATCTGTTTCTCTATATCTTTGCTTGGCTTTGTTCTGTAGATGTGCCATAGCCTTTTGCTTCTTCTCTTGGTATTTCTCTCTGATCATTGTCTTAACAGTTTTCCAGGTTGGCAGAATATAGGTGGGGTCCAGCTTCTTTGCAAATGCTAAAATGTGACCCTTTTAGACTTGCACTCTATGCGTTTACTAACTGCTCATTTTCTTAAACCAAATAAATAAATAAAGTTTCTAACACTAGCTTGCTCTTTTTCTATTCTATCTTACATTTTATGTTCCATAATTAAAAAAAACCTTGCTATGTGTACTGTGTTAGGTTAACTGAGACTTGTCATAGCACTTACATATTACTCTTTTGCTGATTTAGTTTGCTTACAGTGTCCTCATTTGCAAGTCGTTTTGAATAAAAGCGTCTGCTAAAAAACTAAATATAAATGTAATATTTTCTCTTCAAATTAAGTAAATCATGAATGCATACTGTAATAAAGCACTGCATGCAAGAAAAAGTGTGAAAAAAAGCAAAACTACTAATTTGAATTGAATTCATGGTTAAGCAGTACCTATTAAAGCAACCAAGTTGCTTTTCAAAGACTCTGGTGAAGTAAATTCTGACCAGCCAGTTGCAGGTTATAAATGGATTCTGCATCCAAACATTGCAGTTTTGTCTTGGTGGTTACTAATATTTTCAGCACATGATCGAGCGACATTTAAATATCAGTTTTACGAAATAATAAACTCTGTTTTCGTCTATTGTACTATTTGTGTGTAGTTTTCTATGAACGTTTGTGATTTCAGAGAGCAGCACGGGACTTTTATTTTGGTCTTGTGGTGTGATGTCATACGGCTGCGCTCCTGCATCTGTTGTGATTCGGATGAAGAAAGGTATGCGCTTTTAAGCATTTAAAGGATTCCGTCTATTATGTTGTTTTATTAGTTATTATAGATGCAGCATCGAGGCTTTATCTAATGTTATTAAACAGTATTTTGTGCTTGTAAAGCACACCCACTTATGAGGAACAGACGACCGACGTCCTTTTGTTGCTTATAAAGGGGTGCGCTTTACAAGCACAAAATACTGTTTAATAATATAAGATAAAGCCTCGATGCTGCTGCGAAGGCGCGTCTCATTTCGCTCCATATATCGTCAATAAGTTCATCATTAACATGAATTTAGTCACTGGCAAGTAGTGATGGAGAAACGGAGCTTTTCGAAAGTTTTTTTTTTACTGAATCAATTAATTTGCAAAATGATTCAGTGATTCGAATTACCGCACGCGAAGGAGAAATGTAACGAGAACAAACAATGACAACGTTCACAAACCAAGTACAAATGTTTCATGAAAGTGAAATATTACATGTAATTTACAAATAAATACTAAAAATGAAGGTTCCCTTTTATTTCTTGTGCTTTGTAGCACAAGTTTGAGAGTTTTTAATGTCCATATAAGGCCATGAACTATTACTCTGACTGACTTTCTTACCATTTGCTCTTACTGCTAAACTAGGGAGCTGATTGAGATACAACCAAAGATTTAGTTTGGATTATTTTTCCTTCTGTTAATAATTCTCATCTTGAACACAGACAAGCTCCTGGTGAAGCAACAGATCCACGTGATTCACTATAAATATGGCGTTTATTAAAGAAGAGAGTGAAGACATTAAGACTGAAGAAACATTCAGAGTCAAACATGAAGATAATGAGGAACAAACAGGTTGGTTTTCATTCTCAAAGCTGAACTCACTCATTTGATTATTATTAAAATGTCCAGCTGTACAGAAATCAATTATATTGTTGAAAAATGACGTATTAAGAACATGTTTGACAACTTCTTTAGAATTTTTAAAGAATTGCACTTAAGATAAATTCCACAGAGTTCATAAGAATTTTAAAATGTATGTGAATCCGGCCCCAGAATTTTTTTTTTTTACATAAACCGAAACTCAGCAAATACTTGACTCAGACATGATAAAAATACCTATAGAATGCTTTAAATTACTACTTTAAAATGAAATAATTAAAATTCAAAACAAAAACTCTTTCATTATATAATCAGTAGAGATTAATTTCTTTCTAAAGCAGCATCAGTGAGGAGATGCATGTAGCATGTTAAAAAATAAATAACTAAATAGACAAATAACATTAACGTCATATTTTATGACGTCGTAATAAGAATAAAGTTAATGTAAAAAGTTCCACATTTTCTGCCAAAATTTTTTTTTTATTAATAATAATAGAGTCAGTGACATCCAATCTATCATTCTTCACATTTAACGTGAAAAATAGCAATAAAAACATAGCCTTCAACTCTAAACTGGCTGATTTATGAGAATAATAAAACAATGGTGGCAAAGTTATATTGTTGGCTTTAAAGGAGAAGTCCACTTCCAAAACAAAGATTCACATATAATGTACTCACCCCCTTGTCATCCAAGATGTTCATGTCTTTCTTCAGTTGTAAAGAAATTGTTTTTTGAGGAAAACATTTCAGTGTTTTTCTCCATATAATGGACTGATATGGTGCCCCGATTTTGAACTTCCAAAATGCAGTTTAAATGCTGCTTCAAACGATCTCAATGAATCCACATGTACACAAAAATCACTTTCTCTTTATCGAGCTAAGAAATTAGATTTCATCCTAATTAATCTATATTGAAGTATGTTGCATTAATTGTATTATGCAATCCATATATAAATTATATAATAAAATTAATAAAAAAAAATTCATTTTTTCTTAAATACATTCCATCATATACAGTGGACGAGTGAGAAAAGCTGCATCACAGCTTCAGTATGGAGTTAATTTTGTGCCAATATGCATCAAACAAATCCAGCGTTTTGCAAATAAACACAAATCTGCTTTGCAATGAAAAGCTCAACTTTCAAACAAACGCAGAGTGATTTGCAAATACAAAACTCTATCTGAGAGAAAGTGGTATGGACAAATATATGTATTGTGGGTTACAACTGTGAGACTCAGGTGCCGTTTTATGAGGAAGCTTGGCTTGATTTTCTCACAAATGCCTGCAGGCAGATTTTCTCACAAATCCAATTGATCAACTTCCTTTCCCAAAAACAGCAAATGACGCGGTCGGTCAATTTACGCTGGTCTCCAGAGATCCGAAACACCCATTTAGCTTTTCAGGGAATATAGCAGACCAACATGAGTGGGAAACAGGTGAGTTTCTGTTTTACTATATCTAAATTAATCCACTAATCCATTCTTATCCTCTGTTGGATCACAGGATATAGAATATATACAGATGTTGATACAAACATTGTTCAACATTCAGAACAATGCAGGAGTATAATAACAATATATCATGTCACAATATATTGTACTAAAATGGATTGTGGATAGCAACAACTGCAACAGTTAATTATTTTATTTTTACATTAGGTCAAGTAAGATTTATTGTCGTTCTGCTATATATGTTGAATGTACCAAAATATGATCTAAACATTAATATTCCTTATGAAAATTAGCCATGGTTTTACAAAATAAATACCATGGTATTTTTAGTAAAGCTGCCATTATAGAAATGGTAACCTGCAAAAAACATGGTTACCACACTTTTACTATAGTGAAACCAACTTTCATTTTCAGAAGGGATATCATAGTTTATTATTATATTTATGTTTACATATAGCATAGTTTATATACATGCCTTGTACAACATTTAAAACTAAAAGTGGCCTGTAAGGACATATTTCATATTTCAACCAATATATTACTCTGAATACAGATTTTAGTCTGACAATAACCTGTTTGGAAAAAATCCATCTAAAAATATGTAGCTTTTTATATATATATCCAAGCAACATTTAAACTCATTAAGTTAAGAATCAAAGTCTACTGTCAGGATTTATATTAGTGGCTCTTCAAAATGCAAACATTCACCATCTGAGTCACTCCGAGAAGTCTTTGCTGTCCAGAGTGTGTCTTCACCCGTGTAGGCATTTTAGTATTACACTATATTGTGACATGATACTGCATATTATGATACCCCTGCGTTTTGAATGTTGAACAATTGTATAAACATATTTATATATTCTATATCCCGCGATTCAACAGAGGATATGAAGAATGGATCCGTTTTTATAGGGAAAGACATCCTAGTTACATGTTTAGCCATGTCTCTACCGATATTTGAAATAATCAATCATGTTAACAACTTTACAGCAATTATTGTGAATTTCACTGACATTGTAGTATAGGGTCGCTTTGTGAAAACATCTCAATGGTTAATTATAGATATAGTAAGACAGAAACTCACCTGTTTCCCACTCATGTTGGTCTGCTGTATTCCCTAAAAGGTAAAAGGGTGTTTCGGGTCTCGGGAGACTAGCGTAAATTGACCGACAGCGCCATCTGCTGTTTTTGGGAAAGGAAGTTGCTCAATTGCATTTTGTGAGAAAATCTGCCTGCACGCATTTGTGAGAAAATCAAGCCAAGGTTCCTCATAAAACGGCAACTGAGTCTCACAGTTGTAATACACAATACATATATTTGTCCATACCACTGCATTTTCTCTCAAACAGAGTTTTGTATTTGCACATCACTTTGTGTTTGTTTGAAAGTCACGTTTTTTCTTTGCAAAGCAGATTGCGTTTATTTGCAAAGCGCTGGATTAGTTTGATGAATATTGGCACAAAATGAACTCCATACTTCAGCTGTGAAGTTTCTTTAAATAACAGTTAAGGTCAAAAGTTTACATCCCCCTTTCAGAATCTTTTCAGAATGTTTTGCCAAAATCGAAGGGCTCATACAAAATGCATGTTATTGGTTGTTTAGTACTGACTTGAATAAGATATTTCACATTATGTTAAGATCACATAATAGATTGTGTTTTCCCCACTGCAGATCTGATGTCACTGAAAGATGAGAGACAAGAACCAAATGAAATGGAGGAGAAGGATGAGGATGACGATGACGATGACGATGAGGAATATAGCAATTTTATAACTGGAAGAAAAAAAGACAGAAAGACTTCCTCACGAAAAAGAACCCAGAAGACTAATGTCAATACCTGCCATCAGTGTGGAAAGTGTTTTAGTGGGAAAAAAGCCCTTGAAGACCACACAAGAATTCACACTGGAGAAAAGCCTTTCACCTGCCCTCAGTGTGAAAAGAGTTTCAGTCACAAAGGGAACCTTGTAAGCCACATGAGAATCCACACTGGAGAAAAACCTTTCACCTGCAAACAGTGTGGAAAGAGCTTCATTCAAAGTGGGCACCTTATGACCCACACGAGAATCCACACCGGAGAGAAGCCTTTCACCTGCCCTCAGTGTGGAAAACACTTCACTCAAAAGTGGAGCTTTATAAAACACATAAGAATTCACACGGGCGAAAAGCCATTCACATGTGATCAGTGTGGAAAGAGCTACGCACTAAAAGAAACCCTCAATGCTCACATGAAAATTCACTTAGGAGAGAACAGCTATACATGTCAACAGTGTGGAAAGAGTTTCAGATATAAAGTGACTTTCAAGTCTCACATGAGACTTCACACTGGAGAGGAGCCTTACACATGCTCACAGTGTGGACAGACTTTCCAATATAAACAATCCCTTGATTCTCACATGGGAATTCACACCGGAGAGAAACCTCACACATGTCAACAGTGTGGAAAGAGCTTCTTACGAAAAGGAGACCTTAAGATTCACATGGTCGTTCACACTGGAGAGAAGCCGTTTACGTGTGGTCTGTGTGGAAAGAGTTTCGGGCGTAAAGTAAACCTTAATCAACATGTGAAGATTCACTTCTGTAGAGGACTATTTTACACCGGTTTCACACGTGTAAGCACAACATAAGCAGCGGGTTTTTTTTGCCATCCATGTTAACAGAGGTGGCATGGTAGCAGGAACAGAGCAGAAATGTCAGTGCAGAAATCGTTTCAGCACCGTGTCTATGTTTGGATTAAAGCCACAGTGCACTGTTCTTGTTCAAAAATAGACACAGTAAAAAATAAAAATAATTAAATTCACCATAAAATCGGATAACTAAGTTCTTCTGTATTTTACAATGACCGTGACATTCAGTGCTGCAAAAAATAGGTCTAATAAAAGCACAAAAACACATAATTGCCAGGAGTTTTTGCATAAATTTCAAAGGCTCATTTAAATGATTGAAACTGTGGTTTATATGTATATAAGAAGTCCACTTCCAGAACAATTCACAAATAATTTACTCACCCCCTCGTCTTCAAAGATTTTCATGTCTTTCTGTCTTTAGTCGTGAAGAAATTATGGTTTTTGAGGAAAACTTTTTTTTTCTCCACATAATGGACACTGGTGCCCCAATTTTGAACTTCCAAAATGTAGTTTAAATGCAGCTTCAAAGGCTCCAAACGATCCCAGCCGAGGAAGAAGGAAAATAAAATTTTGTATGCTTTTTAAGCACAAAAGCTTGTGTAGCACTAGCTCTGGGATGCGCGTTCACAATGCTACGTACTATTGAATCACGTCGAAAGGTCACATGGAACGTAGGCACAACTACAGTCCCAATGTTTACAAAGCGAACACGCAAAGACTAAGAAAGTGCAAGTAAGTCAAACACTGTTTACAAACAAAAATTTACAACGATGTCGGACGATTCTGAAGTTTTAGGAGAAAATGAGATGGAGTTTTTTGCCATACTCTAACTTTTTGAGCCGGAGTACACAGATGATAAACTTAGACGTGATTTATAGTAGTGATGGGTTCGGATCATTTTACCATCTCGGACCTTTGAGTCTCGTTCGGCAAAATGAACATCTTTTTTCGAGTAATTTCATTCATTTTAGCAAAATATAATTGAAATGTTATGTGTTACTTCCCTAACACATCTACTGCTTACACAAACATTGATCACACTACAAACAAGACAAAACTATAATGCTATAAGAAACAGAAAACATTCATTGTTTACCTGGGTCTTTAGTCTATGATTATGTGACAACCCTAAAAGATGAATGAATGACATGCAAAACCAGAAGACTCAAAACAGGTGAACGAATTCCAGTACAGAACTTAATAGGATGTCGCGCATGCACGACTGAACGAATCACTCTCCTAGATGATTCGTTCGTTGCGAGTCATATTAAAGATTTGTTCAAAATGAACGAATCGTTCAAGAACGGCCCATCGCTAATTTGTAGCATCGTGGACGTGCTTCCCAGAGCTAGTGTTACATGAGCTTTTGTGCTTAAGAAGTATACAAATTTTTATTTAAAAAAAAAAAAAATGACAGATCGTTTCGCTAGATAAGACTCTTCTTCCAAGGCTGGGATCGTTTAGAGCCTTTTGAAGCCGCATTTAAGCTACATTTTGGAAGTTTAAATTCGGCGCACCAATGAAGTCCTGAAATGCTTTCCTCAAAAACCATAATTTCTTTACGACTGAAGACAGAATGACATGGACATCTTGGATGACAAAGGGGTGAGTAAATTATTTGTAAATTGTTGTTCTGGAGGTGAACTTCTCCTTTAACGTTAAGATGTTCTTTTATCACGCAAACTACACTACAGCATATTATACGCATAAGCGTGTGGGACAAATTAACCATGGATTTATTAATGGTTTACAAATTAAATGGTTTATAAATTAAAACCTAAAAACTATAGTTACTATACTTAAACCATAGTACAAGTTTTGTATGCTGTTTGGAAAAGTATGGAATTTGATTTAAGTCATTTCCAGATCTGGAAAAGTATGTAAAAATTTCCAGACTTTTACCCCTATTTAGTTTCTCTTATAAAAGAAAAGTAAGAATTTAAAGAAAATAAATTATAAAAAAAGTGTTTTCTCATGGCAGCCGTTTAGGGATTCTTTAGTGATTTGTCAGACACAACTGAATCATTTCAAGGTGCACTTTTTCATTATGCAAAATGATTTGCATTTTGGGTTACTTCTCAATATCTGTAGCACCATATAACATGGCCTCAAGAACTTTTGAGAAAAAAAAAAAACACAGCCTTTTATGTTAAAGCCAAATTTTGAACACCTAGTAGTAGGATGCATAGTAGGTTGGCAGTGATGCACAAAGGAAATTTATATATAAATATAAAACTAGAAACTGTTATGCATATGCCAAAAAAAATGCACATGTGAATAGTTTCTTGAGGCGAAAAAAAGTTCCTTGTGTGCATGCAAAAGTTCTCTCTCTCTCTCTCTCTCTCTCTCTCTCTCTCTCTCTTTCTTAATTATTTTTACTTTAGGAGCTCTGTATGTTGTCAGAAAATCAATTAAAAAAAAATATATATATATATATGTTCACTACAGATGACTGTATTATACCAAATATAAAGCTGAAAATAATGCTGTATGAACCATTTTTGTTAAATATGGTCTGAAAATCTACTGAGAGGTTTGAAAATTTGAGTCTGAAAAAGTATGGAATTTTGAAATGGAAAATTAACCAGTAGTTTTGTATTCCAACTAGGGATGGGTATCATTTACGTTCTATTGATGCTTATTACTGTTATCAGTACTATTTGGTGCAAAAAGATATGTGGTAAAAGATGTTGTAAATTTCAAGTTATTTTATTAGTTGAACAATATATATTAGCAACTATATTAAAGTTCTTCCATCAAGATCAGTGAGTTTTTTTTTTTTCTCTTTGTGTTTTATTTTATTAACATTAAAGGAATAGTTCACCCAAATATGAAAGCTGTGTCATTTACTCACTCTCATGTTTTAAAGTTAAATGAGTTTCTTTCTTCTGTTAATTTGAAGAATGTGGGTAATCAAACATATGGAAGTCACTGGGGACCAACAACTATTTTAACTGTGTGTTTTTGACAGTATTAGTAATCAGGTGCTGTTTGACCGGCCTTTTAGTGTACAGCACGTGAATAAAAAATTTAACTAGCAAGGCTTTAAAGCACAAGCAAGTTCTGTACTTTTGTGATTGCGAATAAGTGCAGTGTCTTGTGAGTGTAACTCTACCGCTGAATTAATATTTGATCTGATAGCACACGTACATCTCAGAGACGTCTGCATTCACATCTGCAAGATGTATTTTTCATGTAGTTTGCTCATCTGCAATACATCTATTGGACGTTTCCTATCCATTGTCAAATATTTGTCAATCAATTAGATGTCTTTAAGATGTTTATGATTTAAAATGAATGTAAAACTGACATCTTACAGACATCTGCCAGACGTTTGCACACAGCAGATGCTTGCCAGATAAATAGATCTTTAACAGACATATTGCATAAGTACGTGTGCTATCTGGGTAGTAAATACAGTGCATTGGTTGGGATAGATGTTGTGTTTTGTTAGTAAATGTTTCATTATATTAGTAGTGTTGCCTCCTTTGTTCACTGTTACACTACTGCATCTGACACTGGTGTTAGTTTTGTCACGTGAGCCCTTTTGAAAGTCGCAAACACACACCACACATGCACATGGATATCACACGCATGTCAAGCAAACGACGGCCACATCTTTCAGTGAAAGAAAATGACAAACCTCAGCTTCTAATTTGCCATTAACGTTAAAGTATATGGAGATAAAACAACGCACGTATCGCTAACAGTATCGTTTGTTCCGAAGCTTATCGGAAGGCCGGTACTGACCCAATTATGGTCCAAAAATACTCTATTTTATATAAATATTCTCTTATGCAACGTGTAATAACTGTTTACACAAATAATCCATTAGTAATATGTAAAGCCATCATGTAAACACCGCAATCATTCTGAATGAGCTTGATCCAAATGCAGTTTCAATTGGACTGAAGGAGGTGAGAAGACCTAAAATAATCTGATCAGTACACGGCAAAATCATTACTGTTATATTTCCAAAGACACAGTGTTGGTGTTATTTTACCACTATAACTTAATAAAATAGCAGTGCTGGTGTTATCTACATCTTGGTGACAGTGTTAAAGATGTTCTTTTTTTTTAATTAACCAAGCTGGTGCAAATCACTGCAACTACTCCATGTACAGTTGTGTTCAAAATAATAGCAGTCCAACATGACTAACCAGATCAATCACTGTTTTTGGTATAAATCATATTATTACATGGCAAATAATTTACCAGCGGGTGTAGTAGAGTCAGAGAAACCAACAGACCCAACATTCATGATATGAATGCTCCTGAGTCTGTGTAACTGAATAATTAAGTGAAAGGGGCGTGTTCAAAATTATAGCAGTGTGGAGTTCAATCAGTGAGGTCATTCAATATGTGAAGAAACAGGTGTCATTCAGGTGGCCCTTATTTAAGGATGAAGCCAGCACATGTTGTACATGCAATTCTCTCTGAAAACCTGAGAAAGATGGGTCGTGCCAGACATTGTTCAGAAGAACAGCGTGCTTTAATTAAAACGTTGATTGGAGAGGGGAAAACATATAAAGAAGTGCAGAAAATGATAGGCTGCTCAGCTAAAATGATTTCCAATGCTTTAAAATGGAAAGCCAAACAAGAGAGACGTGGAAGAAAACGGAAGACTACCATTCGAATGGATCAAACAATAGCCAGAATGGCAAAGACTCAGCCAATGATCAGCTCCAGGGAGATCAGAGATGGTCTGAAGTTACCTGTGAGTACTGTGACAATTAGAAGATGCTTGTGTGAGGCTAATCTATCGGCAAGAAGCCCCCGCAAAGTCCCACTGTTAAAAAAAAGAAGTGCTGAAGAGGATACAATTTGCCAAAGAACATATCGACTGGCCTAAAGAGAAATGGAGAAACATTTTGTGGACTGATGAAAGTAAGATTGTTCTTTTTGGGTCCAAGGGCTGCAGACAGTTTGTCAGACGACCCCCAAACACTGAATTCAAGCCACAGTACACTCTGAAGACGTGAAGCATGGTGGTGCAAGCATCATGATATGGGGCTGTTTCTCTTACTATGGTGTCGGGCCTATTTATCGCATACCAGGGAACATGGATCAATTTGCTTATATCAAAATACTTGAAGAGGTCATGCTGCCTTATGCTGAAGAGGAAATGCCCTTGAAATGGGTGTTTCAACAAGACAATGACCCCAAACACACCAGTAAGCGAGCAGCATCTTGGTTCCAGACCAACAGAATTAAGGTTATGGAGTGGCCAGCCCAATCCCCGGACCTTAATCCAATAGAAAACTTGTGGGGTGACCTCAAAAATGCTGTTTCTATGGCAAAACCAAGAAATGCAGAGGAGTTGTGGAAGGTTGTCAAATCATCCTGGGCTGGAATACCTGTTTAAGGTGCCAGAAGTTGGTCGACTCCATGCAGCACAGATGTGAAGCAGTTCTCAAAAACATTGGTCTTATAACTAAATTTTAGTTTATGATTCACAGGAATGCTAAATCTTAACATTTTTTTCAGTTTAATGAGTAAATATTTGAGTTTGTAATAAAAAAAAAATGCAGAGACTGCTATTTTTTTTGAACAGCCCAATATCATTTTTTCCTTCATTTTTTGTAACGTAATTAAAATATTGATAGTTTTTCTTCATGTTTCGATGTAAAATATAATGTGCAATGTTCCCAATGAATGGAAATAAAAAATATAAGGATTTTGAGCTTTACTCATGTTTTAAAAACACTGCCATTCTTTTGAACACAACTGTATTGCTTATTGCATATGTGTTTAACAGAACCATAATTTTCTCTTACAAGACGATGATAAAAATTGCTTTCATATGGACCTGCTTCATGAAAACTGTGAGAGAACGTAGAGTGATTTTTAAGAGACTGGAAAATTAATAATAGTTATAATAATAATAATAATAATATCTTGGTGGCCAGTACGAGTAGCAGTCTGCACATTGGCCAGTGAACAAAAACATGTTGACCAGGCAAGGCTCATCTATAAGGGCAAATTTACCAAAATGATCACCCAAAACATAGACCTCTATGTAAATTAAATAAATAATATTGTCACGTACGGGTCAGAGAAATGAGGTCAGGGTCCAAAATGCAGGGAGGGAAATTTTAATAACACAAAACACAAATAAACATAAACCAAAAGGCCAACATGGCACAACACGACTAGAATCTAAGATCAAAATAAACAGAACAGAAACACAATCTAAGCCAGGATCAAAACAGAGGAACACACACAAAGACAATGCAGCCAGAATGAGTAGTGGGAAATGAGAGTTCTTATAGACCAGATAATTGTGAACAGGTGAGAGCTAGATGAGTGCTAATGACCAGACAGGTGTACAATCAGGGAAGTGCAGTGCAGGGAGAACAGCGACCTCAGGTGGCTAAGGGAAGCCCCACAGCCCAGATCATGACAAATATACTGTAAATATGTTCAGCAATGCGTTGAGCCAGCGGCATTGTACATAACTCTCAGAAATATCAACCTTTGTCAGCTCTACATGGGGTAGTGATGGGAAGTTCAGATCATTTTACTGACTCGGTTCTTTGAATCTCGTTCATCAAAATGAACAAATCTCTTTTTTTTTCCAAGTCATTTCATTCATTTCCTTCACTTCAGCAGAACATGTTAATAGACAAACCCCACAACACATCTACGTATGCAACGTTTCAATGAAGACTGTTAATGCAATAAAACAATGATGCAACTAAGGCCAAATTATGAGAAGCAGAAATTATTAATTTATTAACCTGTATCGTTCGTTTTTTGTTACGTCACAAATCACCATAAACTGAAGCTATCCAGTCTGTACCGGAAACAGTATTGATTAGTTCACCTCTCGAGTCATTTGTTCCCAATCCCATAGGTTATTACACAGTGGATCTCAATCCTGTTCCTGAGGGCCCCTTGCGCTGCACATTTTGCATTTCTCCCTTATTTTATGCACCTGATTGAGATCTTCAGCTCATTAGTTCAGTTCATGGATCTCTCACTTAATAAGCTGATGATCTCAATCAGGTGTGTTAAAGGAGACATGCAAAATGTGCACAGCAGGGGGCCCCCAGGACCAGGATTGAGAACCACTGCTATCCACAAGTAAAAAATAATGTGGGTACAACTTCCGGTGAGGCGGCGGATGTAGTATACCAGTGGTATTTTGTGTGCTAATTAGCGAAGAGGCTAAGTGTTTTTTAGGCCATTGTTTACTTTGTAAAGATGCACACCTTTATGACAGATGCCATTACGTTCTTATGGACATTTTCCTTGGGACCTATTTAATAATTACACTTTTAAATACCCAGTCATACAAGTAATATGAAGAACACAAATTATTTCAGGAAAATTAAATATATGTCATATGCAATTAATATATGTGTACATTATTCTTCTATTACATCATATTGATATGGGCTTCATTTGCCCATCACTCCTGTCAACTGTTGAATAAATGAGTGTCACGTCCCGCTTGTTTACTTTGAAGCGAAAGACGCTCCCACTGTTGACGCAAGGCCTCATGGGCCGTAAGAAACTTGTGGATAACAATACGCAGTTCTGAAAACAATATTGATTTGTTCATCTCTTGAGTCTTCGGGTTCACATCGTTCATTTTCAGTACCATAGGCTATAACAGTATGCAGTTCCGTACTGATTAGTTCATCTCACAAGTCTTCGAAGTTTGATTTGATCATTCCCAGTCCCATAGGCTATAACGTTACGCAATTCTGAAAACAGTATTGATTAGTTCACC
This sequence comes from Labeo catla, assembly GCA_012976165.1. Taxonomy (NCBI): domain Eukaryota; kingdom Metazoa; phylum Chordata; class Actinopteri; order Cypriniformes; family Cyprinidae; genus Labeo; species Labeo catla. The sequence continues at coordinate 88,104 of VONZ01001247.1, read as the reverse complement.
TCTTAAGTCTTCGGGTTTGAGTCATTCATTCTTTTGTCACGTTCCTGCTTCCTGGCTCAGTATCTCACAACAAATACAAACATGATTAACTGTATGCTGTTATTATGAAGGTATCTCTGTTTTATCAAAGTGATTTTTAAAGCCTCTTATTACAGTCCTGTAGACGTATTGCAGATGAGCAAACACTCCGAAAAAAAGTAGACATCAAATCCGAGATGTACGTTGTACGTTCATTTTCTGGTAAAACTTCTTATTTGAGTGATACTTCCAACATATAGAATCTGTGATTCCCAAGTACAGCGAATATTCACACTGGTGTGGACAAAAGCCACGCCGATGTGCAGCCCACATAAACCTGCAATTGCAGGTTTAAAACAGAGATGGTGACAAAGAAGCAAAACTTACGGACTACAGATTTAAATGCAATTGTTTTTTTCTCAGTAACTGTAATTGATTACAGTTACATTTATTTTGTAATTAAATTACATAATTTTGTTACATATAATTACTTTCTCCCCTACGCTAGTCGAGTGGCTTAATGGAACGTTATCAATGGCGTGTTTTATGTGGAGCAATTACAAAAAAGAAAAAAATTCTTGAACAAAAACAAGATATTTAAGGTGTAAAACTTGTTAAACAAGAATAAACAAGGCTGCAAAACATCACTGCTTTTACATTTACTCGAATAGCCTAAAAATTCTTGTTATGGGTCTACCAGAAATCTTTGGCTCATGTACAGATGCTACAAAAACAAAAGGTGTGGACAGGATGCATTCATGTTGAAACCAGCCATGATATGCCAGGGAGCGGTGTCATGCACAGAGCTGGTTTGGGAGGTGTATTTAGCGGACACACACCAGTACTAAAACCATGATTTAACATAGCCAAACCACATAGACACACTATATTCAACATTACAGATAATAAGACCAAAAACATGAGATCATAAAGCGTATAAGACTAAACGTAACCACTGACTTAGGTCAAGTGTGGGTGATTTGAATAGTGTATCTTCTGGTTAATCAGAATGTGTTGTTGTATACTCGGATGCATTCTCTGTTTCTGTTTTTATTTATTTATTTTTAATACATGATTTGGATTTGAAAGAGTTAATTGTATGACTAATATAGGGATTTGGCACCAGGGCTTACGCTGTCAGACACACAAATTGCAACTTGTTCACTCGCTCGCACGCCACACCTTGGATTTCTCACACTGAAAAATAATGGACAATTTGTTCCACTACATACTGTTAATGGATGAGGCGCAGACATACAGGGGGAAGTTCTTTGCCGATTTCATAACCGTCTTGAGTTGCGCAAGGGTAAATGCCACCTTGCTGATAGAAGCCTTGCCTAGAAATCAGAATTAGTTGTTTCCAGGCAATTTATTTTATTTTTAAAGTATTATGCAGTAAGGACTTTTCCTGCTTCAGTACGATAATTTACTCTTTGCAGTTTGTGTTTTACATGCAAAATGAAACAATGCAAAAAGTACAGTTAACCTAAAAAGAAGAAAATATAAATTAGTCATAATTGTATACATAATTATTTTCTATTTTAGTGGTCTGTGATTCAGTTTCTGGCACCCCTTCAGGAAAATGACAGGTTTTTTTTTGTTTTGTTTTTTGTTTTTTTTAACAATATACAGTGGGTACGGAAAGTATTCAGACCCCCTTAAATTTTTCACTCTGTTATATTGCAGCCATTTCCTAAAATCATTTAAGTTCATTTTTTTCCTCATTAATGTACACACAGCACCCCATATTGACAGAAAAACACAGAATTGTTGACATTTTTGCAGATTTATTAAAAAAGAAAAACTGAAATATCACATCAAGTGTTGGATTTACATTTTCATATCTTAACAGCTACTGCATCTGTCTTAATCAGGCTTTAAAATTTTCAAGAAAACATAAATATGAAGGAATTGATTAAATAAATGTACACTGTTGGTGCTATCATCTCTAAACTAGAGATGATAGCACCAACAGTTAGAACACAGTTATCATCACAAGTTAGATTGATAGACCACACCCCCAAAACAGCAGTGAAAGAAGAGAGTCTGTTGTTACTTGTCCTCTCATATGAGCAGGATGTTCAAGTACACAGTGTCTGTTACCACTGGCAAACAGAAGTTTTCTGAGACTATTAATGACATATACCTGACACTGGTGGGCACAGAAGGATGCAGTGATAGAATTCTACTGGACAAATCCCGTTTTGCAAGAGGATCGGTAAGAATTGTTTTTTGCCTTACAAAATCAGCACAAACTCAATGGACTCAGCTGTGTCATGTTTTGAATAAATGAAATATAACACATTAAATAGTACAGGTTGTTATGTTTTTAAACATTAAATTATTTAAACATTAAATGTCAGAGCTGGAAAGTAACTAATTACAAATTCTTTCGCTATAGTGAGTGCATTTTAACATGTTCTACTTTCTTGAGTATAATTAAATTGTGGTACTTTTACTTGAGTTGAATACAAATAAAGTATTCAACTTCGCTGCATTGATTTTTCACCAAAAGTACAAAATGGGACGAGCTGGCGTGTGACAGGCACTTTTCAAACTGCTTAGGTGGAGCCCTGCGCTTCAGGCAATAACAGACAGGACTGACTCAGGCGTCAAAACCAAATCCAATCAACCAATCAAAACTTCCAGTTCTGCTGGGGGCGGGGCGTTCAAACCACACTTTGCTTTGACAGACAATCACTGGTGTTGCTGTTTTGAAACAGTAATGCTAATGTTGCAGTATTTAAGTTGAATGTAAGACATCTACGCTATGAATTTAAGTTGTAATTTTGTCAGATCTTGAAATAGGTCATCCCATTCATATTACCAGAGCACTAAGCAGTTTAAGTAAATATAAAACTCAGTTGATAGAAGGATGCAGTTCTTTCAAGAGCAATGCAGGTGGCTAAAATGCATGCATACAATTCATTTGAATGGTTAAGCTCACCATGAATACAAAGCTGAAATAACCTTAACATTGCAATAAGAGAGCATGCAATTTTATGTGCATTTAACTGACAGATAAACCATAATCTCGATTATGCTTATCAATCCTTTAATATGACTTTAAACCATTCATGCGCAAGACGACTCATTTTTTTCTCTGCTGCATACATGCAGTATAGTGCATGAATCTGAGTCCTCTGATGTGTCTTTTTGCATTTGAAAGGACAAATGCACACAAAAATGTCGCTTTTAAAAGTCAGTTACGTCTTAACGTAAACAGTTGAGAAAGAAAACAGTAAACAGTTCATTTGTCCATATAAGGTATACCCTGGAAGTTTAATACTTCTACAAGTCTCACTTGTGAAACAGACAGAAACAGAGAGTGTTTAATGCTCCACATTGCCTCATTTTGGATAAAAATAGAAAAATAACACTGAAGTACTTTGTACCACTGTAACTTGAGTAGTTTTTCAGCAACCTACTTATTAACTCTTACTTGAGTTATATTACTAGGATTTTTTATTAGGATTTTTAAAACAGGCCAATTTTAAAATACAAAAAATAGTATCTGTTGTAATTGTTCAAACATTAAGAATGTCGTGTACACTTAAATTCATATTAAAATTTAAATTTAAGTGATTTTAGTGTTTTTTTCATCTCGATGAATTGGCCATAGCCATGAAATGTCATGTGGTGCGACCATGAATTATATGAAAATTAATTAATTTCCTTACCATGTTTAACCTTTTTTTAGATGTTCTCAGTATTGAAAGTTTAGAAACAATGTATTTGCATTTATTTTGAGTTATTTTCGGAAATAATGATCTTATTTTTAGAATATATTACTTATTTTTCCTGTATATTGCATAAAACTGATTAAATTGTTTTAAAAATACCATTCACTTAAGCATGCTGTAGCAGTGATTCATATTTCGACCACAGAAATTAGATATTTTATTTTTTATTTAATACAGTTATTCTTATTATTTTATTCACACCACATGATGAGTGGTCACTCCAAATGATGCAAAGGCCTTAAATCATTAAAAATCTATATAAAGAGACAAGTGTGAAAAGTGCAGCACATGGCATTAGGTGCAGGCATTTCTTTAGCAATGGCTTTTCACGGTTGAAACAAGATACCTTCTAATGTGCATTCACGTTCATGTGTTGGAGCCATTTCTTTTTCTATTTTCATTTTGGACTGAATGGACTAATTTGATAATTTGAATATGATTTGGTTTATGTTGATGATTATTATTTGTGTATTATTTGTTTATTTTGAGTATTTGCTTTGAATGTTATGAATTTGTGAATGAGGACTTTTATTATTTCACTGCAATTAAATATTTCGGGAAGTAAGCTAGTAGGTGGAGTCAGTAAGGGGAAGCGGATACAATTTTCAGACCGTGTGTTCGTGGGTGCGGGTGTTCATGTGCGGTGCTAATGTTTAGCAATGAAGCTGTTTCGCAACTGTTGATCTTATGGAAATAAAGGACGAAAAAGAAGTTATACTACGGACTCACGTGTCTATTGTTCACCCTTACTAAGATAGCGGCTTACCTCAAATATGCCGCTATAACTAGTAAAGATGAAGAAATTATTCGTTCATGTGCTGGTACAGCCAGCTCTGTCATGTATGTCAGCGTGTTGTCAGTGTTTTTAACTGCATGAGAACATGATGTGTGGCATAAACGTGCCATGGTTTGTCGGACATAGCAGCAGTAACTAAGGGGGGAGGGTCTTTGCGAAGGATCAGTTTAGAGTAGTGGGAGGTTGCTGGCTCAGGTTCTGAGATCACAGCATGAACATCTTTCTTACAGTAGAAAATGACATCTGGAGTTGACATCTTGGCTGCAGGGTCAGAATTAACATGCTGCCTATGGCGAGCATTTATTTTACTTTTCTTGGCAGTGGAATCTGATAAAATAGATTAAAATAGTTATTAATAAATGAATACATAATACATTACTAATAAATGCATAATTACCAAAATAACATTATATGCTCTATTTTTTTTCTCATATTATACAAAGATTAAACATAAACTGTCTGAAATTACCTTAATAAACTGCATAAAAATGTATTCCAAATGATTCTAAAGTAAAGTATTTTATGTATATAAACAGTCAGTTGAATATAAAAGCACAATCTCGGACATATATCTATAGTGGAAAACACTGCAGTGGACACACCACATGGTATTTCGAATTCAGTCAAAATTTACAATCACAGAATTGGCCACCTAAACAAAACAAGCTAGCTTCCCACAAAAGGTCACTATGAAATTTATAATAAAAATAAATACTTTATATGATGCAAAGTCCTATCCTTGAATGGATTTCACCATAAAAGTCTCTAAATGGTCGTTTCTTGATGGTCGCACCACATAATATTTCATAAGATGGAAATTATCAGGCAGAGTTTATTTGTATATTATGATGAAAAACAAATATAAATCCTTTGCTATTTTATACAGGATTACAAAACACTTAGGAAATCATGCCAAATAGTGCAGAAAATTAATCTGAATTAATTTAGGGTAATTTTAAAGATGTTTCCAAAACAACAGTTATGGCTGGACGGTTGCACCACATGATATTTTGACACTTCGAATAACAGAAAAATCACAATTAAATAATCGTTTTTGAAAAGTTACAGTGGGTCCATACATGGGAGATGTATTTCATATATATGGCATTTTTTTATGCATTTATGTAAAATCACTCTGATTTAATTGTCATCAAAGTTTTTTGTTTCCTTAAAAAAAACTGAGAAAGCATACATTATCATCATTATATATAACCCCATTTTCCCCCACCAAAGCTTCCACAAATTTCCTCACGTATCCACTTTTTTTCACAGCAATTAAAAGCATTATGTCATATAATGAAATTTGTAACAATTTAAAACGTTAAACAAATTTTGCAGTAATTTTTGCACACAACCTGTGTGATTCAGTTATGCCTAACAGAAGTTGTATTTAAAGGTGGTACCTGTTGACATCAGTGTGAAGAAGATCCTTGGAGACATAGTGCTGGTGAAACTTGAGAAGGAAGAAATCGTGTTGAATGATCACTGGTACTGCAGATGCATCAGTGTGACGACACCCTCTGGAGACTGCGTTGAGTTCCCCTGTTATCGCTGGATAGCCAATGACAAGGAAGTGGTTCTTCGGGATGGCAAGGGTGAGCTCTATTTCGATCTGTTCACTATCCAGTCCTGAATGAAGCATATCATAAATACACTTGTTTATGTATTTGTACATATACGCATGCTCATTTAGATCCATTGCCTCAGGATGATAATATGAAAGAGTACAGGCGCAAGGAACTGGGATCCAGACAACTACTGTTCAGGTTTGATTCCACAGGTCCATTCCTGTGTAAATATTCAACACACATTTAAAAATATGATGGTAAAAATGTTTTTTAGCTTGCAAGTTTGTTTCACCAAGCCATCCTGCCTCCAATTGGTTGGACAATACCAACGCACATGGACCAGGCAAAATAATTAAATTGGGGTGATTTCAATATCACCCGAAATAGTTCTCGGTCCAAGAAACTGAAAGATTAATTTTGCGGTTTCCTGAAGGTGGAAGGAATGGCGCCCTGGTTTCCCAATGAGCATCGATGCCAATTCAAGCACTGAACTTCCTTTGGACATTCAGTTTGAATCTGCAAAATCTGTGGACTTCTCTTTGAATTACATTAAAGCGTAGGTTGTGTTCATACTTTTGCATGTATCTCCAACAAGTATGCATGTTATAAATTTCCAGTGACGCCGTTTGACTGTTGCTAGGAAATATCTCAAAATAAATGGAGAAGCAAGCGTAGCTTAAATTGAACCAGACACTGAAAATCTGATTTTGAGCATTCAGCTGTATTTTTCTTGCCGTGATCTTCTCTTTCAGGATTAAGAATCTTGGTCTTAATAAATTTATGAAGTTGTTACAGTCCTCTTGGAAAGATATTGCAGATTTTGAAAAAATATTTGTGAAAATCAAGAACAATCGAGAGCAAGGTTTGAATTGTTTCTTTTCTTTTATGTACTTTTCTCTAATACTAAAACAATCTGCCCACTGACTGAATATAAATTATTGTGAGAATGCGAAAATAAAAAAGTATGTTTGCATACTCCTAAATTCACTGGCAGCTGATTTTATTATTCCCTTTGACAGAGTATGTAATGCAGTACTGGAATGAAGACTACTTTTTTGGCTATCAGTTTTTGAATGGCTCCAATCCTGTGATGATCAGGAAGTGCATGAATCTTCCAGACAAGTTTGCAGTCACACAGGAGATGGTGAAGGGCTCCCTGGATAGAGGTCTTACACTACAAGAGGAATTAAAGGTCAGAAAAAATGACACCACACTTAAAAAAAAGAAAATAATATCATATAAAAACAAAATATTTTTCATGTATGTCTCCATTACTAAATACCTCTCCACTACAGGCAGGAAACATCTACATAGCAGACTATGCAATACTGGAGGGAGTGCAAGCCAATGACACAGACCCAGATACCAAGCAGTATTTGGCTGCTCCCTTCTGCCTGCTGTACAAGAACAGCCAGAATGAAATCCTACCAATTGCTATTCAGGTGCCTGTAGAAATCATTTTCTAAAGCATTACCTCAAAATACTCAGATACTAAATACTCAGATTGGGATTATTTTGGTATCTAAAACAGCTCAGTCGTCAGACCACTGCAGGAGTGGGGAACACAGTCTTTCTCCCGAGCGATAATGAGTACGACTGGATGCTTGCCAAGATGTGGGTGAGATCCTCCGACTTCAGTGTACACCAGCTGGTCACACACCTTCTCAGGACACATCTGATTTCTGAGGTTTTTGCCATAGCCATGTACAGACAGCTCCCTGCAGTCCATCCCATATTCAAGGTACCTATTCTTTAATGCTTTCAATGCTATATTTACTACCACCTCACCCTAGTGCAAAGCCTCTTTTGACGTTAAAAAATGACTGTCAGGGTTTACTAAACATTAGTCACAAAAAGGCAAGGATGCATTTAATTTGGTGATTAACCTTATTACGTATGCATTTGTAGGAATTTCCCTTTCAGACACTAAATTTATGGGAGGCAAGTTTTTAAATGAATCACACAACATGATTTACTAAGTTTGTAATAGTAGTTTACTGGAATGCACTATTATTTAATGTCCAGAGAAAGCATGTCTTACATTATTAGTTTATTCCTAGTTCCTAGTTTATTCAAAAAGAAATTAAGGTTTTTGAAGAAAACATTTCAGGATTTTTCAATGATGCTCAATGGATTAAAGGTCAAAAATGCAGTTTCAATACAGCTTCAAAGAGCTCTATACGATCACAGCCAAAGAATGAAGGTCTTATCTAATGAAACAATCTGTCATTTTCTAAAAAAAAAAAGAACAAATGAAATTCATATACTTTTTAACCACAAATGCTGGTCTTGCTCTAACTCTGCTTGCGCATGCGCATCTTTGCACATCATATTATCACGTTGGAAACATCACGTGCGATTAACTCTTCGTCCGTGTACTTAGGTTCAAAAAGGTAGGGTATGGCGAAAAACTCAATCTCATTTTCTCATCTTCAAAATCGTCCGACGTTGTTTTACCTTTTTTGTAAAGGGTGTTTGACTTTCTTCGCACATTCTCTTTGTAAACACTGTCTGTTCTCTTTGTAAACTTACGCCTACATCACGTGACCTTTCCAACTTGATTATGTAATGCGTGAGGACGAGTTAGTGCAAGACGATCGTTTGTGGTTAAAAAGTACATAAATTTAATTGCATTTTTAACCTTCAATCCATTCAATGCAAATCTTAATTTCTTTTCAACTGAAGATAAACAGACATGAATATCTTGGATGACATGGGGGTGAGTAAATTTTCAGGAATTTTTTATTCTGGAAGTGAACTAATCCTTTAGCCCATTAAGTGTCTGTGTTGTTGCAGTAGTAGATTATGCACAGGTTCCCGTCCTTCTAGGATTCTAGGATCACGTTACGCAACAGCAACAGAAGGAGGCAAGGATGGAAACTTGGGAGGAGGCTCAGGAGGAAGACAGACATCCAGGAGGAGGACGACGAACAGAGACCATGGGAGAGATGATAGAGGGCGGAACCAAGGATGAAACAGGAGGAACCAGTGTGGACCTGATGGAGACAGGAGGGACTTGGAGCAGGAGGAGCCAGATGAGGGAGAAGCCATTGAGAAGAAAGGGGCTGATGACTTTAGGGGGCTGACCGATGGCGCTGGAGTAGGTGGCAGAGGAGCCCGAGGTGGAGATGGAGAGCTGAAGGTACAGGGTGACAAGGAGGATCCAGAGGACTGAGGTGGAGGCAATGGCGCTGGCGACCAATGTGGAGGCATGGATCCAGGAGGCCGTGGTGGAGCCGGAGCAACAGAGGACCAAGGTGGAGCCGGAGGGATGGAGGAGCCTGACGGAGTTGGAGGGAAAGAGGGACAAGGCGCAGCCAGAGGAGTGGAGTCCCAAAGTGCAGGATGGACGACAACAGACCAAGCCAGAGCCAGAGGGACGAGGAAACCCAGTGGAACCAGTGGACTGCCAGGCCACGGCATAGAGGAGGGAGCTAGGAGCCATGGTGGAGCCACTGGGTCGATTGGCTGAAGCGGAGTCTTGGACTCTGAGGCTGGAAGCGGAGACGAGGGATCCTCCAGCTGTTACGCTGATGGAGAGTGGCAGACCACTGGCGAACCCACCACACAGATGGAGGACTGAGGGTGAGCGGAGGGGCTGCCAGATGACAGAGGAGGAGGCAGGAGCAGGTTGTGTGGATTGGTGAGCAGGCATTTGTTAGCCTCCTCAGGGCTGAGCTCGGCATTACAGTTTCAGTTAGTGTCAATGAAGGTGGGAGGAAAGGGGGTAGGACAGCCCACAAGCCTATAAGGTCCCTGTCATTTACCCCCTCAGCCTCAAACAGTCCCAGATTTTCAGCCAGCTCATCCTCAGCCATGTTGCAGTGGGCGCGAAGCTCCGGTGGAATAAATATCTCTGCTGGTAGATGGTGTATTTCACAATTTAGTTCTAAAAGTTCATTACGGCTATACTGTACCATCTTGCTTGATTAGTGTTATATATAACGTTATATAGTTCTTAAAAGTGACTCCACTGTCCAGGCAGTCATGATCACCAGTTTGTGACCGCCATTTTATTTGCCATGTTGCTTCCTTTATTGTGTCTATTTTTTTATTTCTTGTTATATGATCAGTCAAAGACCTACACATATTAAATAGATAAGATGAATAAAATGCCTAAGTTTATTAATACCTATAAAAAATACAATATATAAAATCACAACAATATATTAAGCAAGTAGAACATGTGTCTTGTGTGACAGTATCACTAATAGCCTAGAATAGTTTATTGTTTTATTAAAGGGCAGTGTTTTGCTGAGTCTTTTTTTAAAATGCTTAATTTTCTCCTTACAGCTGCTGATACCTCATATCCGTTTCACCATTGCCATCAACACTGCAGCTCGTGAAAAACTCATCTGTAAATCTGGGCTCTTTGATAAGGTATCTTTAACCCTGCAAAAACAGTCCCTTGTGAGGGACCCCAACTTTTGCATTCATGTTTTTGTGTGATGGCTCTGATGGCTTCATTCACATGACTTTAAGGTCTGAAGATGCAAATGGTTTTAAACTGTCTTTATTAATGCTTGGCTGTTCTTTTGGACATTTTTGTGTTTTTCAGTTTTTTTTTTTTTTTTAATATAATTTTGCCTGTGTTAATGCCAACTGCATACATTTGGGAACCAGGTATTTATTATAATTTTAATATTTCACCAGTATTTCCTTTATTTTTTTCTATATTTTTTATTTTACACTAGGTACACAAAAATAGTTACATTCAGGACCATTAAAACCCATTAAAACTTCAATGTTTATTCCCAAAAACGACACATTTTTGCAAATGGGCTTTTTTAATTCTGTTGGCTACAAAATGTAATTTTTAAATAATTTTTTACTAGATGAAAATTGAGTGTTTGTGTCTGCACCTGTAATGTTTGAGGAGACCAAGCGAACTGAACTTTATTCCTCAACAAATCAGTGAGAAGCCACTAGATCACTAGAAAAAAATTCTGTAAAATGCTCTGTAATAATCTACGAGGCCTAGAAAGTGCATTTGTTTCTTTGTTGCTGTTGGAACTGGAAACTGCTCCACCGCCCTGAACTTTTGCATTAAAGGGATAGTTCGCCATTTAAGACATGAAGTTGTATGCAATCCTTACCAGCACTATAGTGTATACACGCTGACCCACTCTGTGGTCACCTCCCTGGTCAGAGTTGTGGCCGCTGGAAGTTTTTCAAAGTAGTCCCGGTTAGTTCCGGGGCCTCAAAACTAATAGCTTTTACGGAAAAAATTTATACGTTTCAAAGCTTGATTAATTTACATCACAAAAAACCTGACAAAATTCATACCTCAGTTTTAATTTTCTTTTCCATTTCCATCAATCCGCACTGCTGTCAACGCGTCAACAGTGCACCGTTCCGATCAGCTGTTCCATAGTGTTTACACTCGAATGACAACGACGCAGTAGAAAATAAACAATGGTGCGAACTTGTAAATTCCCAGGTTGTGACCACAAGAATGTGCGGGATCACCGTTCAGATTCCATCGTTTTCCTGTTTCGGATATAGCTATGACAGGCTTTGGCTGGTTGCCATTGGCTATTCTGCAGGAGCTAAAATATCCAGTATCAAGGATTTTGTGTGCAGTGCTTACTTCCTACTAGCTGTTGGCTCTGGTTCCTTTTTGTACACTGCTTTTTATAAAAGCATTTATAAAATGTAATCAGAGACAAAATAATCACTGGTGTTCTTTTCTTCAAAGGCTAACTGGTGGAATTGGAATTGTTGAAAGTGATTCAAAGGCCATGAAAACATTAACCCAAATTCGCTTGCTTCTGAGGCCATGAAAGCTCGAGGTGGACAACAAGGAAGATCTGCCCAATTATTACTACAGAGATGATGGCATGATGGTCTGGGAGGCAATCAAAAGGTAATTGATAAAACAAAATGTACAGGTGTTTAAATGCTAATGGTGGTAATTAATAACAATGTAGTTAGTAAAGCATTTGACAATATGATTTATTTTGAATTTGCTGATTCATAATTTAATTTGGTCTTCCTCCAGTTTGTTGCTGATATGGTCAGGATCTACTATGGAGTGATAAGACAATTCAGGAAGATGAGGAGATCAGGCGTTTGTTCAAGATGTTTGTTTCTTGGTGAAGAATTGTCCCAAGGATTGTGGTAAATACAGGATAAATGTACTAATAAATGTGTTTATATCTGTATGCAAGTATGAATGTTTGTATGATTACATATGCATTGTATAACATGGCAGATGAGACACCTTTAATTGCATAAATGAGGTAAAAATGTTGCCAATTTTCAGAGTTTCCAATTCCCTGAAGCTTCGGGAGGAGTTGGTTGAGTACCTGACTGTTGTGATTTTCAGCTTCAGCACAACATGCTGCTGTCAACTTTGGACAGTGAGATTAGACATGCTTTACTGGATGAATATAAACTGCATGGGTTTGTATCTATAGGCTGATATCTGTGTGTCTGTCCTGTGTTCCAGTACGACTGGTTTGCCTGGATCCCTAACTGTCCTTCCACCATGGGGAAGCCTCCTCCCACACAGAAGGCCAGGTGGATATGAAGTACATCATGGAGAGTCTGCCTGACCGTGGACGTTCCAGTTGGCATCTAGGAAGTTTGGGCTCTTAGTCAGTTCCAGGACGAAGAGGTTTGATGAGTGATCATTCATAACTAGTTTGATATACTTGCTTCTCACAAAATTGCTGAAAATAACAAGAATCTTTTGTCCAAATCTTGTCCCCAGCTGTTTTGTGTATCCAGATGTGCACTTCACTGAACAACCAGTCAAAAGAAGCCACTAAGGCTTTCCAAGAAATTAGTTGAAGTGACCAACATCATCAAGACACGAAATGAAAAATTGAAAGTGCCCTATTGGTATCTGTCTCCAGACAGAATCCCTAACAGTGTGGCCATCTGAGAGAGCACCAGTGGTAAACATTTCCAAACCACATTTGATTTTTAACCAGTATATGCTTCAAGCATCCAAAGAAAATATGTAGAAAAAGCTGGCATGGTTTAATGGAGCTATTTGGACCCACATCATTAACATAACTCCATGAACAAAATCATTGCTACATTTTGGTGAAATGGTAATCTGGGTTACAAATTATTTCAAAAATTAAAGGTCTATACAAAATAAAACAAATAAATGTGCAGTCAGCTTCACAGCAATTGAAATGTGCTGCATATTAATAGTTAGTAAGATAGTTGTTAAGTTTAGGTATTGGGTAGGATGAGCGATGTAGAATATGTGCTTTATAACTACTAATAGACAGCCAATATGATAATAATAGGCATGCTTGTAAGCAACTAGTTAATAGTTGAACTGTTACCTTCGTAGTGTTACCTTCATTTTATTACATTAATCCTTTATTCCTCACATTCTTATTCATCATTTACATCATTTTATGTTTTATATCACATTACTCTATTTCATTGCCTTTTTTTTTTTACTTTTGTGCCTTTAATGGACAGGACAGTAGAGAGATGATAGGAAAGTACTGGGCAGAGAGAAGAGACTGGGATTGGCAAAGGAACTCGAGATGGGAATTTCAATTTTATGTTAGTAGGGTTTCATAACACAACACTTGTTGGATTTGTACTAAATAAATAAAGTCTGAGCATTCAAACATATGCAACTACGATATTCAATAAATCAGCTCTTCTCATTTTTATTACTTTGTTATCTGCTTTCTGCTGTTTGCTTTCTTGGTCAAATTTGTCAAAAACTGATAATACACATTTGGTAACCAGACAAGACTTGCTGTTGATACATTTTACTGGTTTGGATACCAGACAGGTTGGAAATCTTCTATAGAAATCTAACAGTAACACGAATAAGATATTATTTTGGTGTCAACACTTTAGGAACTCCACTGTGTGAGCCGGTGTCTGAAGTACATGTCTAAGCATGCCAGTATTATTAGCTGAACATACTGATGTCATGAGATAGTGTAGTGTTTCACAGAGTCAATAAATAGATAGTGAAATACACATTGACAGAAGGGCTGGGTAGTGTGACGGTATATATTGTTGCCACAGTACAAAATATCTATTATTAAAGTTTTTGATCTATCACTGACGTATGGTGCAACAGAGCAGCTTCATCCCTCCGGCCCTCCAGCTCCGTCAGGCTCCTCTGTCGCTCCGGCTCCACCACGGCCTTCCGGATCCACGGCTCCATCTCGGTCACCAGAGCCATCATTTCTACCTCAGCCCTCCAGATCCTCCTCGTCACCCTGGCTCCTCAGCCATCTGCTCTGCCTCCGTCAGGCGTCAGCCCTTCCTCCTCCATGGTGCTTCCCTCCTTTGGCTCCACCGTGGGTCGCCATTATGGCTGTGGCCTGGGTCCCACCTAGCTCCTCCTGCTTTAAGTCCTTCTTAGATAGATAGATAGACCCTTTTCAAGATTGGATTACCCTCTCTTTTGGATTACAATAAACTCTCTTCCTTTGATCTACGTCTCAGTCGTTCCTATAGACACAGTGTGTGACAATATTCATGTAGCACAGTACTAAAAAGTTACATACACCTAAGAATGATAAAGAAACATGCATGAATGAGAAAATAAAGAGTGGAACGTGATGGCCTTGACAAACTATCATTTTGATTGAGATTTAATGTTTAAAGTTTAATGTATTTTGAATCAATAATGGAACTTTCATGAAAGTCTACAGCCAAAATGGGTGATGACACTGACACTGAACAAATATTGATTTGTAATTGATGACCATGGGTGCTTCTCATTTTCTTAATTGTGTTTAAGTGAGGAAGCTCAAGCTCAAGAGCATTATACAGCTTTGCTCAAACATAAATTCTGCACCTCTTGATATGTCAAATAATTTTAAATCTTGAGATTAAATGAACCATAAATGTGACATATTTTGTTAACTTATTTGAGATTTATAAAGAATATTGTAATTAATTAATTTCCAAATACATAAACAACAATAGGAATGAAAGTAATGCTTGAGTGAGGAGTTACATTTCTATTTTTAGATACATCTTCCTTTAATCTGCTCTATCCTCATTTTTTAATATTCTTTCATTCTTGCATCCTAGAATGGAACTACTGTAGGATACAAGGAAAGGAAACAAAGAAGTGCCTGACATTCTCTTGCATAATTTCAATCATCTACTATTTCTGTTCCTTTTTTGTATATTTATTGGCTAGTTTTTGTGTATGCTTGATATCGTACTGTTACAGACCTTAATGCTCATCCTCAATCCTCAGAGGGGAAAGAGCCACATCTATGCACTTCATAAAAGTGCAAGGAGCCAGGGACAGTCCAAACAGAAGGACTGTATACTGATAGGCCACTCCCTCGAATGCAAATCTTGAGAGCGGTCTGTGATGGGGGGCTATGTGGATGCTAAAGTAAGCGTCTTTCAGATCCACTGTCAAAACCCTGTCCCCAGGGCAGATATGCACGAGGATCTGTTTGATAGTTAACATCTTGAGCTGCCGGTGCATTAGTGAGCGATTCAGATGTCTGAGATCCAGAATGGGTCTGAGCCCACCATGTCTTTTGGGATGAGGAATTAGCGGCTGAAAAGACTCGCTGTTCGCTGACAGTACTATATCTACTGCAACTTTTGCAAGCAGTGTTTGCACTCCCTGTCGGAGAACGAGAACTTTGTTGTGAGAGGATCTATTTGTTGCAAATGATGTTGTGGGCATGACGTACAGAAAACAAAACTCCATCATTCCGGTGTTCGGAGAGATGGAGGATGAAAGCGAGCTGATTTTAGGGAGTTCTGGCCAAAACAAGAACTACTTCTCTCCTCTTCCTCTCTGCAAAAATGGCTTTGCTAGACTCAATGCTCTGGCAATGCCAGCAGCCAGCCCCCATGAATGCAGCGGCAGAGTGGGCGTGGTCCAGATCGTCTAGTCCGAAGCTGTCAATAGACCAATTTACTGTTTGCAAATAGTGATGATGTTTTTTTTGTGGGCGGAGCCTTTCTGGTTGCCGAAAATGACAATTTTCAAGTGGCAGTCAATGGAAGCCATGGATTAAAAAGGTAAATTTGAGTTTATACTTCAAAATTCTGACTTTATTCTCATGATTCCAAGATTATATCTCACAATTCTGATAAGAAAAAAAAAAAACAAGACCGGGAGAGACCGTTCAAAAGGGAACCCTACTTCTCACTGCAGTTCTGAATATTGAAGATATAGTGGCTTGCAGAATGGACAAGGAAGAAAAGGGAGGAGAAAACACAACAACGACTTTTGATCCAGTCAATATTTGTTCGCTTCGAGATAAGTGCAATCACAAATGCATGCTGCTATAAAGCACTGTTGTAACAAAATGTGTGAAAAAAATGTGGCAAAACTACCAGTACAAGTTTGAATTGAATTGATTAGGTAGTATATACCTATTAAAGCAGTCAAGTTGTACAGTATATGCATGCAGTGATTTTTTCCATTGCGAGTCAGACTCTTCACTACATTAATAGTGTAACTATATAAACAGTTTATGAAAAAGGCTATTTAAAATGTATTTTAAAATTTTAAAAATCTTTGCTCTTTACTGGCAAAGACTGTGATGAAGTGAATTCTGACTAACCAGGTTCAGGATTCTGCATCCAAACATTGCAGTTTTGTCTGAGTGGTTCCTAATATTTTCATCACATGATTTGGCAACATTTAAATATCAGTTTTACCAAGTAATAAACTCGTGTATATGGGACTTTTATTTTGGTTTCGTGGTGTGACGTCAATCGGCTGCGCTCCTGCATCGTTGTGATTCGGATGAGGAAAGGTTTGTCTTTTTCAGCGTTTAAAGGGTTTCAGTCTGTCTTGTTTTAATTAATGCTTTATCTGATATAAATAAACGGTATTTTGTGCTTGTAAAGCGCATCCACTTATGAGGAATAGAGAAGGTGCGTCTCATTTCGCTCCATATATCGTGCATCAGTTCATCATAAATACTAAAGCAGTCACTGACAACTAGTGATGGAGAAACGGAGCTTTTCGAAACTTCGAGTCAATTGAATCAAAGGCTTCGAAAAACGATTCAGTGTTTCGAATCGCTCGAATCACCGCAGGCTGACGGCATCTGCTGCTCAAAACAGTGTAAATGCTTCATGAAAGTGAAATCTGTATTAAATGTAATCTACAAATCAATACTAACTGTAAATATTAAGTGCCTATGGGTCTCTTGACTAAGTTATTAATTTGTAGCATTAGTTTGAGTGTTTTTAATGGCCATTTAAATCCATTAATTATTATTCTGACTGACTACTTCACCAGTGTGCTGGCTAACTAGGCGACCTGACTGAGATCCACTCAGATATTTAGATTAGATTTATTTTTCTTTCTGGTAATTATTCTCATCTTAAACAGGACAAAGTGATGAAAACACTGAAAAACTCCTGGTGAGCCAACTGAGATCCATGTGACACAGTATAAAGATGATGTTTATTAAAGAGGAGAGTGAAGACCTGAAGACCGAAGAAGCATTCAAACATGAAGATACCGATGAACAAAGAAAGACAGCATTTATTAAAGAGGAGAGCGAAGACATGAAGATCGAAGAAGCATTCGAAGTCAAACATGAAGATACCGAGACACAAACAGGTTTGTTTTCATTGTCAAAGCTGAACTCACTCATTTGATCCTTATTAAAATGTCCAGCTGTACAGAAATCTGTTAGATTTTTTAAGAATGACATATGTGTCATAATTAAGAAAAAAATGAAGATGTTCTTAAGTGCAATTCTTGGAAAATTTTAAAGATGTTCTTAGGAACATTCTTATGAACTTTAATTTACCTTTAAAAAATTATTATTTTTTAAGAAGATGTTAGTGAGTCTGGCCCCATAACATTTTTTTTCCAAACTTTTACAATCCAAATATATATTTACTAGATATCCTAATCTTAATTTTTATTAATGTTTTGTGCTGTTTTGTTTAAATATGTGCTGATCAATATCATTATTTTACCAATTATCATATTTTACATGAACTTGTCTAAGAAAAAACACACAGCACATGTCATGTCATCACAGAATCTGACCAATGAGAGTAAAGTGTTGTCCTCAAGGTTTTCGCAGCTGAATTTTGAGCACCTGCAGTGCCTGACCTAGGCAGCTAGTCTCGTTTTGCTCTTGCAGTTAACTACTTTTTGTTGTTCAATACATTGCACCAAAAGTAATTACAACAAATGATATTATTTTAAGACCACTGATTATATAATGACAGTATGAAAATATAATAGCATAATAATGGCAACATATAGTTTCAACACAGACTTTACTGAGGACACAGTGGCATATTTTTCCCCTGAGAGGTCATCTGTGAGAACAGCCACTGGCTTCATTGTTGCATTAATGGATTCCAACAGAAACATCTTGCCAGGTTGGGTTGAGGTGGCCATGTTTTCATGCATATCTTCAACCAGGGCACGTCTTACGGTTTCAGCACCATCTCTATCTCTCTCTCTCTCTCTCTCTCTCTATATATATATATATATATATATATCTGATGTTAACAAATGACACCTTGTTGTAAAGTGTTACCGTCTATTCTAACATTATTCTACAAATACTACTTTTACATTTTCTTTATTTAATCAAATAATTGTACATAGCTATTATAATGTAACCAATTATTTTATACATCCATACATATAGACAGACCCCAAAGTAAGTCAAAGTAAGTAAAATAAATCAAGTTTATATTAACCCTTTAAATATTTTGGGTCATTCCGTTGTCCCTGGCTCAAAGTTTTGATGTTGCTAACTTTTTTTTTCTTTAGAAAGACATGTATAGTGATAAAAACCAAAATATAATATTTCATAGATGAATATTTATTATTATTTATTTATTTATTTTATAATTTTGGGGTCAAAATGGCAATTTGAACCTGAGATTTGGGGCCAAATTACAAGGGTGTAAAATGACTGCAGAAAGCTATCAGGATCATAATATAATTTGTACACAGAGATTGATAGGTATGTTAGTAAAATTTGTTGACTTTAGTAATCTTTGTTATATTATGTGCCAATTACGATCATTCAAAAATGGGGAAATGGCACGTTTCAAGTTTTTACTGTTTGCACGTCTGCAACTCAAGAAGTATTTAAGATATTGGGTCTCAACTAACTTTCCTTTTGGCATCTTCATTTTTAAGGCCCTACATGGTTTGGTTCCAGAGATACTGGACTTTCCCCATGGCTCCAAACATAAATCGTTAAATTGTACACATTTTCAGTGGCTAAAATCAAATCTGGGTCAATCTGCAACAATGTGAGACTTTTTTTCTTTTAAAGAGGAACAGAGAGCAAGGTAATGTGCCTCAACCAAGTGGCAACCTCCCGATCTCCCTCTTGAAGCCAACACGGAAGTGACTAAAACTGCAATTCATCGACTGACCGCTAGAGACTGGCTGCAAAAGGGAGTCAATCCCATAGACTCCCCATGTTAAAATGCCCAACTTCACAGCAGAAAAAAATATGTTTACAGCCTGGTTCAAAAAGTGTTTTTGGTCTATATAGCTAATTTTGGCCTTCATGTCAACTGTGAGGGGGGTGAATTTTTTTAGAACTCATCCGTTTAATTTATATTAAGCCTTAAAGTTCTGCATAATTTAGGGCGTGGCCACTTAAGTGACAGGTGGATTGCCGCTGCTGTCACCACCGTCGCGCTAGGTGGGCGTGGTTTCAGCATCAACTCAACCCACGTCCCGCCTATTTGCCCATTTTCGATTATCCGGGAGTGACGTGCAATGACGCGATTCCAAGATGGCGACAGCTGACTCCCGCCCACTAAGAGCTTCAAAAATGATCTTCAGAAACCTACGGGTGACGTCACGGACACTACGTCCATGTTTTTTACAGTCTATGGCCTCAACTTGACCATTTCAGTGCATTTTTAGAACTCAGATATGTTCTATGTAAATGTTTTAATACAATTCTAGTTTCATTTCAACATTGTTTGTTCTTCAGACACTGTTCTTTAAATAAAATAAGTATTGGCTGGGGGTAAAATTCAACAATCTGAACAAAACGTCCCATTGAGATCCCCATATCTCTGGAACTGAACGATGCAGGGCCTTGAAAATTAAGATTCCAAAATAAATAAATAAATAAATAAATAAGTTAATGAAGAACTAGAATCTAAAATCATATGGTGATATCTTGGTAAAAGAATGGTAAAAGAATATTAAAAAAGTGGTAAAAGAATAGTAAAGGCACTCAGACTGGTACGTTTAATGCAGTTGTGATTTGACACGGAATGACCCAGTTATCATCACTCGGCAGTAGTAGATTGTGTTGGGGGACATTGGTTTTAGTCTCTTCCTTCCTCATTCCTCTTTAAAAGAAAAGAAGCATGATATTTTTTGCAAATTGAACCACAATGGGGTTTTTGACCATTGAAAATATGTACAGTTTAACGATTTACTCTGGGAGCCATATTGGAGTTCCAATATCTCTACAGGAACTGAACAAACATAAAGGCCCTAAAAATTAAGATGCAAAAAGGAAAGTTTCTTATGAGCCGGGGAAGTTTCTGAAATTGACCTGCAGTTGATCTTGACACGGAAGTGACCCAGTTATCATGCACTCGGCAGTAGTAGATTGTGTTGGGGGACTTAATGTCTTTAACTGCTGATCTTGGTAATGTCTGTTGCAGAGTTTATAGTTATGGCGATTAATTTGATCAGCCAAAATGTGTGTACGCACACATTTGCGTGTGAAATGTGTGTGTGAATGATTTTTAAGAAAAAAAAAAAAATCACAATTCACCAAAAATTTGGCAATGAAATGTATCCTAAATGTTCTGATGTTTATGTTTTATGCAAACTAACCTTGTGCATGTAGCCGCTTATTTAGGATATTTAACGGTAATAACAAATTCATGTACATGCATTGTGAAGTTAAGCTGTGTATACAAATACAAAACAATCTATGCAGTTATTCGTGAATGAGACCCAATGTTTCTTTCAAAATTCACTATAAATATAATAATTAATTCCTTTTAAGCTAAATTTACTAGTTTCCCTTACAACAAAGTAAATATCAGTACATGGAAATTCCAATTTTAATGAAAACCATATGTTACTGTCACCTTTTTAACATATTTATTTTTTTCCCACTGTAGACACAAAGTCACTGAAAGAGGAGAGACAAGAACTGAATGAAATAGAGGAGAAGGATCAGTATGGGGAACTTAATGATTTCGTAACTGCGAAAAAATCCAAAAAGACTAAAAAGACTTCCTCAAGAAAAAGAGCTCAAAAGACCAAATCTACCACCTGCCGTCAGTGTGGAAAGAGTTGCCGTGGAAAAAAAGTCCTTGAAGAACACATGAGAATTCACACTGGAGAAAAGCCTTTCTCCTGCCCTCGGTGTGGAAAGAGTTGCAGTCTCAAAGGGAATCTCATAAGCCACATGAGAGTTCACACTGGAGAAAAACCTTTTATCTGCCAACAGTGTGGAAAGAGCTTCAGCCAAAGCAGCCACCTTATAACCCACATGAGAATCCACACCGGAGAGAAGCCTTTCACCTGCCAACAGTGTGGAAAACATTTCACTCAAAAGTGGAGTTTTATAAAGCACATGAGAATTCACACTGGAGAAAAGCCATTCACGTGTGATAAGTGTGGAAAGAGCTTCGCGCTAAAAGAAACCCTAAGTTTTCACATGAGAAATCACTTAGGAGAAAACAGCTATATATGTCCGCAGTGTGGAAGGAGTTTCAATTATAAAGTAAGCTTCAAGACTCACTTGAGAGTTCACACTGGAGAGAAACCTTACACATGCTCTCACTGTGGACAGAGTTTCAGCCACAAAGGGAACCTTATAAGCCACATGAGAATTCACACCGGAGAGAAACCTTACACATGTCAACAGTGTGGAAAGAGCTTCTCACGAATAGGATCTCTTAAGAGTCACGTGGTTGTTCACACTGGAGAGAAGCCGTTCACGTGTGATCAGTGTGGAAAGTGTTTTGGACGTAAAGTAAACCTTAATCAACATGTGAAGACTCACTTTAAGAGAGAACAGTTTTAGATGTTAAGATGGATTATTTTTCACAGACATTAAAACCTTATGCATCATGTAATAACTGGAGAGAAGTGTGCCATCACTAGCTACGTTTACCCAAATAATCCATTATCTGAAAAGCCGTTGGGGTGATTTTCAAAAGACTGGAAAATGTAAACAATAAAGTCATGGTACTTGGAAAGTACTTGAGTGGCAGTCTGTACATTTTGCATTGGTTTATAACCCGTCATTGAACAAAAAAGTTTGACCAGGTGTGGCTAGTCTGTAAGGGCAGGTGAAGCAGAGCCCCACACAAAAGTTTAACCCAAAACATAGACCTCACACTTGAAATTCATTTAGAAGATTAAACAGTAATGTTGTGTATGCAGTATGCTGGTGAAGTGTTCAAACAGAACTGTATTAGTTTTGTGCAGAATATTATTATTCTTACTGTTTGTGTTTAATTTATAATGTGACTTAGGCAGCACCTATATTTTTATAGTTTCACTTGAAACAATTCAAAATAAGGTTAATTTTCCATAACTAACATTAACAAAAATAATTGATGCTGTTATGAACAGTGTTGGGGGTAACACATTACAAGTAATGCGAGTTACATAATATTATTACGTTTTCCAAGTAACTAGTAAAGTAGTGCATCACTTTTTAATTGACAAGAAAATATCTGAGTTACTTTTTTCAAACAAGTAACTCCAGTTACTTCCCCCCCATTTATTGATTAAGAGCTCTCCTGTCCCCATGTTGAGAGAAATCGGGAGTAAGATGTTAGTTCTAGAATAAATGTGAACATGCATTAATTCATCTCACTCACAAAAAACAGATGCAGTATTCCTCAAAATGAATAAAAACCGTGAAATTCAACTCAGAATATGACGCAAACCTGCAATAATTAAATATCCTTTATGCATTTATTCCCATTTTATTAACTAATGTCTTTGCTGCCGAACATCGATGATCCAATTCAACCATACTAATAAGCAAAAATTACTTACATAATGATAATCTAACATTTGTTTTCCTTTTTTTTATTGCTGAAGAGCTGACATTTTTTTTTCTATGGTCTACCATACAGACGTGAATTTACTTTTCTCAAAGCCTGAGGCTTTTAGTGTGAAAAGGCTTTTACATTTGCCAAAAATAGAACTTTTGGTAACACTTTCTATGAAGCCTGTATTTATAATACATTATAAGGGTATTCTTAAGGCATTATAATGAATGCATAATGCATTATAAAAAAACCTTATAGTATGTTGTATCATCTCATGAGTATTCGTAAGAACAGTTTATAATACAAGAATGTATTATAATTTTTACTTATTTGTGGTTATAGCTTTTAAAGAGTATGATTACCGTATTATAAATCTCATATCTTGCCATGTTACGCATGTCAGTTTACTCAAAGCATACAAAGACCACTTATAAGTAATAGTAATAATAATAATAATATTTCTCAAAGAGCCATAAGATCAGGTATCAGATCAGATGAATGTGTAATATGACACATTTGTATTATCAGTTGGATTATTTTGATGGTGCTGCATGTCAGTTAGCAGTAATTATTAGTAGTAGTATGCTAAATATATGCTAACATTGTATTTTGATGGTTCCCCAAAAGACAAACTGATTATAAGTAACTTTGCAAGTACGTGAACCTGCTACCTAACCTAACCTTACCTTAACCTAAGTCTACTAATACTCTAAGGCAGTGGGTCCCAACCACGTTCCTGGAGGCCCACCAACACTGCACATTTTGCATCTCTCCTTTGTCTGGCACACCGATTTCAGGTCTTAAAGTCTCTACTAATGAGCTGACTGTCTGAATCAGGTATGTTTTTGATTAAGGAGACATGGAAAACATGCAGTGTTGGGGGGCCTCCAGGAACGTGGTTGGGAACCACTGCTCTAAGGAGTGTTAGTTGACATATAGTTGAAAATTGATTATTGTCAATACACTAGGGAGACCATCAAAATAAAACGTAATATAATGTAAAAAATAAATGTAATATGATATAGTCCATTATAAATTATGTAGATTTTATATGCTGTCCATTGTGTTCTAAATAATCACAATTTTAAAAGTTATAATCTCAAATACTTAAGTATTATAATGTATTATAATTGTTGTTATAATTATTCATGAGATGATATAACATAAGGTTTTTTATAATGCATTATGCATTCATTATAATGGCTTAGAAATACCATTATAATGTATAAATAAGGGCTTCATAGGAAGTGCTACTGAAGTTTTTGTATTAAAAAGAAACAAGCAAGCCCTGCCTAGATTTATAAAGTAACGCAAAAGTAAAGTAACACATGTAATAATAATTAGTTATATTTTTAGGGAGTATCTCAATATTGTAATGCATTACTTTCCCCAACACTAGTTACGAATGTATTGTTCATTGTTAGGTCAAGTTTAGTTAATACGTTCACTAATGTTAACAAATGATACCTTATTGTGAGTGTTGCCATATCACTTATCATCAGCTTTTTTTAAAAAAAGAAAATGTAGCTTAACACCCAATAGTCAAATATACACCTCCATTTCTCTCTTTAGGTGCACTTTTGATATATCTAGCTATACAATTCTCTGTGTGAACACAATGACTATTGGTGAAATGGGCTGTGAGGCAAGGGAGGCCGGGTAAAATCTTGCCTACAGCAGCAAATTTTTGAAAATGCTTTTTCAACATTTTGTCATGTTACAGCCTTATTCCAAAATGGATAAAATTTATTATTTTCATCAAAATTCTACAAACAATACACCATAATGACAATGTGAAAGAAGTTTGTTTGAAATCTTTGCAACTTAAAAATAAACAAACAAATCACATGTACATTCATATGTACAAGTATTACCAGCCTTTGCCATGACACTCAAAATTGAGCTCAGGTGCATCCTGTTTCGTCTTCCATCCTTGAGATGTTTCTACAACTTGATTGGAGTCCACCTGTGGCAACTTTAGTTCGGTTTCACTGATGCTCATCCCAGCTAGCCGCAAGAGTGCTCTGAGTTTAACACTCTCTCTGCATGGAAATATATTGTATGATTATAAAGGACATAGAAATAACAGAATGTATACTTTTGTATCCAAATAAATGGTATTGGAATCAATTGCATTTCATAATTTAATTTCCCTTTTCTACTCACAAAATAACATGGAAATATAATAAAACGATAAGACAATAAAATGAAAACATGACAATTATTGTTTTGTAAATGTATAACAAATTTAGGACATACACAGTCATTTGATTAACGTAATATTTAATTTAGCTTACTGCAATTTAATTTTGGACTGGAAAGTGGCTGTTGATTAACCAGGTAAGAATGCTGTATACCCAAGGATAAGCTGCAAATTTGCCAACATCAATTGCCAGTGTCTTCTTTGCAAATAATAGTTCTATGTAGTGCATCTCTAGAGACGACCAGACGTGACAAACACCACTTCACAGGACACACAGGTGCAAACGTGTCACCTACTGTAGATGGGAAAACCTCGAGAAGGAGATCATCACAACAGGATCTTGTGATGGTAATATGTTTTACTATACTTCTTAGAAGTTCACTGCTCTGGAAGAATTCACTGGCTGAACTGAAAACATTTTGCAAAGAAACTTAAAAATGAATTCAAAACAAAACAGGTTTGGGGATATTTATGGTTGTTTTTATGTATTCATTCATGCCTATCTGGGGCAGTTGCATAACCTCCACGTATGGGACCATTTAAAAAATAGACTCAACAAAACAAAATTGACTGACATTTGAACTTAGAAAATGATTTGTGTTCTGCTTTATTAATATTTTAGGTTTTGTTGACTGTAGAGAAAGTTGTCAGGCACAGCCAGGGGAACAGCACAGTGGGTGACTTCTGTTGTGTGTCTTGAGTGCTCAGGAAGGGGCAGGACTGGACACCATGGTCTCTGGCCTGATTAACAGGTACCGCCAGGCGGCCATGGCTCCACCAGTGCTGCTTTACGTGGACTCTGGCTGCTGCATAGAGAAGGGGCAGAGCAAGATACAGGCCAGGTTTGGAGGATGGAGGACCTCAATATCAGGCTAGACATCTAGTGCTCCATGTGTTGGCTGTCATATCATCTGCTGCTTTGGTGGCAGCATATTCAATTCAATTCAATTCAAATTTATTTGTATAGCGCTTTTCACGATACATATCGTTGCAAAGCAGCTTTACACCAAATTGACATTTTTACAATACATGTAGTAGTAGCTTGATGTACATATGGCAGAGATGTGGGGTAAAGATCAAGTAATGATGTAATCAAACAGACAAAGAACACTATAAATTAGTAGCAGAATTCGGTAGTGCTGTATGTTTTCAGGGTTGGTATCATCTGAAGTCCTCTGAGGGGTTTGCATCATCTTTTCTTAAGTGTTCTGGATCAAGACTGGAGCTTGTGAATTCCTAGTTACCATGGGATGTCAATCCCATGGCAGGAACAGAGAACAAATAGGAACATAATTAGCGTAGCTGCTGTTCAAACTAAGAAAAGAAAGATTTGTTAACCAGAGCTTAAAGATTGATAATGAACATTTGATCAGATATAGCTGCAGAAAAAGTTTGAGAGATGCATTATTTGAATGCTTGGCTAAAAAGATGTGTCTTTAATCTAGATTTAAACAGAGAGAGTGTGTCCGAACCCCGAACGTTATCAGGAAGGCTGTTCCAGAGTTTGGGTGCCAAATGTGAAAAAGCTCTACCTCCTTTAGTGGACTTTGCTATCCTAGGTACTACCAACAGTCCAGAGTTTTGTGACCTTAGGGAGCGTGATGGATTGTAGCGTGGTAGAAGACTAGTTAGGTACGCAGGAGCTAAACCGTTAAGTGCCTTATAGGTAAGAAGTACTATTTTGTAGCTGATGCGGAACCTAATAGGTAGCCAGTGCAGAGACTTTAAAATTGGGGTAATATGATCATATTTTCTTGACCTGGTAAGGACTCTAGCAGCTGCATTTTGGACTATCTGTAGCTTGTTTATTGAAGATGCAGGACAACCACCTAATAGTGCATTACAATAGTCCAGTCTAGAGCTCATGAATGCATGAACTAGCTTTTCTGCATCAGAAACAGGTAACATGTTTCGCAGCTTGGCAATGTTTCTAAGATGGAAGAATGCTGTTTTGTAACATGAGAAATATGATTTTCAAAAGACAAGTTGCTGTCTAATATAACACCCAGGCTTTTGACTGTAGTGGAAGTAACAGTACATCCGTCTAGTTGTAAATTGTAAGTCAAAAGATTCTGTGTATTGTTTTTAGGTCCAATAAGTAATATCTCTGTCTTATCTGAATTTAATAGCAGAAAATTGTTGGTCATCCAATCTTTTACATTTTTAACGCACTCTGTTAACTTTGATAATTCAGGAGTTTCATCTGGTCTTGTTGAGATATATAGTTGAGTATCATCAGCATAACAATGGAAACTAATCCCGTGTTTTCTAATAATATTACCAAGGGGCAGCATGTATATTGAAAATAGTAGAGGACCTAGAACAGATCCTTGTGGCACTCCATACTTTACTGGTGATAACTGAGATGACTCCCCATTCAAATAAACAAAGTGGTAGCGATCAGACAGGTAGGATCTAAACCATTTTAAAGCCTGCCCTTGGATACCTGCATAATTTTGTAGTCGATCTATTAGTATGTCATGATCTATAGTGTCGAACGCAGCACTAAGATCAAGTAAAACTAGCAGTGAGATGCAGCCTTGGTCTGACGCAAGAAGCAAGTCATTAGTGATTTTAACAAGTGCAGTTTCTGTGCTGTGATGGGGCCTGAAGCCTGACTGAAATTCTTCATAGATATCATTTTTTTGCAAGAATGAGCACAGTTGAACAGATATAACTTTCTCTAAAATTTTAGACATAAATGGAAGATTAGAAATGGGTCTGTAATTTGCCAGTTCACTAGGGTCTAGTTGTGGTTTCTTAATAAGAGGCTTAATAACCGCCAGCTTGAATGGTTTAGGGACGTGACCTAAAGATAACGATGAGTTGATAATATTGAGAAGCGGTTCTTCTGCCACAGGTAACAATTCTTTTAGTAATTTAGTGGGTACGGGATCTAATAGGCATGTTGTTGGTTTAGACACAGTGATGAGTTTATTTAACTCTTCCTGTCCTATAGCGGTAAAGTACTGCAGTTTTTCTTGGGGTGCGGCGAAAGAAGTTGACATATTAGATGCAGTATAATCTACATTGGTTATTGTATTTCTGCTGTTATCTATTTTATCAGTGAAGAAATTCATAAAGTCATTACTATTAAACTGTAAAGGAATATTTAGATCAGGTGGTGTCTGGTTATTTGTTAATCTAGCCACTGTGCTAAATAAAAACCTAGGATTGTTTTGGTTATTTTCTATGAGTTCGCGGAAATGCTCAGCCCTAGCAGCTTTTAAAGCCTGTCTATATCTGGACATACAGTTTTTCCATGCAATTCTAAAAACTTCCAAGTTAGTTTTTCTCCATTTGCGCTCAAGATTGCGAGTTTCTTTTTTGAGGGAATGGGTATTACTGTTGTACCATGGTGCAATACGTTTTTCTCTAACTTTTTTCAATTTGATGGGGCAACAGCTTCTAACGTATCGGAGAAGATGGTGCCCATATTGCTAGTCATTTTGTCTAGATCCTGTGTATTAAGGGGTACACAGAGCAGTTGAGATAAATCAGGCAGGTTATTTGTAAATCTATCTTTGGTGGCTGGAACAATAGTTCTGCCAAGACGATAACGCGGAGCCATACAGTTAATATCAGTGATACGCAGCATGCACGATACAAGGAAATGGTCAGAAACATCATCACTTTGAGGTACGATATCTATATCAGTAAGATCAATTCCATGCGATATAATTAAATCTAGCGTATGATTAAAACGATGAGTGGGCCCAGTGACATTTTGCTTGACTCCAAAAGAGTTTATTAGGTCAGTAAACGCAAGTCCTAACGCATCATTTGTATTATCAACGTGAATGTTAAAATCGCCAACAATTAGCACTTTATCAAAATTAACCAATAGTTCTGAAAGGAATTCTGCAAATTCTTTTAGGAAATCTGTATATGGTCCTGGCGGTCTATACACAGTAGCTAAAACAAGAGATAGGAGAGATTTCTTTTGCATATCTGGCAGAGTAACATTAAGCAAAAGTATTTCAAATGAAGTAAACCTGTATCCTGTTTTCTGAGTAACACTGAAAATATCACTATATATTGTTGCAACACCACCACCACGACCACTCTGACGGGGCTCATGCTTATAGTAGTAGTTTGGTGGAGTAGACCCATTTAGACCAATATAATCATTAGGTTTTAGCCAGGTTTCAGTTAAGCAGAGTACATCAAAACTATTATCTGTGATCATTTCATTCACAATAACTGCTTTGGGTGCAAGTGATCTAATGTTTAGGAGCCCAAGCTTTAAAAATGGTTTCTGTTCGTGTATTTTGCTTTTTTCTGGTTTAATTACGATCAGATTTTTTCTAGATCCTGCATTAAATTTATGTTTTGATCTCACTATTCGAGGAACAGACACAGTCTTTATAGATTGCACAGTGCAACTACTATCATTTAAGCGTTCAGAACAAAAGCCATCATAGCAATCATTTGAGAATGTACTTACTAGTCAAATGGAGCGTAGTGTCCTGGAGATGTTGTCCGACAGCAGCTCCGGTCCGACTCTGCTGGGGTGCAGGCCATCCGCACGGAAAAGCCTAGGACGTTCCCAGAAAAGATTCCAATTATTAACAAAGAGCAGTTTCTGTTCTTTACACCATGTCAATAACCATTCATTTAGAGCAAGGAGTCTACTGAACCTTTCGTGCCCACGTCGATACGTGGGAAGCGGTCCTGACACGATGATCCTCGTCGCGGGCGACGTGCTGCGAACCGTCTCGATCAGGCTGCTGAAGTCCCTCTTCAGAACCTCTGTCTGCCGCAGCCTGGTGTCGTTCACCCCCGCGTGCAAGACGATCGCGCCGACGCTCTCGCCGTCCTTCAGGATTGCGGGTATCTGCGCAGAAACATCGAGAACGCGAGCACCAGGAAAACAGTGGGTGTGGACTTTACCTTTAGCTAAAGTAGCACCTACGTACCGGACAATGGAGTCTCCAACGATCACAGCGTCGCGTTCCGTCTCGCGGAGGGGAGCGAAGCGGTTCCGGGTGGAGATCTCGAAGACCGGAGGCGGCGGAGGGGGCGAGGTCCTCGGCCGGGGCCTGGCTCGCGTCTTCCGCTGCTGCTGCACCCAGGGTCCGTGGTGTCCCGGCGCCGGAGTGAAGGACATCTGGGAAGATCGCGTCCAGGGTGCACGGGAGCTGTGCAGAGAAGCACACGGAGTAGAGGTGGTCAGAGTGTTAGTATCGCGCTGTATACTCACCCGGGAGGATTCCAGAGCGGCCCTCCGCTCTCTCAGCTCCGTCTGCCTCACCAACAGCTCCTGGATCTGCTTCTCCACGGCCTCCAGCTCGAGCTGCAACGAGTGCAGCTCGAACGTGTCCTCACCTGCACTCAAAGGTGGACACAAATTCGCCATTAAAGCAAGTAACAGTGAGTAAACAATGGAAATGTGTGTAAGCAGTGTGTAAACAATGCAATCAGGATTAGCGGCAACCACGCTGGTGCTGCTAACCGGCTATAAGCTAGCGACTCGGGAAATCTAGACAAAACTAGTGATAACAAAGCAATCCGGATGTTTTAGTTGTAGAATACAATAGGGGGTATATTCACACGTATATTCACACGCATATGCCAAAGACAACTATAAATAAGTGACAGGAATAGTCATGGCTACATAATATAATAACTCGAAACACGTCAGACATAAACCACATGGCAAGGATCATTTTAAACATTTAAAGCTTAAACATAAATGCTGAAATTTGTTCCAGGATGAGTTATTAACGTACACTTTATATTTGCATGAGAATATGACTGCAGAAGATGAAGTCAAAATTCTTGCAGAGGGGCAAAGGGAAGCCTATCTGAACATGCAAGATGAAGATGAACACGGAAGTGATCAGCCTTCAGAAAAACCAGCAGACTTTTTGATGAAACTTTTGGCCATGATGATTTTGTCATGGCAAGCAACTTTCAAAATTTCTGACAATGCTATCACTGGGCAGTTAATATGGACAGTTGGAAATGTTCTCGGCATTGATATCCATACTGTATGGTGGCAGAGAAGTGCAAAACAAATCACAATTCTGAAAACAACATAAGAAATTACGGCTGACTGGACGAGACATCTGTCAATTAAGGTATACAAGAAGAACAGCAGAGTTGTGAAAATTGCATGAATTGCCCTTACTATGGAATAAAAAAAATATACATGTACACTTACAACACTACTCTTGAATCAGAATACAAAAAAATAGTTGACGCTAATGCGAGGGTGTTTCTAATACAGTGGCTTTGGGAGTGATGGTAAATTTGGCATAGTTCTCTTCTGACTGCCTTTATTAGTAGCCTATCTCTCTATTTTTGCTTCTTTTTTTTTCTTTTCATGAAAACACTCGTTGCACATTTCTTTTGCTATTTGAACAACTGGGAATGAAAAATGGGGAATATAAATACAACATACAACAGTCTTTTTATTAGGAAAGTTAAACTGGAATTGAGTTACATCCAACAGCAGTAAGACACGTAGTTCAAAAGCAGAAAACGGCTATAATCTAAATGGATTCTCTGCCAGTAGGAGGTGCTTTTGGAATGGTTTCTCTTGTAAAAGCTGAACACACAATTTACTCCCATAGAGGCTGCATTAGAAACACCCTTGCATTAGCGTAAACTGAGCTACTTTAAGACTATCTCCAAATTTTCACGACTCTGCTGTTCTTCTTGTATACCTTGACTGACAGATGTCTGGTCTAGTCAGCAGTAATGTATTCTCAAACCTCAAACCTACCTTTTCCAGTTTGTCTGATTTGTCGTTTCAGAAAACTCAACAGCAATTCCGAAAACATTATAACAAGTCAGAAAACACAATGACAAATTCTAAAACAAAATATCAAGTCAGAAAACACAACGACAAATCAGATAAACCAGAAAAGGTAGGTATAGTTTGAGACAGCGTCATTGGTTTGAGAACAGATTACCGCTGACTGGACGAGACATCTGTCAATCAAGGTATACAAGAACAACAGCAGAGTCATGAAAGTTCTAACTGCATATTTTACTTAGAACTATTGTGCTTCTTTGTTTGTGTGCAGCAGTACTTGTTCACTTGTCCAGTCCAGACAGCAAAATGGATATTTGTATGTCACTTATGCACTGGGGAAAAAAACAATGTCTCAAATGCATTAAACAGCACAAATATTTTCACTGTTTGCCGTGGTAGATCGATTTGATCCATGATCGACATTAAGGGGTGCTTGAGAGTAAGCGTACACATCAAATTATCTTGACTCATTGAACCTAGATCAAGTTAGTGAGATTGTGTGAACTTAAATTGTCATTTATATAATGGCTTTAGGCTCGATTGATTGGTTAGGTTATTTCTAGTCAGATTTTGAACTTTAATCCCCGGGTTTCTTGGTGTCTTTTATGAAACGGATGCCCATTTTCCACAAGCTGATATGATTCTTTAGGGTCTTAATGAAAGTCTATAAATTATGTTTGATAACAAAGTTCGGGAGGAGCATGATCAGATAATCAACTAATTTGGCACAGGTGCAACTCGTCTAGCTAGCACAAGTCATATATAAGCACACAGCCGACTTACCTCCATCATTCGACTGTTTTTTCGGCATCCCCCCTCCACCCCAACTCCTCACTCTTAATCTATCCTCATCCTATACTTGGGATGGGGGGAGTTCTCCGGGTTCGGGCCATATTCCAGGCTCGGAGCCCTCCCCCAGGACAGCACGCCAAAATATGCTTACTGTTTACTCAACCAGATTAGATGTGAGGGTGAACTCGTGAATAAACTTTGGTTAAAAAAAATTCTCAGTGGTAGTGTAACACAACTACCCCCTCCTCCAGGGGTGGCTCCCGATGCCCTTTCATGATGCTGAGGGCGACCACGACTGCGAAGGGCAGGACGATCCAGGTGGCTCCTGTGGAACTCCTGTAGGAAGGTGGGATCGCTGGATCGCTCCTCAGGCCCATACCCCTCCCAGTCGACGAGGTATTCTAAGTGTGCCCCCCGACATCGTGAGTCCAAGATCTTGTGGACTGTGAAGATGGACGCTTGGTCCAGGACTTTCGGAGGAGGGGGTTCCGGTTCAGCTCCCGTATGATCTGTGGCAGAGGGAAAAAAGGGTTTTAGGAGGGAGACATGGAACGAGGGGTGAATGCGGTACCTGGGTGGGAGCTGAAGCTGGAAGGTGACATCGTTGATCTGCCTCAGGATCTTGAACGGACCAATGTAGCAGGGACTCAGCTTGCGGCAGGGCAGACGTAGACGCAGGTTGCGGGTGGACAGCCAGACCTGATCCCCAGGCTGGTAAATGGGAGCAGTACTTCTTCTGGCATCAGCAAACCTCTTGTGCTGTCGAACTGCCCGCTGGAGATGGTGATGAGCTGAGTCCCACACTCTCTCGAAACCAGTGGTCTACAGCTGGAACATTAGAGGGTTCCTCCGTCCAGGGAAACAGCGGTGGCTAATACCCGAGTACGCACTGGAAAGGTGTTAAGCCATGGTATCTTGGCGGAGGGAGTTCTGTGCGTACTTGGCCCACGGGACAGTATGCCCGGAGGTAATGTCCCAGCTCTTGGATCTTCCTCTCTGTCTGGCCATTGGTCTGTGGGTGATAACCAGATGAGAGGTTAACAGAAACACCAAGTAACTTGAAGAAAGCTTTCCAGACATGTGAGATGAATTGAGGTCCCCGGTCCGACACAATCTCCTCGGGCAGGCCGAAGTGACAAAACACCTGCTGAAAGAGATGTTCAGCAGTCTCAAGTGCCGTGGGCAGTCCCTTTAGGGGGAAAAACTTGCACATTTTGGAGAATCGATCGACCATGACTAGTACACAGGTGTTACCTTCTGAGCTCGGGAAATCCGTCACACTCCTATGTGGGACCAGGGCCTCTGTGGGATGGGTAGTGGCACCAGCTTTCCTGTGGGTAGTTGATGGGGAGAGGTAGACATAGCACAGACAAAGCAGCTTTGTACGTACCTGATGGTATCACGGCGCATACTGGGCCACCAGTAATGAGTTTGAAAGGGCAAGAGGGTCCGTTGGCTGCCTGGATGTCCAGAGCCCAGAGACTGGTGAGCTGCGCCCAGGGGTAGACGTTGGGAGCGAGGCTCGAAGATCTTCCCTTCTGGGCATTCCGGTGGAGCGGGCTCCTGGAGGGTGGCTTGTCTGATGTTCTCATCCTAATCCCAAAGGATAGGGCTGACAATCAGGTTGGAGGGAATGATGGGTTCAGGTTCAGATGAGCTGTCAGAGGAGAGCTGTCGAGAGAGAGCGTCAGCAGAAACATTCTTGGAACCGGGGCGGTATGTGATTTTGAAGTCGAAACGTGTGAAGAATAGTGCCCAATGTGCTTGTCTGGGGTTTAAACATCTTGCTTCCCGGAGATACTGGAGATTCTTGTGATCCGTGATGATTGTGAACTGATTAACTGCTCCCTCCAACCAGTGGTGCCACTCCTCCAGGGCCAACTTGATGGCTAGTAGTTCTCGGTTTCCTGCGTCATAGTTCTGCTCCGCCGGAGACAGCTTACGGGAGTAGAATGCACAGGAATGGAGGAGAGGAGGCTCGCTGACTGCTTGGGATAGAACCGCACCCACTCCAGTGGTGGAAGCATCGACCTCAACTGTGAAGGGGAGTTCAGGATCTGGGTGATGTAACAAGTGTGCGGTACTAAAGATGTCCTTGAGCCGTTGGAATGCTTCATGAGCAGCGGGGTTCCAGGTGAGATTTTTTGGTTTACCCCTCAAATGGGAGGTTAACGGAGCCGTGATGGAACTGTAGTTCTTGATAAATCGTCGGTAGAAATTGGAAAAACCTAGGAAACGCTGGAGTTCTTTGACTGTGAGAGGTTGAGGTCATTCTTGTATGGCGGAGACTTTCCCCTGATCCATTTGCACGCCCTCAGCACTGATGACATATCCAAGGAACTGTACAGATGGTTGGTGGAACTCACACTTCTCAATCTTGAGGTATAGACAGTATTCACATAGTTTATGGAGGACCTGCTGGACGTGCTAGCGCTGTTCGGCCAAGTTCAGTGAGTAGATCAGAATATCGTCAATGTAGACCACAACGAAACGATGGAGGAACTCCCGGAACACCTCATTCATAAACGTTTGGAAGATGGATGGTGGCTGCTTGCTTACTGAATACATCCTGGAACGCCGTGTACTCAGATGGGATCTCGGGAGTGAAGAATGGTTCCGGACTTTCCACCAGGGTCGAAGACAGCTGAACTGGAACGGAACGAGGGTGAGGTAAGTTGACGAGGCATTGGATGTGACAATGTTCATTCCAGCGGATGACATCACAGGGTTCCCAGCTGAGTTCTGGGCGATGTCAGCGCAGCCACGGGCATCCCAGGATGATGCTTACGGTGGAATCCTCCAGGACCAGAAACCGCATCTCCTCCTTGTGAAAGAGTCCGACTTGCAGTGTGATGAATGGTGATGAATAACATACCGTCCCACACCCAAGTGGTTTTCCTTGAATGGTCTTAACAGAGAAAACTTGAAAATGGCGACGACGGGAGAGTTGGAGTTGATTTAAGCAGTCCTGGGAGATGAAGTTGCCGGAGTCAACCAGAGCGGAAACACATATAGAATAATTAGAAGTGTGCAAGGTTACTGGTAACAGTACTAGAGAGGTAGTTTCAACCTCTGTGGAAATAGTACTCACCACCTGGCGTGGGGGTTTGATGGGGCAGGTACGTAGGAGATGACCAGATCGTCCACAGTAAAGACATGCGGCGACTGCATTCGGTGCGAGATAGATGAGTTGTCAATTTGCATCGTTTCTGGTACTGGGAAACTAGCAGCCACCGAGGCAGACTGAGGAGTGGTAACGGATGGCTGGCAGACGGCTAGCCACTGGGAAACTCTGGTGGTTCTCTGCAGAAAGGATTCCAGTCCAATACTGTCGTCGTACAGAGCCATAGTGGCGTGGATGTTGGGGTTGAGTCCTTGTCTGTAGGCTCCTAGCAGCGCGGTCTCGTTCCAACCGCTAGCCGCCACCAGCATTTCACCGAAAGATCCTTGTTGTAGACTGAACAGCTGATCGGAAGTCGTGAATGTACCAGTAGTCGTGCTGAAAACCTCGTAATTGTTCATAGGAATGAATAATGGGATTATCAGAGTTCCAAATGGCTTTTGCCTATTGGAGGGTAAAAGCCATTTGAGATGAGGAAGAGAGGTGAGGAAGGTGACTTTAGCATTCTCCGAGGGAAACTGTCGTGGTTGCGTTTGTATGTACAGATTAACTTGGAGTAGAAAACCGCTACACTCAGCCGCCTCGCCCGCAAATGTGGCAGGCATGGCCATGGGAGATCCTGAGGCAGGTGGCGGCGCAGGTGTGGGTTGAAACGCCGCCTTAAAGGCATTCACCAACTCGGTGAGAGGATCCGATGCAGCTGGTGTTTCGGTGCTCATGTTTGTTTTGGTCTGGTCTTCTGTCCCAAACACACATACACAATCCAATCCAGAGTTTTATTGACAAGTTTGAAGGTAAACAAGCGGAGTGAAACAGTGTAAATGAGTTCTTAACTGACTGTCCTTGAAATGTAGAGCAGATGCTCCAGAGAGTGAGCCACACCAAACACCAGAGAGCAATGGAGAGGAGCATGGAGTCAGGAATAGTGTTAGCATGTGAACGGTAGACCAGACAATGGGGGATTGTGAGAGTGTCTCTTAAATAGGGCGTGGCTCAATAAGGATCAGGTGCAGGTGATTAGAATTCGGGTGATGATGAATGAGTGGGCAGTGCTACTGGAGGTGTGGCAGATGGAGGTGGCTGTGGTGAATGCCTGACAAGATGTCGGGAGTAAATGACAACCACTATGTTTATTATTACATAAAGTAACACAACACCTCAATCGCTCAATCAGAGATATTCTTGTCTAACTTACATCCCTGCTCCGGCATCCAAACAATGGAGGTCGGACTGTGACAGCTGGTCTGAGGTAAGTCAATCAACTATCATGGGACTGGCCTCTGTGGGTGTGACGGCACACCAACAGGCATCTGAGAATGGCTCGATTTGAAAAAGGGGATGTTATTTTTACAGATTAATTAAAAACCACTGCATGTGTACATACACTGCCAACACACATTAATGTTCAAACAACATGTAAAAGTGAACTTTGCATTCGATGACCCCTTACTTTTTTTTTTTGCTCACCAAAACAGTAGTAATAGTAATACTGAGAAATAATGTTTCACTTTAAAATTGAAACACTCCTCTTGGACAAAATCCTGTCAGAATAACAGGCTTTCTAAACAGCATTAATGTAATGTGAAATACGTTAGAAAATCACTTCAGAAAATACTTTTTCCTGTCGGAAACACTCCTATCACAAAAAGTCTTGTCAGAATATATTTAAAAAATAAATTACTGTCACAATATCTTTTGTCAGTCTGTCTTGTCACTGTCATATAGGCCCCTATCGCTTTCGTTTTATTGGAAGAATTTATTTTGTAGTTTTGAAGTTATAACTTCTTATCATAGTTTGTGTAAAAGTAAAAAGTGGTTCATCTCAGAAAATATGTGTAGTTGTTGCTGAGTCAAGTGAGAGGGGCTCAGTGGTCTTAAACTTGGCAGCAGTCCAATCAGAAGACGTTGCCAAGACACATGGTGACAAGACAGTAACCTTTGGCCAATGATCCTTTTTTCCCCCTCTGTCTCTCCCTGTGTGTGTGTGTAAAGAAATGTGAACATTTTTATGATTTGGAAAACATTGCAAAATCTATGCTGAATGACAAATATGATAAGAATATAACATTGGATATAGGGAGAATGTTATTTGGTGTAAATGGCAATACAAGGTGTTTTTCATGAGTGTTTCATCTGTGCTTTTTTGGTTTAAGTTTATTCTAAAGAGGAAGAAGCTGGAGCAAGTGAATGCTCAGTTGCAGGAAAGAAACAAAGGAGACGAACGAGGCAAACACTGATACAAACATATAACCCCACTTTATTAGTATTTAAATAGGATATGTTTATGTTGAACTTTATTCTTGTTCAGATGGCTCTGTATTAAGCTGTATATGAAAAGTATTTCTGTTGCTCATGAGAACGCTTCTGAAACGTCAGTGTATTTGACAAATACTGCATTTAATTCACTTTATCTGTGATAGAGCATGCAAACACCACGAGAGCGTCACTAACGAGAGCAGAAAGCGTCCGACTTGGCGGCTGTTTTCAACTCCACCCGCGACTACCCTCGGCTAATCTCGTTGCCCACCGTCTGTAGCTGTTCTTCGAGTCAAACACACCTGGGGATACATTAGGATCAAGGGAAACACATGACTAAACTTCAAAATAAAAGACAAGAAAATATTAACATGAAACAAAACCCAAAACCAGACATGCCTATTCAGCACTAGCTGAACCCAAGACCTTCTGGAGCATTTTTTTTAAAATATGAGATGATTTGACAAATTACAAGAAAAATGAAAAGACACCATGTCATTTGATATTTTTCTCTCACTATATCTTCGTATATTATTGTTTTATGGTAAAGCCACGTTACTGTGAAAGACAATGCAGTAAAAAGCATTTTGATGACTGCATGCCAAGTGCCAGGTTGGAGTACCCTCCAAAAACTTGTCTGACGTGATAAAAACAAACTTTTTTTGAAATGTTGTGAAAAATGTATTTATAACATGACATATTAAGTTCAAATGTTTTCATGACATTAAAAAACGTAGTTGCTGGGTCAGTAATGTCTTGAATGAACATAAACAGCTGAGAAGGAAAATTGGATCAGTATATTACAGTAGATACATGCATTCAGCCTTAAAGTTGAAGACGATTGTTTAAGATTAAAGAGTATTTAAATTATATATATATTTTAATGAAAATAACATTGTTTCACTAGATAAGACCCTTCTTCCTCGGCTGGGATCGTTTACAACCGCATCTGGGATTGTTTGAAGCCGCATTTAAACTGCATTTTGGAAGTTCAAACTCGGGGCACCCTATCAGTCCATTATATGGAGAAAAATCCTGAAATGTTTTCCTCAAAATACTATTCCTTTACGACTGAAGAAAGAAAGACATGAACATCTTGGATGGCAAGCCAGTAAGTAAAAGTGAGTACTTGTTCTGGAAGTGGACACGCTTGCGGTGTGAAGCCGGCCTTATGTTCACTGTTACATACAGTAACTACAAAACTCCTGCATTGCTTACGAGACGTTGTCTGAGGCCTTTTAGGGTTTTTGGGCATTTTTATCTAATGTCCCCTTAAAAGAACCTTTTTTACAACGAACTGTTTAATGCAATACTGTTCATTAACTGCTTTGTATTATAAAATAAGAGATTTTGTTGTTATGTTTGCCTCCCATTAGTCTTTACTTATAACCACAAACTGAGCCTCAAACAACAACCACAAATGAGGACTGCAACCTGCAGGCAGGTGAGTACTTCATGGTTTCAGCTAGATTTGACTGTCCTTACCCCACATGAATAATCATAGGGTTAAAGAAGTTGACTTAGTAAAGCCAGAGAAGAGCAGAAGCAGGAGACAAAGTGATGAGTGATGATTAAGAAAAAGCAGTTTATTGATTAATCTTAGTTGCGTATGTTTCAGTGATCAGATTTTGTCTGATGAACACAAATTCAACCAGCAGTGTTAAATCAAACTAATTCAAAACAACATCCCATAAACCTTGAATTTCCATAAACATGAACTTGTAAAACAATAGAAAACAGTAATATGAATGACTAATCTATACATCAATCAATTAAATGAGTATATAAATGGTTAAAATGATTATATATGATTACATGATTATATGGAATAATAAAACAATTAAATGATAAAATTAATGAAACATAAAAGAATAAAAGAAAGCAAGTAAAACAACACAAATGTATGGTTGCTCTCTTGAAGCAAAACAGACAGCAAGCATCTCACAATCTCTACGTCCTTTATTAAACTAAGTGAACTATTGCCTATATATAAGGAAATATTGGCTGCAGATGAGTTTATTTGAGCTGATGTTCTGGTATTATGTGTTTGTGTAGTCATAACCACACCAGATACACAAAGAGTTTCGTAAAAGACACCTATTTCATAATACAGAAATAAAACAGACTTTTGGCCAATATTAAAACCCAATAAGCAGATACACTCAGAACTTACTAAAGAACAAATCAAACATAAAGTAAACCAGAAAAATAATGAAGTAGCCTATGAAAAAGTAAACATTAGCATGTTTCTCACTCTTAATATCTGCTGCAGATGAAGTTGAGTTTGTGAGATTCAGGAAGGCTGATCCAGCGCTGATCTCCTCCAGACTGAACTGCTCCTTTTCTCATCTCAAGTTTGCAGTTTTCCCGTGTTGTTCCGTTCCCTGGAGCCCAGTTGTGATAGCACACGATCTCTCCACTCACCCAGAGCCACATGTTCATGCTGCAGCAGTTGTGTAAACCCAACCACACCACCGCAGTAGACGCCCGTTTAACCACGTTCATCACACCACGCTGAATCTCTTCTGAATGAACCGAGACCAGATCCACATGATTCTGTCTGCAGTAACTCAGAGCTTCAGACCACGTCAGATTCTCTTTGATCAGAACCACTTTATCTGGAAATAAACCACAAGCAGAAACTAGAGAGAGACTGATCAAAAACAACATGCAGAACAAACACTGTGGATGAATTTGTCATGTCAGACATGTAGTGTGAACTTTAAGAGATCTGGAGGTGATGATGGATTGTGTGTGTTTAGTGAGGATCTACTCACCTTCATGACACACAAAAGGAAGCTGAATGGTGCAATAGCGGTCAAACCATTGTCCCTGAGTGTTAAGTTCAAAAGATGCACAGTTTTCACCATATCCACCATTGTTAGGTTCACCAGCGTACCAGTATCTGAATGAGGAGTCACTCTGATCTGACCACTGCCATGAGTCTCTGAACAGACCGATCCATACATATGATCCAGATAAATTTCTATCACTAATGATCTGCTGAACCTGTTGATTCTCATTCTGGTTTCTCACACTGACCAGATCAATGT
This sequence comes from Labeo catla, assembly GCA_012976165.1. Lineage (NCBI taxonomy): Eukaryota > Metazoa > Chordata > Actinopteri > Cypriniformes > Cyprinidae > Labeo > Labeo catla. The sequence goes on along the minus strand of VONZ01001247.1, from coordinate 46,820 downwards.
GATTCTGTCTGCAGTAACTCTGAGCGTCTCTCCAGTTCATCGTCTGATTGACAAAGACGAGTCCTGTGTTTGCTTTAATAAACAAATGAGAAAAAAATTCATGAATCCATTTGTTTGTTATTGTTGCTCTGATTTATGGTTTGGATGTGAACAGGAGCAGCAGTGGAAACATCAGAAACACATCATTCACAGACTTGATCTGCTTCTACAGCTGGTGATATATTGAATATTCACAAAGTTCAAGATATTTTACATTATACTATCATCTGTCTAAAAACTCAATTCTGATTGGCTGGAACGTGTGCATCCAAACCATTAAATGAAACACACATACAATCACATAAACTTGATGTCAACCCTGTGCTGTGAGTTTTATTATGAATTAGATTCACTATCGAATCACTACATTACATTTCTCAGCAACAAGAGTTTATGTTAATGGACTATCATTCCTACATGGACCAGACTCAAGTTGATCTACATATGAAAAACAAGGCCCTTGTAGGTTTGTGTTGAGACACTGAAGGCTGAAAATATCAAGCTGAATCACCTCTAGTCACTGCTGTAATATAAGATCAATTTAGATCACTAATATATTTAGGCTCTTCAGTTGTAAGTTTAATTGCAAATAATCATAAAGAGGGACAACAAAAGATTAAAGTGTGTTCAGTGAATGAAGTCTCTTCTTTTGGCAAATATTGAGTTACAGAAAGTGTTTCAAAACTAAAAGTGTGACAAATATCCACAGTATCTTATAAAGTCACAATCAAATTAAATATTAATACTGTATATTATTCCATTAAAATACTAATATGATGCATAAATAAACTCACTGTTGTTGCAGATGAAATGTCGGGTATCACTACATGTCGAATCATGCCATTGTCCATTTAACATCATACCACAATCTTCTCCACCATCTGGTTGTCCAGTAGACCAGTTCAGATAGAGCGCAGGTTCACCTGAAGACCACTGCCATTTATCACGACCCGTCTTCTGCAGCCCAATCCAGACAAACTGAACACTTCTATCATTCACACTCTTCTTCAGCTCGTTCATGTCGTTCATGTTGCCAACGGTGGCCAGATCTGTGTAATTCTCTATGCAGTATCTCTGAGCTTCAGTCCAGGTCTTGATCTCATTTATAAAGTGATACTGACACTGAACACATTCAGATACGGAGCAGAGAGCTGTGAAAGAGAGACTTTGCTTTAATGCTTTTCATAACAGGATCAAACCTAATGAAACTAGAAACCATAAATAAAACCACAAACACACTCACCAGTGAGAAGAAGAATTAAAAATAGAGTTTGGTCCATTTCTGAGGAAGAAAAATACAGATAAACTCAGATTTCAAATGTTCACATATTAATTTTGGTGTCAAACATGATTTCAGTAATAATTTAAAAAAAAAATCCATCTCAACAGGAACATAAATGCACTGTACACAATAGAGACAATATTAACATGTCAGAGTCTAATTCTAGTTAAAGAATGAACATGTGAGTTGTTCTTACTTTAGAGGTCGTGTGTTTCTGACCTGAGTCTGATGTTTCTGTCTGCAGCTTTAGTGTGATTATTATATCTGCTCTCATCCCTCATTCAGCATCACGTCATTTGTTTATTGTTCTAAACAAAAATCATTTGCATTTTCCTTCCTCATTCATTTTCTTTTTCTCTGTGTTGCTCTTTGTTGCTGTTTTTCTCTGGAAGTGTGTTCATTTGAATTTGACTGGAGGGTCTTTAAGTTTCTGTTCGCACACTGTGTAATGACATGCAAATGAAAAACAACAGCAGCAACACATTTTCCTCTTTAATTATGGAAATCATAGGCACAAAGAACGTTCACATTATTTCACTGTATACGTTGCTTCCTCTTCATATGATGTCAACTCACAGTCAACATTATAACAGTAAATTTCACTGGTGTTACTAAACGTGCTTGCTACTTGAACCTCTCTCTGTTTTTTCACTGATTAACATGCATATGGTGGACATCCAGTGACTGTACATGACTCGTGTTCACATTCACTTCTGCCATTTTTATACTGTAACAGCAGCACAGAAGCTGCATAAGATAGCATGAAAAGATGCATGAATGCATTTACATATGAGTCACAAGAGCTGGAAATTAATTTAAATAGAGAACAGCCATTACCAGCCACGTCAACAATTAAAATAATGGTTTTAAAGGGTTGCCAACTCTCACGAATTTGGTGTGAGACACACTTTCAGTCTCATGATCTCACTCTGTCCATGTAAATCTCAAGCCAAATTGGCAGCTTTGCTTGGGATATGAAACAAAGTCTCAGCTTTCAAATTTGCAAATTTTACAAAATTCAAACAATAAATACTGTTTTGGCACACTTAATGTGGCATAATTCATTGTAGTGCCTCAGTGAAAGCCAGAGCCATTGATAAATTGCTTCAAATTGCTTTGATCTCACCAGCATTGCCGCCATTCAGTCACAAGGTTCATGGAGCACTCTTTAATGATTATACATGTATCTACTAGTCTGGTTTCTCAAAAGAGAATTGCAGGTTATACTAGCTTACTTATTTTTAAGTTTTGCATTCAGATAAATATTTAGACATGATTAAACACATTTTTTTAATGTGAAATTTTAAAAAGTTAATAACTTACATTCTTTTTAAAATTTTTAATGATAATCTTATAAGTACACACAGGTGATTAATAAATGCAATCTCAGATACTAAATTTGGGGGCGACAATGTAGGAAAGTCTTCCCCTTTAGTTTCACTTTCATATTTATCCACTAGAGGGCGCATATCGTTCTGATACTGATACCTATACACTTTCCCTTTAAGACAGGGGTCACCAGACCCAGTCCTGGAGGGCCGGTGTTCCTGCAGACTTTAGCTCCAACCCTAATCAAACACACCTGAACCAGCTAATCAAGGTTTTACTAGGTATACTTGAAACTACCAGGCAGGTGTGTTGAGGAAAGTTGGAGATAGACTCTGCAGGACACCGGCCCTCCAGGAACAAGTTCAGTGACCCCTGCTTTAAGACACTGCACTTTATACACCACACGCGCTGAGTCACGGTGAGCATCCAAACTTTACAGCTGTGTGCGTTTATGCAGAAAAGTACGTTTATTTTCGCATTTTCTAGCAGAGACATGCTGTTAATGTTATTGTGATGATGTTATGTTAATCTTGTAAGTGTATATTTGCACATTATGACGTGATTTGTTAATTTACATTGGGAAGCTAACATGCTAGTTTCAGAGACATTTGCATTAGTGCGTTGTTGTTATTCTAACATATAAATCTTGATCTGTTATCCAATTTAAGATAATTTGAGATGCAGCACTATCGTAATTGTGAATTTGTCAGCGAATTTCAGACCATTGATGGTTATTTATCTGTTGTTCAGGATGTTTAATATCTGTAGCATGTTAATAGAAAGACTGTAATAATCTTTGTATCTAATTTCCACAATTTTCTTCTATTTCAGACCACACACACCCACCTAAACACCATAATATATTTTGCCTGTATACATTTTTGCTGACCAACGTGACTTGTTTAAACCCAACTCATTACAGCTTTCTTGGATGTAACTCTGAGCCCTTTACTCTCTTACTGGAGTCGCCAGTTTTCAAAGGTCTACCAGAACAATCCAGAGGTCCACCTCTACAATGACCATGGTTTGTTACTCTGACAGTCAGGATGAGTATCAGTGATCTCTCTTGAATTGTGACATACTGTAGTGAGGAGGGACTCTCTGCCCAGAAATACTGGCAAGCCTGTTATTCTGACAGTTTCAATCCTAAAAACCTTTTCTCTTTTCCTGGCACATTCACACCAGGTATGATAATGATAAAAACAGTTCAAAAACATAATTCTATATAAAAGAATAGCAGATTCCACAGCACAACTAAGAACTGCACAGAGAAACAATATTTTTGGAATCTCAGAGCGATTTCTTTTTCCCAGCTGATGAATAATAAAAGCACTGACAGCCAATCAGAATCCATTCCATATTAAAGAGCTCCAGTATTTAAAATAGCAGACAACAAACCTAGAACAAATAGTGATATCATTCATTGGTGTGGAGGCTAACATAGTTACTATGATAGTTACCTGATTGTCTCTATTCCTAGGTCTATCTGTCAATGGATCACCAGCTTTCTGACAGATAGGCAACAGCTAGTGAGAATGGGGACATTAATATCAAGTAGCCGCACCACGAACACTGGCGCCCCTCAGGGATGTGTTTTCTCCCCACTGCTCTTCTCCCTGTACACCAACGACTGCACCTCTAAAGACCCCTCTGTCAAGCTCCTGAAGTTTGCAGACGACACAACACTCATCGGCCTCATTCAGGATGGTGAAGAGTCTGCTTACAGACAAGAGGTTGAGCAGCTCGCTGTCTGGTGCAGTCTTAACAACCTGGAGCTCAACACGCTCAAAACAGTGGAGATGATCATAGACTTCAGGAGAAACCCCCCTGCACTCCCACCTCTCAGCATCATGGACAGCACTGTGGCTGCAGTGGAGACATTCAAGTTCCTAGGGTCCATCATCTCCCGGGACCTGAAGTGGGACACTCACATCGACATTGCAAAAAAGGCCCAACAAAGGTTGTACTTCCTTCGACAGCTGAGAAAGTTCAACCTGCCGCAGGAGCTGCTGAAGCAGTTCTACTCAGCCGTCATCGAATCTGTTCTTTGCACATCAATAACTGTCTGGTTTGGCTCAGCTACAAAATCAGACACCAGAAGATTACAGAGAACGGTTCGGACCGCCGAGAGGATTATTGGTGCTCCCCTGCCCACCCTTCAAGAACTGTATACATCCAGAGTAAGGAAAAGGCCTCAGAAAATCACTCTGGATCCCTGCAACAGTTGTGATGTAATTATATAATAGACTGTAGTCTGATGCGCTACTGTACATGTCTGCTGTTACAGTACTGTTTTTAGTTTCGATTCACTTGGTTTGAGCTGCTTTAATTTTCATTTGGGAATGGAACATTCAACATTAGAAACGTTTACATCTGTTGTTCTTTAGAAAATAAGGTTTCAGTGTCACATAATCATTTAGAACTTATTCGAATATGCTGATTTGCTCAAGAAACATTTCTCATTATTATTTGTTCGATAATTTTGTGGAAACGATACCACTTAAACATTTCTGTAAGATTTAAAAAAGAGAGAAATTGTTAAATTTTATTTATCATGTATGAAATTCAGAAAAAGATAAATGCTGTTCATTAAAGTTTCTATTTATCAAAAAATCCTGAAAAATAAAGTGTATCCTCATTTCCACACAAAATGTAAAGCAGCAAAATTGTTTTCAACATTAATAATAATCAGAAATGTTTCTTGAGAGTCACATATATTGTAATGATTTCTGAAAGATCATGTGACACTGACAACTGGAGTGATGAAGAAAAATCTGCTTTGCATCACAGGAATAACATTACGTTTTTTAATATATTAAAATTGAAAACTTTTTTTATTTGTAATAATATTTCACAATATTGCTGTTTTTTAATCAAATAAATTCAGCCTTGATGAGCAGAATATATTTATTTTAAAATTATTAATAATTGTACTATTTCTAAACTTCTGGCGGGTACTTTAATAATAAAAAAATGTATTAATATTTTATATATTATATTATAATTCTTATCATCACTATTAAATGCTGCTTTCTATTAAAAGACAGTATTATTACAATATAAGATATTTAATATGATTATTGTGTTAATATATTTAATCTTTTAATGTGCTAAAATATATACGTTTAACCCCCATATAGACCCTTCTGTGTCATTAATGTTAATCAAACCAAAAAACACAGAGAAAAAAAGGTATGATTGGTATGATTCTTTAGGGTCATTATAAGATGTACCTGCGACATTTTGTGGTTAAAATTCCTCAATGGTTGGTGGTTGGTTATCCAGTCAAGCTTCCGAGTCAAGTCAAGCCAAAGCTGTCGTTCCTGAGTCAAGCAAATTCACGGCCGTCGTTCCTGAATCAAGAAACGTCACAGCTGTTCCCCATGAGTCAAGCCAGGTTATAGCGGGTGTTCCTGAGTTAAGTTGTTGCATGTTGCACCAGAGCCGACGCCTCCAGAGCATCCTCTAAAGCCTTTGCCTCCGCCGGCGCTGCCCGAGCGCCCTCCTGAGTCAGCGCGCCCTTCCGAGTCAGCCCTCCTCCTGGGCAGGCTACGCCCTAAGTTCCCCCAAGAAAATTTTTGGGGGGGGGCTACTCCCCTGATCAGCCATGGCCACCGGACTGTTTACCCGGCCATGGCTTCCCGAACTCCTGGACCCGCCATGGCCGCAAGGACTATGTACTCGGCCATGGCTCCCCGAACCCTCTGACCCGCCATGGCTCCTAGAGCTCCTGGATCCGCCCTGGAGGTGTAACCCTTCTGTGTCTGCCGTGCACAAGCCTCCAGGGTGCCCACCCTCCCTTGGATATTCTTAATAAACTGCACATATTTGGATCTCCGCTCTTCTCCTGCGTCATCCCTCGCACACGACGACTACACCGTGACAGCAGCTTTACTATGTACTATTTTTTTATACTATGTAACAGCATTCATTGTTTTTTAAACAGATTTTCTCATATTTTCTTCTCTTTGTTGTAGTTGCAATCTTTGAAGTAGATTCATCATCTACTTCACGTTTACCTGGCACTTGTTGTCTTTTCAAAAACTTGTCCATGCTTAGAGCAGAACTACTATGCGTCATTCCTTCATAATTTTACTCGGCTATCGGCAATTCTGATTTCTGATAACTTTTGCACCATCTAGTGGTCTGTTATTTTACGACAAAAACCGCTACAACTGATAACAGACAGCTGCAGCGGGTACTGCCAGTCGTCTTGAGGTAATAAAATATGATGAAATTCATATTTTGTGTTAAATTATTTATATATGTGGCAAGTAGCTGTATAATAAGCAAGATAATTTCACAGTGGGGTCTTGTATCACCCTGAAAATGTTTTTACATAGAAATCTAGGGATGTACCGAAATGAAAATTCTTGGCTGAAACTGAAACTGCTTTGTAGTACTACAGCATGTTGCACAATATGCGACACTATTGCAGACAGGAACAAGTATACATAGAAATTTTCTGTCGGCGCGTTATTTGAGTGGTCTTTGTATTTCTGTTGAGCATAAGGGGTACACGAGTGGATCATTCATATGGGCCGTGCCTCTCTTATCATAACTCCGCGCCCCCCAGTTTGGGAACCACTGCCTTAGACCAACTGTCACAGTCCAGTAACTTTCCATGTTTTGACGCCAGAGCAGGGATGTCAGTTAGACAAGAATATCTCCGATTGAGCGATTGAGGTGTTGTGTTGCTGGATGTAATAATGAACATAGTGTTCGTCATTTACTCCCGACATCTGAGCCGCTGAAGATGCAGTAGATTACATTTGTTTGTGAAGGAAATGCGGCTCCCGATCTACATAAATCCGTCTATGTTTGCGTGAATCATTCATGATCCAGCTTCACTTACAGCAGAAGTGAGTATAAGCGTTTTTTATGAATCTTTGCGATCGCCTTTCCTTCCCAGCAGGCACACAACGTCATAAGACGCTGATATTTGGTTAAATTTCGGTTGCGACATCGGCTGACCAAAATTCAATGTAAATTCAACGTTTAATGTCAACGTTAAATTGATGTCCAATACCAATGTCAGCTGACGTTGATATTTTGTTGTTTTTAGGTTGTGTAACCAAAATCCAACATTAAGGCAGCGTCAAATTGATGTCAAATACTGACGTCAACACGATTTTCATTCTCAACCAAAATGCAACGTCTGTCTGACATCATGTCCAACGTCAACCTGACGTTATATAGACGTCCAGTGCCTGCTGGGTTATAACGTGGTTGTTAGAAAGTTTAGCGGCTAAATGCAGCTAAAGTACACAAGACCGGTGTTATGCATCAACTGGGGATCATGTTATCTGAGGACATGTGTGTGCACGCAAATAGTTTTACCTGAGATTCCAGCAGATGTTGGACGACCATAGATTCGTCACATGGAATTTTCTACAGAACAGATTTCAAAGCTTTCCACATTATTTGTGAATGTTTGTATCATTATCGGACTCATTTATTTGTATCATTATTGTTGTTGTCCCTTATTTCACTATTCCAATTTATCAGACGCTGTTTAAAGGAAATTTAATGCGTTTTCATGTCGCGTCTCACAGACCACGCCCAGATTGTTTGTTTAGGCTACATTCGTTTGAATGAATTTTTTTCTAATACCAATTGTCAGTCTATTAAATAAGGTAATGACTTTGTAAAACGCCTGTGCAGTAGTTAAAAAAATCTTTAATTTGTGTATTAATTTTATTTGAGTCGGAATATTGCTGTGGTTAAAGGGACGTCAAACACTTTATTAACTTTATTTCTTTTCTCTTTTTTTTAATATTGGTAAAGAATAAGTGATAAACAAGCTATAGCTTTGCATTGTACCTAAAATTTCAAATTCGTGACACAGATAGGATGCAGTGAATTATCTGTGCTTATTTAAGTTCAACAAATTAATGTTTAACAAACATTTATTTAATGTTGAACAAACATACATACATAGGTGTTAAAGCAAAATCACAAAAAGCACTTTTAACAATACATATATTAGTAATGCCGTAGCTTCAAAGCAGCATTACATAAAATGCATGTTTCTGTTACTATGAAAAGAAATCTGCTATGTTAGAAATGACACGTCAGTGTAATGTCCATATGTGACCCTGGACCACAAAACCAGTCATAAGGGTCAATTTTTTGAAATTAAATCGAAAAATGCCTTTAAAGTTGTCCAGATGGAAGTTCTTAGCAGTGCATATTATAAAAAAAAATGTTTCAATATATTTACAAAATATATGAATATACTTGTGCTATTTAAGACTTTCTTTTTTTTTTTTTTGTGGTCCAGGGTCGCATATGTTTTTTTAAATAAAGGTCAAGTCAAGTCAAGTCACCTTTATTTTTATTGTGCTTAATACAGTAAGAGCAGCTTTACAGTGCTAAACAGGAAAATAGTGTGTCAGTAATGCAAACAAAATTTAATTAGTCAAGTCAAGTCAAGTCGAGCTTTATTGTCATTCTGCTACATGTGTGGACATACAGTAGAACGAGATGTCGTGTCTCACAGGACCACGGTGCTACATACTAGTTAAGCATAACATAAACATACAACAGTACACGAATAAGAAAACCAATTACAGACTTACACAACAGTTAACCATTTGACTATACATACTATAAATACTATAATAAACAGTGGACTACACATACAAAATTTTAGACAACAAAAACTTTACATAAGTACTGTACATGACGTTTTACAAAAGAGACATTTGTGCATGAAATTGTGCAAAAGAGATATTTTGTGGATTAAATTGTGCAGAAGAGAGATTTTGAGGGAAGCAGCTGTTGAGAAATCTGAGCGAGCTTTGATACTCCGGTACCTTCTACCTGATGGCAGGAGCTGGAAGAGATTGTGGGAGAGATGGGTGGGGTCCTTCATGATGCCAGAGGCCTTGCTGGAGCATCGTGCAAGGAAAATGTCCAGGATGGAGGGGAGAGGGGCACTGATGATCTTTGCAGCTGTGTTCACTGTCCGTTGTAGGGTCTTGCGGTCAGCAGCACTGCAGTTCCTGTACCAGACAGTGATGCAGCTGGTCAGCACACTCTCAATGGTTCCCCTGTAGAAAGTGGTGAGAATGGGTGAAAAGCAGATCTAAAAAGAGGACAATAGTAAACAGTACATTTTTTCTGTTAAAGTCAGCTCTTCGTAGAGTCAGTGAAGTCATCGTCCAGCTCAGTTCAGTTGTGTCGATGGCTGTCTTGTGACAAGGTGGATCTGTCTCTAGGGCACATCTAGTTGTCATGGTCTCAGCTGATATTCGGAGAGGTTGTGGTCATCTCTATGTTCTGATCCATCATCTGGTTTGGATACAGACTGGATCTGGTTAATTCTGGTTAAATCATTCAGTTAATCAGAATGTGATCATAATGATAATTTTGCAGTTTTGCATGCTAATTCAGAGTTGGGATCATGTGAAGTTTTTGCAGGGGTTGTTGTCATCTCTTTACGGGTGTTAGTGAGCAGTGTTGGGGAGTAACTAATTACATGTAACGGAATTACGTAATTTAATTACAAAATAAATGTAATTGTAATTAAATTACAGTTACTTTTAAAAATTAAATGCGTTAGTAATGCGTTATTACAAAGGGGATTACATCTGAATTTGTACACACACCCACCCCCACTTACAGATTTAATTTACTTCTTTTAAATTGCATTGACTGCTCTAAAATGAGACACAAATGTTTCAGGAGTTTAACTGTTTTATTTCCTATTTGGTTTTATACATAAACTTTATTTTTTAAGATTGTTTTTTCCAAGGCATTGTTAGATGCTAGTGTTTTCTGTCATAACTATGCAAACATTTGATTTCAAACCCAGTATCATAGCTATTAAACTATTTCTTGTTATGATGTTATTTATGTTATGATCTTGTTATGACATATAACGCAACTGCGCTCACGGTGACCCGAGTTCAATCCCCGTCTCAAGGTCCTTTGCCGATCCCTCTCCCCTCTCTCCTCCCAGCTTTTTCCTGGCATCTCTTCCCTGTCATCTCTCTACTGTTCTATCACAATAAAAGGCATAAAAAGCCCAAAAAAATAAGGAAAAAAAAAAAAGTCTGAATTTGTGGTAGCTGTGCTTTAAATGATTACCGAATGCTCAGACTCATTCGGGTCAACTTAAGTCAGTGCTATATGCTTGATAATAAGCTTTGCGTTGTTTAGCTAATGAAATATTAAAGCTTAATTCAATATTATGTGGACAATTTCTTAATTCTGTCATCCTGGTATCGTGGACTTGCTCTGTTGTTTCATACAAACGCAGTTGCTGCCATTTTTTTTTTTTGTACACTGTAATGGATTATAAGAACTAACAAACTAGTACTACTACTTAATTATTTATGTGGTGAAATGTTGTGTAAGAAAACTGGTATGACTGCACTGTATCCCTAAAATGTCTAGTTTGAACTTGCCGTTTGCTAGTAATTGATTTCTTCATGGAAGCTTTGCGTTCAAATATTTCAACTCAGATCAGTGTTTCGTGTCTAATAATTTTGACACGAAACATCTAAATAATCCATCAAGCAGCTGTGTAATAAGTGAGATAATGTACATTCAGCCAGTTGTTATCGCAAAATAAAGATGTATATTATCCCTTACTTATTATAATCTTAATTCAAGTGCTAAAGGATTTTGAAAGTCTGACAGTAATCAGTGTTAAGTGCTACTGTAAGGTTAACTCTGCCTGGTTTAAATGTTTCAAAATCATTAACAGCTGAAAATATTAGAAAATTAGAAAAGTAATCAAAAAGTAATTAAAAGTAATAAGTTACATTACTTTAATAAAGTAATTGAAAAGTTACACTACTTATTACATTTTAAATCAAGTAACTTGTAATCTGTAACCTATTACATTTCCAAAGTAACCTTCCCAACACTGTTAGTGAGGTTGTTACCACTGAAATGAAGATAACTGGACTAATTCAAAGTTGTATTACATATAAAAAAAGGCCCTTCGACTCATGGGCCTAGAGGTCTGTAAGAATTTTGAAGGAAATCATAAATTCATTATCATTGCATGTATGATCACATTTTAAACGTTTACCACTGTATTCATACAGACATATCAGTTTTTTACAATTATGCCAATTATGTTTTGAGGTTATAAATCTGAAAATTTCATTTAAACTCCATTTAAATTCTAAAAGAGAAGACTTGCAATAAGAGTTTTGTTGTTTTGTTGATCATTATTTTTCAGAAATCTAAATGTGCAACAAAATGTGTCTGTCTCTAATCATCTTTAATGAGCATTAATATAAGTTTAAACATTTAATTTCTGTGTATGTGTGTGTTTGTGAGCGTGTTCTCCATCGTGGATGTTTTGGTGTTAGCCATACATTTTGTTTTGGACTACACACTAAAACCATAAAATCTTAAAGGCTTTAGATGCTTGAACCCCGATAATTGTCGCTTGCGGCTATATTTAGGGGTTCGAGCACGCAGTGCTGAAATCCTATTGTAATTGTAAGAATTTTTTTTTTTTCTGCCGTAAAACTGATCGTGCAGACCAAACCGTAAGTCCTAGAGACTTCAAACTTGGCCAGATGGTAGACCTCAATTTGGGGAGAACCTATCAAAGTCTCAGCCCAATCGGCCTATAGGTGGCGCTACAGCGAACAAAATTGCGAAATCGCTCATAACTCCTAAACCGTTTGTCGTAGACTCAAAAAAATTAGATTTTTGGAATCCTTGGGTCAAGACGATAAGAAGCCTAGAAATCAGATTCACTCTGCGGGGCCCGGTTTTTCCGCCATTTTGAAGTAAATTTAAAACCTACTTTTGCGAACTAGTCTTAGGTTTTTCGCCCGATCGGAACCAAACCAGTGCAGAAATATTCTCTGAACAGTGAATATCAATAATTATCAAAAAAAAGTTACATTTTCACTCATCGTTGCGAAGGGGCCCCAAAAAGTTTGTCAGGTGGGGGGCCATTTTTACTAAAATGGCTATAACTCATGAACCAAATGAGATATCTTCACCAAACTCGGTACAGGTGTGTATAAGCTCAATCTTTGGTCAAAGAAAAAAAATTGCCCAGCTCTGCCACTTGATGGCGCTATAAGCCTGAAAAAAACATAAAAATGACTATAACTATGCAATCGTTGGTCTGATCAACCTGAAAATTGGTATGCAGTGTCTCTGTTCAATGTGCCATAAGGGTCTATGAGGACATTTGCGTATCTGAAAAAACATGGCCGCCATCGGCCAATGAAGTTTAAGCACCTATTAGACAAGGTTAACGGAGGCCGATCGAAACGAAACTCACTGGCCATGTTCAACTCATGGCCCTAAAGGTCTGTAAGAATTTTGAAAGAAATCGGCCACCAGTTGGCGCTAACAAGATTTTTTGCCTCTGTAATCACATGGTGTTTCACACATCCACACAATATGCATATCATTTGATAGATCTCCTCATGATGAACAACTTTGCCTCGAGAACCATTGCTGTCCATCAAATCATTCAATAAATATTCACAAATATGTTAAAAACCTACTTTTGTGAACTAGTCCTAGGTTTTTCGCTCAATCTCAATCAAACCACTCTCATTTGCATTTAAAGGAACAACCCCTTAGAATGAGATGATTTTTGCAGAGCTGATTTTGGCAAGGGAAAAAGGGTGTTGTTTTACAAAACCATTGAGAATTTTTACTCAAAGTATATTAGAGACTTTTGATTAAGACCCTAAAGAATCATATCAACTTGTGGAAAATGGGCATCCGATGACCCCTTTTAAAGCTTTTCATAACAGGATCAAACCTAATGAAATTAGAAACCATAAATAAAACCACAAACACACTCACCAGTGAGAAGAAGAATGAAGAAGAATTGGTCCATTTCTTAGGAAGAAAAATACAGATAAACTCAGATATTTCAAATATTCAGAGATTAAATTTGGTGTAAAACATGATTTCAGTGATAATTAAAAATCCATCTTTACAGGAACATAAATGCACCGTACACAATGATTAAGACAATATTAACATGTCAGAAGTCTAATTCTAGTTAAAGAATGAACATGTGAGTTGTTCTTACTTTAGAGGTCGTGTGTTTCTGTCCTGAGTCTGATGTTTCTGTCTGCAGCTTTAGTGTGATTATTATATCTGCTCTCATCCCTCATTCAGCGTCACATCATTTGCTTATTATTCTAAACTTTTTCTTCCTCATTCATTTGTTTTTCTCATAAATTTGTGTTGTGTTTCTCTGGAAGTCTGTTCATTTGAATGTGGTAAAAATGGATAGTCCGTAAATATCCACCTTAACATTTGCATTTCCTACTCTTTCTCTTTGTTTTCCACGTTCTTGCACCTTCTATCCACAAGTTTCCCAGGGCGCTACTGTAAAAAATAGTGTGGGTACAACTTCCGGTGAGGCGGCGGATGTAGTATACCAATGGTATTTTGTGTGCTAATTAGCAAAGATGCTAAGTGTTTTTAGACCATTGTTTACTTTGTAAAGATGCACACCTTTATGAGAGATGCCATTACATTCTTATGCACAACATATGCTTTTCGAATTTGTGTTATTAGCAGGTTTGGATCGCTAAATCTTGAATGACTGTCTTGAATAACTAGTGAAATGACATTCGAACCGAGACTCCAGAGCTTGTGTTAAAGGACATGCCAGATGAAGCCTCAATTCGAGGCTTGTTAATGTAGAAATCACTTTCATAAAAGCCTCACTTTCTGTCCAGTCATGTGCGCGATTCACTTTGCGTGTCCTAATGTTCGACCCCCAGATCTTACTTTGGCAGTACATTTTCATTAGGACCTATTTAATAATTACATTTTTAAATACCCAGTCATACAATTAAAATGAAGAATACAAATTATTTCAGGAAAATTAAATATATGCCATATGCAATTAATATACATGTACATTATTCTTCTATTACATCATATTGATATTCGTACTGGCATTAAATGGCACTATTCAATGGGTAAATTAATTTATCAGAGTCAGAAATTCAACAAACAAACACACACACTGTTAGGCTTTTATTTGTGCATATAACATGGATCAATCTATGGAAATTGTGGTGAATGCTTCTTCCGACGGAGCTTCACAGGCTTTTGGCTGCTTTATTTTTTACTAACCACCAGATTGTGTTGTTTTCGACACTCTCGAAGCTTTGAATCTTTTCCCGAAACAGTCAGAGGAAAGTCTCTGTGCTTCACAAGGCTTCATTTGCCCGTCACTCCTGTCAACTGTTGAATGAATGAGTGTCACGTCCTGCTTGTCTACTTTGAACCGGAAGATGCTCCCACTTTTGACGCAAGGCCTCATGGGGTGTAGGAAACTTGTGGATATTTGTGGATAATTGACCCAATTTATTCATCTTGATGGGTATAAATGCGCACAACTGGAAATATGTCAAAATAGGGTAGTTAAGTCAACTGCAACTTCAATTTTAGGCCAACTTCAAACAGGAAAAATCCAAACACAGTTAACATGTAGAAGTCAATAAAATTATCAGTATTATCTGATAAACAGTCAAATGACTTCAGTCAGGAAAACAAACTAAAGACAAAACAGGTCACAGCAGGTGTTTCTGGGTAGGGATGATAACATTGACCAAATAAACCGACAGTAAGAACAATTTTCACAGTTAAATCAGTTAAATTGTTTAAAATAATTTGTAAAGGTTTGCTTTTGCATGGATTAAAAAAATCTGCATAGTCAAAACTGCATTGAGAGGAAAAACAAAAATCACATAAGTTGTTAGCTAAAACTTGCTAATTGCTAACTAAAATGTTACTGGTATTTAGAACAGAAAATATAAGTTTATTCCTCTAAACAAAAGCCCTTTTCATTTTTCTTCCTCATTCATTTGTTTTTCTGATATTTTTGTGTTGTGTTTCTCTGGAAGTCTGTTCATTTGAATGTGGTAAAAACTGTAAAAAAAATCTGTAAATATCCACATCAAAGTTTGCATTTTCTTCTCTTTCTGTTTGTTTTCCATGTTCTTGCTCCATCTTTACTGTCATCATAAATTGACCTAATGTATTCATCTTGATGGGTATAAACATGCACAAATGGAAATATGTCATAATAGGGTAGTTAAGTCAATTGCAACTTCAATTTTAGGCCAACTTCAAACAGGAAAAATCCAAACACAGTTAACATGTAGAAGTCAACAAGGTTATCAGTATTATCTGATAAACAGTCAAATGACTTCAGTCAGAAAAACAGATAAAACAGATCATATCATTCTGAGTAGGGATGATAACATTGACCAAATTAACTGACAGTAAGAATTTTCACACATCAGTTAAATTGTTTAAAATAATTTGTAAAGGTTTTCTTTTGCATGGATTAAAAAATCTGCATAGTCAAAACTGCATTGAGAGGAAAAACAAAACAAGTCACACATAAGTTGTTAGATAAAACTTGCTAATTGCTAACTAAAATGTTACTGGTATTTAGAACAGAAAATATAAGTTTATTCCTCTAAACAAAAGCCGTTTTCATTTTTCTTCCTCATTCATTTGTTTTTCTGATATTTTTGTGTTGTTGTGTTTCTCTGGAAGTCTGTTAATGTGGTAGAGACTGACACTCTGTAAACATCCACATCAACATTTGCATTTCGTTCTCTTTCTGTTTGGTTTCCGTGTTCTTGCACCTTCTTTACTGTCAGTGACCAACAGCATGTTTCTGTGTGATTAAAATAATTTCACGAGTTCGCCTGCCCATCCAGTCCTGATAGGCAATGGTAAACAAACTTGGCTTGCTGTCCTTAATGGAGGCTCAAACCCAAGGCTCGGCTTGAGCGCAGAGTTCAACCCCCCATTGTGATATTACCTAGAGGGAGAATAACAGAAATAGCGGAGGAGAAGGGGAGGTAGAGGTATGCCGGAAGAACTGGGGATGGTGCAATGAGGGCTGCTTATATAGGCTCGTAATAATGAATGACAGGACTGAATGATTAGGCTTCTTCCGAACCTACATTTGGAACTTCATTAAGAACTGTCACAATAGAATACAAGAAGGAAATATGATTATAAAGTTTATAAAATGGTTAAAATGTTAGTGTTTAATCATTGTGTATGGTGCATGTATGTTCCTGTGAAGATTGATTTTTAATTATCACTAAAATCATGTTTTACACCAGAACGAATCTCTGAATATTTGAAACCTGAGTTTATATGTATTTTTGACCAATCTCTATTTTTCATTCTTCTTCTGACTGGTGTGAGTGTGTTCTGCACTGTCACTTCAACTTGATGTGGCTATAGTAAGTGATCTGTCACGCCGTATAAAAGAGAAGCAACTCAACATTTCTTCTTTGAGTGGTGTAATAAAATGTGCATAATTTTAAACTTGAGACTGTTTTATATTAATAGTAACACAGCTTATTGGAATTATTCAATGATAGGCACACTACAAATGTTTAGTCATGTTTTGATCACTCATCAACAGAAAACAGCCCAGACTAACAAAAATATCGATTTTAAATCCATACCAGTATCAAATAAAATTGAGAAATCAATAGGCTCGTTTGAGATGAGTAAAATCTGCGCAGCACGAGATGCATGCCGGTTAGAAAAGTGTCCGAGTTACGTCCGACTTGCTCTGATGTCATGCTGAGGTGAGGCAAAAAAAAACTCTCAACCTGATAGCAATTAATGATCAAAGTAGTCTGAATATTAAAACAAATGCATGACTTATGTGGAAGTCTCAGGACCAAAAAATGTCCATCCAGTCATTGCAACCATTATCAACCTATGTATATGCATACCTCCACACAGCCTGCTTGCACAGACATTGCATGCCATCAGAGTTGTAGACACTACAGTCAACAAGCAAGCATGACATTTATAGATATGGGACCATAGTATGGAAGCAGATTAGACTCATTAATAATTCATGCAAAAGACACAATGCACACATGCCTGTCCCAATTCACGTGCACGAAAAAAATATATTCACAAAAACCAATTCACGTGCACAAAATAAGAATATAAATTCATAAAATACGTTTCACAACTGCAAAACACAATTCACAGATGTACAACTGTGTACAAAACTTTTGAATGTTCAAGTGTATCATGGACTGTGAGTGTGTGAATAGCCTTTTTTGCGTGTGTTCTTGAGACTTTCCTGGCAGCGAACTCCTCCTACGCGGGACACTCATACTCTTTAGCCCGCTGTGGGCGTGCCTACCTGTATGTTATATCATCAGCACGTGTCCATAGATCCAGTTACGATTCAGCAGAGATTTGTGCTGTTGATCGTCTCATTTAAGGTAACTAGCCTAGTAAAGATGTATTGCTTTATATTGCATGCGTACTTAAAGTTTGTAAGTTAAATCTGTCATTTAGACACACTGGTTAATTTGACCAGTGACCAGGTTTTGACAGATGGGACATGTAAATAAAGGGAAGATTATGAAAATATAATTTTTTTATATTTTGCGAGCAGTCTCTTGTGTTTTTGTTTTTATTGAAGACAGGAAAGAGCTGTCAGAGCGGAGCTTCTCTTGTGTTGCAAGTCCAGCGATGGCACCCATTCAGCTGATGACGATGTATGTAATAACATGCTCACATTGAAAACCATGTACATTTCATTTAAGTTTGTTTATGCTGCAGCCTGCAGATACTGTTTATTTCAGAATTGTGAGGCTGATGATGTACAAGTAGCTGCTGAGACACCCATGACCCTGCTGCTGCTAATTCAACCTCTGCCACAAATAATGAGGTGATGTGAATCTAGACGTTTCATTTGCAACTGTAACTCTTTCAAAACAGTCATGTTGCAACCCATCCATTGTGACAGTTTAAACAGATTTCTTTAAGTCATTAAAAAAAGGCATTATTACTACATTATGTCTTTTAGAATGGTACCTTATGACTTTTTATTTGTTAAGGCATAAAGCTTTGTCATGCATTGTTAAATGTTCTGGTTTTATGTCAGAATTAAAACATTCAAAACAAGTCGGAAGTTGAATGAAGTTTACTGAATAATCTTTGCTGCATTCATTTTTATGATCAGTCTGTATTTGTCTGACCAGCATAAATTCCACAACTGTTACAAAGCAAATACAATTGCTGCTAACCAACATCATCTTGTGTACTGTAATCTCAAAGATTTTTACATCACAACTCAACATAAGATTAAACATGGTTAATCATAGTAATATAATAATGAATGTTGATTACATTAAGAAATGAATGCCTAAAGGTAAAGTACATAAAAGAGATAAAGATTAATGTGAATGAAGAGGTCTTTAACTGTCATCCAGATGTTGTTCCAAAGTGTTTAAATTCTGAAAAATGCAAGAAAACTTATTAGTGTGTATTAATTAAACACTGCATCCAGTTGCACAAATGAAAAGTAAGTACAAACACACTGTTATTCATACACTGAGTTCTCGTGAGGTCTATGCTAGTCAGTGCTAAGTGGGAGCTAGACTGGGCAGAGGCCACCCAGCGTTGCTGAACAAAAACAGGGCAATGAACAGAATTCTTTCTTCATTTTGTCCAAAATACAGGACATTGTGGCTAACACAAGACAACTGCATCTTTGGCAACACTATTTGTTTTCATAGCAGCCGCTGGCTCACACTGGTCACGTTAACGAGTGTGTCTAAACAACCAATTTTACTTCCAAATTTTAAGTACACATGCAGTATAAAACAATACACCTTTACTAGGCTACTTACCATAAATGAGACAATCAACAGCACAAACCTTTGCTTCTTCTTCTTCTTATTTCAGGTTTTATGGCGGTTGGCAACTCACTTAGAAGGCGCATTACCGCCACCTACTAACAAACCTCTGCTGAATCGTTACTGGAACTATGGACTCACGCTGATGACGTAACGTAAAGGTAGGCACGCCCACAGCGGGTTATGATTGGTCGATCGACAGGCTCAAAACTGATTGGCTAAAGAGTACGAGTGGCCCACATAGGAGGAGTTCGCTGCCAGGAGAGTCTCAAAAACAGACACGCAACACATATGCAAAAAAGGCTATTGTAAGAAAGGCCACTCCTCGAAAGTGAACTATTCCAAACCCTCCCGCCTGTATTCGTGATTTGGACTGTTCCAAAAACTTTCCGCGCTGTGGAAAACAAGACTGTATTGAGGATGGATGTGTGTGAATGTGTTTATAGTCAATAGTTGATAAGTTAAAGTAGTTAGAAGTGCACCCGTTTAAGGATTGTGTGGATGTATGTGTGCGTGCAACTAATCCTAAGTGCATTTACATATTTTCTTTTATGACAAGTTCATGAGAGAAATGAATGTTAGTATGAATAAATGTTTACATTGTTATCATACTAGCACGTTATCCTGTGGACAAAATGTTAAGATTCTCCTATGTTATTTGTTTGTTTAAGTATTTAATGCCATATTATATATTAGGCTTTACGTAGACTTGAAACGGACCTCAGGGAACATGTCTGGGCTTGTTTACATGCCCAGTTAGACACTTGTGCTAGGCACGTGAGCTACCCAGATTGCGGTAGTGCATTCATTGTTTAGAATGTCAATTCGTTTTTGTATTTATATAATTTTTATATTGTTTACTTCATGTTAAGTTCTCTAATATAGCATTTATTTATACTGTTACTTCTGAATATTCAAGCACTGCTGTAAAGATCTGTTATTGTACATTTATTCATTTATTTATATTTGTATACTGTTTTATATTTACAGAACCACACACATCTTTGCACAATAAATCGCCCTGAAGTACGTCCTGGTGTGAGACTTAATGTTCTGACCGGACATCCTGTAGCCGTTCAATGAATCCGAACCTGAGTTAGACAAGACTAGTGAGCAGTTTTTTCAGCTATTCACACACTCACAGTCCGTGATACACTCGTGAATTTTAAACATTCACATTTTCTGTACACAGTTGTACATCTGTGAAGTGTGTTTTGCAATTGTGAAACCTATTTTATGAATTTATATTTTTATTTTGTGCACGTGAATTGGTTTTTGTGAATATATATTTTTTTTTACCGTGGACGTGAATTGAGTTTCATGCATGTGAATTGGGACACGCATGTGTGCATTGTGCCTTTTGCCTGAATTAATGAGTCTAATCTGCTTCCATACCATAGAGCTTTAGAAGTTTAGATACTTGTTGACCACAAACCATGCAAAAAATGGTTTGTGGTCAAGAGTTTTTATCTTGTTTCTATTCCAAATATCTAAAAATTCTTAAATCAAGAAACATTTTCCAGACAAGTAAAAATTACTGTCTTGTTTTCAGAAAAAAAATAAGTCAAAATTAAGTGGGGGTTTTTCCCCCTTAAACAAGCAAAATAATCTTATTTCAGACCAAAAAAAGGTTATTTTTCTTACCACACTGGCAGATTATTTTGCTTGTTTTAAGGAAAAGCTCACTTCATTTGTTCTTATTTTTTCTGAAAACAAGAAAATAATTTTTACTTGTCTAGAAAATGTTTCTCGATTTAAGAATTTTGAGATATTTGGACTAGAAAGAAGACAAAAACTCTTAAGTAAGAAAGTAAGAAAAACATTTTTTGCAGTGGGGAATCAGTGGGCAGGAACAGGTCAGGACAGGATCTCTAACAACACAACAAGACGAGACAGAACAAGGCTCCACAAGAACACAAACTACTCCAAGGCAGGCAGTGGAATAAACGAAACAAAAGGACTAATAAAAAGCAACAAAAAATAAAAGGAAATTATTTTACGCAACACAAATAACTTTTAAATATAAACCAAAATTGCAAACAAAAGATCAGGGCTGCGTTTCCCGATAACGTTGTCTCTTAGCGCTCTACAAAGACTCTGAAGGTATGCCTTAACTAAAGGTGAACCATTTCTAGGCTTGTTCCCTGAACTATACATTAGGAGGCTGCTTAAGATAGACCTTCTTAAATGAAACCTTACCAGGTGCTGTCCATGAGGGTGGTGCTGAACTGGTTGATATTGATGGCTTAAATATAGATTATTAACTCTATGAAGGATCTGCTTCAGTGTGTTATGTGAGAAATTGGTGTTCTTCATAAAATGTGTTAATATCAAATAAAGACACGGCACTCTGTCTTGTTAGAACGCAGCAAACGTGCATGAAATTTTTCACACTCAGCAAAACTGAATGTAATGACTCTATGAATGCAATCTCTTCACTGTTTTTTTTAGTGTAATGACAATGTTTTTTCTTTCCATTAAAACACTTTGGTTAGCCTAAATCAACAATGGCTGTATTCCAGTTTATGAATTATAGTCGTACAGATTGAGATGTAAAAAACTGTGAACTGTCAAAGTGAATATATTGGTGCCTTTTAATGTGTTTGAGACGTTGTGTTTTCCCCGGTGCATAACAGACCGTTTTATACTTCATCTGTAAATGTTAGAAAGTCTTGCAATATATATCCATTTTGGTGTCAGGAGCAGTGTTGGGGGTAACGCATTACAAGTAACGTGAGTTATGTAATCAGATTACTTTTTTCAAGTAAATAGTAAAGTAACGCATCACCTTTTAATCTGAAAGAAAATATCTGAGTTACTTTTTCAAATAAGTAACGCCATTTACTTTTTTCACCCATTTATTGATTAATTAGTCTCCTGTCCCCATGTTGAGAGAAATTGGAGGTACAGAGGCATTGTGTGCACTGTGTGAACATGATGATACTGTCAGGGTCATGTGTAGGAAGGAGCCGTAGGACGACGAAATATAACAAACGGGCTTTAATAATAATCCGCCATGGCGGATCAGGGAGCTCGGGGAGCCACGGTGGAGCACACAGTCCGGGAGGCCATGGCGGATCAGGGAGCTCAGGGAGCCATAGCGGATCAAGGAGCCATGGCAGGGCACACAGAATAAATGGATTTATTCAGCTTTCAGATGATGTATAAATCTCAATTTTGAAAAATTGACCCTTATGACTGGTTTTGTGATCCAGTGTCACAAATGTGAACATGCATTTACTCATCTCACTTGCAAAAAAACAGACTGAGTCTTCATCAAAATGAATTCAAACAGTGAAATGCAACCTCAGAATATGACGCAAACCTGCAATAATTAAATGTTACATAACACAAATATCCTTTATGTATTTATTCCGATTTTATTAACCAATGTCTTTTCTGCTGACCTTTGATGATCCAGTTCAACCATACTAATAAGAAAAATGACTTTAGCTAAAGCAACGTTTGTGCTTTATAGTCTTTTTTTATTGCTGAAGAGTGTTGAACTTTCTTCTTCTGCATTCTACTGTAAAGATGTGAATTTACTTTTCCTTCAGTCTGAGGCTTATTCATTTCACTTTGATGTGAAAGGGCTTTTACATTTGCTAAACTTTTAACTTTTTATATTAAAATCAAACAAGCAAGCCCTGTCCAGATTTTAAAAGTAACTCAAAAATACTGTAACACATTTCTTTCCATAAAAAGTAAGACATAATTAGTTACTTTTTTAGGAAGTAATGGAATATCGTAATGTATTACTTTTAAAAGTAACTTTCCCCAACACTGGTCAGGAGTGGGCAAGGCTTACGCGAGTGAACGAGCGCTGCTGAGAGAGAGACGGAGCGCAATAATTTTGAGTAAAATATTATTTTTTTCTAAAATATTTGTTGTTGGACAATAAATGTGACATGTCATACATGTAATTGTATTTTTATGATAGCAGTAAACCAAATTTAAGCTGGCAAATACAGCCCTAATTACTAGCTTCAATGAGTTAACGTGTTTTCCTCTTAACGGTTAAAATGTTGTCTGTTTTATATTATTTATTTTATTTCCATAATTTTAACTTTTAATTTAGTGTTTTTAATGCTTTAAAGAGTAATTTTAGATTGTAATGTTCTATTAATAACCATAGAAAGGTACAGCTATCATAAAACCCAAGAGAAAGGCTGCATGGCTAGAAACTGCTGATCAACTGAATGCGCAAGTAGTAACCAGTTAAAATGTTTGGTAACACTTTACAGTACGTGTGCACAAATATGCATTAATTCATGCTTAATTAATGCACAGTGTAAAGGAAACTGTTTCTAAAAGTTAGGGGGGATGCTAGTCCACCACGGAACTCCACGAAGAAGTGCGACAGGAGACAGATGATTGTTCAATGGTTTATATCTTCAGGATTTCACTTTACAATTATCCAGTATTGTACAACCCTTAACTTAACAGAGGTGGAAAATGTGGTTTAGGCTGAAAATCAAACAAATAAGATATATCAGAATCCGTAACATAAACATTCTCTTCAGTAGCGTCCATATGCGCCGTTCAGAAACACAATGCGACAAATCGGGCTACACGTGAATTACACACGCATCAGACATGCAGCGGCAACATTATCACCATATGATGTGAAAAGAAAGACAAATTAACTTACATTCATGCATGCACATTCCCCACCCATTGAAGATAGCGGCAGAGAACGAAACTGAAAGTAAAAACCGCAGCCGCTACGGCGGAACTGCCGTCAGCGCTCTGTACACGCACAACTGAGTCATGCACACATTGACAAACTACCCTTACAACTAATAAGGAATTTAGTACACAGATAATCACGAGTTAATGTATAATTCATGAAGAACTAAACCATTTATTACTGATTACTACATCAGCAACTAATGAACATTCTATATGATTCATTGATTAATCAATAAATTGTTATTAGTTAAATGTGTCATAATGTATTAATTTCCTAATAACTTATTTTATTAATTAATGATGTAAATTCATATGTTAATTACCACCGTGGTCAATGCTATGTACTTCAACTTCCAGTTGTCTGCTTTAAATACTCATTAGCTAATGATCTGCAAATGTATCATTATGTTGTGACACATGACTAACTAATTCTAAATCCATAACCACAATGACATTACTTAACGATTATTTAATAGTTCTGTGCCTCAACAAGAAAAGTCATAACATAATAATATCTTTGCAAATCATTAGCTAATGATTAATTAAAGCAGACAACTGGAAGACGAGATGTGCGGCTTCAACCCATTGTGGTAATTAACACATAAATTTACACTATTAGTTTAAAAAAATAAGTTATTAAGGAATTAATACATTATGACACATTTAACTAATAGCAATTTATTGATTACTTAATCAATGAATCATATAGAATGTTCATTCGTTGCTGATGAAGTAATTATTAATAAATGGTTTAGTTCTTCATGAGTTATATATTAACTTGTGATTATATCTGCATTAATTAAGCATGTATTAATGCACACCTTAAAAAAAAGTTGTCAGGTTTAGAGCACAATACAATACATTAAATACAATTGGTTGTAGCCTACAGTTTTATTTATTTGATTTATTTAAGTTGCATTTTCTGTATACTTTTATTTTTGGATTGATAATAAAGTAAATAATAATTGTATGTGAGAGAGTCAGTGGTAATATCAATGTGTTCCTACTGGTCAGTGTTAGAGGAAATTATAGCGTAGCCTGACAGACCTTCATGTCAACCTTTTACCAATTAGCTAAAAAAAAAAAAAAGCTGGATCACATTTGAAAACAGAGATGAACTGATCATGAAATGTGAATCACATACTAGGGGTGTAATGGTACACAGATGTCACGGTTCGTTACGTACCTTGGTTCGAGGGTTACGGTTCGATACAATTTCGGTACAACAGGAAAAAAACACATCTGCTACGCTAGGTTTCTTTTCATTTATTTTGAACAAACAGTAGTGCAAATTACAATTTTTTTTCCACCTACATGTGAAAATACTAAATATTATAATCCAATTAATGGGCTATAAAATCTGCACTACATATATACATACAAGGAATGAATACTTAAAATATATTTAATTTAGTTAACTGATAGACACGGAAAAATAACTGCGACACATATATACACGAAGCCTATATTTGCTGAGATTGAGTTCAGTTTTGTGACAAAAAGGAAACTCAAATGGCAGAAAGCGACATTCTATTTGTTTTTTGTTTAAGTTGATTTTGCTGGTATGAGGAAAGTTGAAGTAATCGCGCCTGCGCACACAAACACAAAACATAACATATCAGTTCCAGGCTTCTAGCATTGCTAATTTGACAGCACAGTTGGTACTTTATCAAATCAAAACACAGTGAACCAAACATCAGCACGTCTGACTCACTGTGTCGCTGTTAGAACGCGACTGAAGTACAAAGGCTATAATTTACATAGGAAATAATAGTTTAGCATTTGGATGCATCACAAATACGGAAATATTATGGAATATTTGGATTGCACTGAATGAGAGAGGTAGGATAAAAGAGCACAAAGCTCCATTTAGCAGACAGTTGATTTCGCAAGCCTTTAAAGTAACGTTATAATCCTTTGTCAGTGAGAGACAAGTTCAGAATCAGCACATCATCACTGTCTAGTGGGCTTTTCAAGTGCGCAACTCCTGGCATTCGCTGTTCTTCTGCCGGTGGTTAACAAACGGAGTTGCATTACTGCGGGCGCCCCCTTTTGGATTGAGTGTGAATTGACTATATTCATTTTAAGGCCTCATGCACCGAACTGAGATGCCCGTACCGTGACGATTCGGTACGAATACATGTATCGTTACACCCCTATCAGATACCATCACAAATATGTGACACCAAAATGTACATCATTGTACATACTAAAATTCTGATAAATCAGTTTCAACTAGGGTTGCTCGATTATAGCGAAAAGTCTTAAGTCGAAAGTCTTCTACAAACTGCATGATTTAACAATACTATCAGATCACTGTTGATCACACTCTGCAACATGGATCTAATAAACTTGGGTACGACATGCAGCTGAACTGTACAATGATAAAAAAAAGCCCAAAACATTCAAAAAATGTATCCTCAGCCAAGAAACAGTCACATAATGGCAGGAAAATCTTGGAGACAAAACCACATAGGTGCAGGCTGCTGCTGAAGTCAGGACAAGCAGAGGTCAAAACCAGTTGAGCAGTCAGTACCAGAAAATGATGGAAGTAGACCAGGCCATTGGAAAACCTCACAGTGGCAGAGGTAACCAGATGAAATCTCCAGGAACAAACAGGTGTACAGGCTTGGAAGGCCAGAGTCAGGTAGGAGGGAGATGCAGATGACAAATACAACAGATCTAGGCCTGGAGATGAATCCTCCCAGGGAAGCCAGGAACACAAATCAGATAGATGAAGCCTGGCAATGGGTTGACAGAGAAGGAGGACAGGACAGGCAGAGAATCCTGGAGCCAACAGGAAAAAACAAAACTGGACAAACTGACAAGAGAAAAAACAATTTAGCGCTGAGTGCTCAAGAGCAAACAACAATCTGGCACAGAACAATGCACACAAAAGGAATAAGTAGAGCAATCAATGAGCAAGATAAAGAGCAATGACAGGTGAGGCAAATAGACTAAAATGAAATGAGGAGGTGGGGCCAAGACGTGACAAACAAGGAATACATGGCCATCAAAACAAAAGCCATGTGCTAGACGCACTTGACAACCATAAGCACAAACAGACAGACAAAGCCAGGCTGCAACCTGCAGACAGGTGAGTACTTCATGGTTTCAGCTAGATTTGACTGTCCTTACCCTACATGAATAATCATAGGGTTAAAGAAGTTGACTGAGTAAAGCCAGAGAAGAGCAGAAGCAGGAGATGAAGTGATGATGATTAAGAAAGAGCAGAGTTTATTGAATAATCTTAGTTGTGTATGTTTCATGATCAGATTTCGTCTGATGAACACAAATCCAACCAGCAGTGTTATACCAAACTACGGTGGCTGAGAGAGCTCAACACGCTGCAACTTAAGAAAACACATGCAAACAGAAAAAAAACCGACAACAAATTAAGAAAATATGGAAACGCACTGCAAATTCTCACAACACAACCAAACACAGAAACGCACTGCAAACAGAGAAATGCGCTGCAAAATTTTTGCAGAATTTTTTCATGAACTTTGAACGTTAGTCTAATAATATCCAAAAGATCAATGAATCATATGATCAGGATGTTAAAATAAACAAAAAACACACCTTTTAGTTCACAGACAACACCTCTACTCTGACCAAAAGCCACTGAACAAATAATCAGGTCCCAGCTGGGTTCGTCACTTTTTGAGGTCCCCCTGAAACATTTCT
The DNA here is from genome assembly GCA_012976165.1 of Labeo catla. NCBI lineage: Eukaryota > Metazoa > Chordata > Actinopteri > Cypriniformes > Cyprinidae > Labeo > Labeo catla. Next base: position 19,124 of record VONZ01001247.1, on the reverse strand, counting down.
GTTGTGGTCTGTGGTGTTTGCGGCGCATTTGTGTGTTTGGTTGTGTTGTGAGAATTTGCAGCAAGTTTCTGCATTTCTGTTTGCATTGCGAGGATTTGCAGCGCTGGTGTTGTCAAACTGATGATGATGTTTTCTTAATTTGTTGTTGTTTTTTCTATTTGCATGTGTTTTCTTAAGTTGCAGTGCGTTGAGCTCTCTCAGTCACCATACCAAACTGATTCAGCCACCGTACCAAACTGATTCACAACAACATCCCTTAAACCTTGAATTTCCATATATACATCAATCAGTGAAATGAGTATATAAATGGTTAAAATGATTATATATGATAATATAATTAAATGGAAAAATAAAACGATTAAATGATAAATGATTATAAATGAATGAAACATAAATGGAGAATAAAAGGAAGTAAGTAAAACAACACAAATGTATGGTTGCTCTCCTGAAGCAAAACAGAGAGCAAGCATCTCACAATCTCTAGGTCCTTCATTAAACTAAGTGAACTATTGCATATATATATATGTAAATATTGGCTGTAGATGAGTTTATTTGAGCTGATGTTCTGGTATTATGTGTTTGTATGTTTTGCATCATATCTTTTGATAACACACCAGATATACAAAGTGTTTCTTAAAAGACAGATATTTCATAATACAGAAATTAAACAGACTTCTGGCCACTTTTAAAACCCAATAATCAGATTCACTCAGAACTTACTAAAGAACAAATCAAACATAAAGTAAACCAGGAAAATAATGATGTAGCCTTTGAAAATCGTTCATGTAAGTGAACACATTAGCGTGTTTCTCACTCTTAATATCTGCTGCAGATGAAGTTGAGTTTGTGAGATTCAGGAAGGCTGATCCAGCGCTGATCTCCTCCAGACTGAACTGCTCCTTTTCTCTTCTCAAGTTTGCAGTTTTCCAGTGTTGTTCCGTTCCCTGGAGCCCAGTTGTGATAGCACACGATCTCTCCACTCACCCAGAGCCACATGTTCATGCTGCAGTAGTTGTGTAAACCCAACCACACTGCTGCAGTAGACGCCCGTTTAACCACGTTCATCACACCACGCTGAATCTCTTCTGAATGAACCGAGACCAGATCCACATGATTCTGTCTGCAGTAACTCAGAGCTTCAGACCACGTCAGATTCTCTTTGATCAGAATCAGTTCAGAATCAAAATCTGGGCACAAAACAAACCACAAGCAGAAACTAGAGAGAGACTGATCAAAAACAACATGCAGAACAAACACTGTGGATGAATATGTCATGTCAGACATGTAGTGTGAACTTTAAGAGATCTGGGGGTGATGATGGATTGTGTGTGTTTTGTGAGGATCTACTCACCTTCATGACACACAAAATGTAATTGATTGTTGCAAGTGGTGTCATGCCATTGTCCATAAACGTTCTGATTGGAATCTGCACAGTTTTCAACACCTCCCAGATTATTAGGTTCACCAGTGTTCCAGTATCTGAATGAGGAGTCACTTTGATCTGACCACTGCCATGAGTCTCTGAACAGATCGATCCAGACATATGATCCAGATAAGTGTCTATCACTAATGATCTTCTCAACCTGTTGATTCTCATTCTGGTTTCTCACACTGACCAGATCAATGTGATTCTGTCTGCAGTAACTCTGAGCATCTCTCCAATTCATCATCTGATTGACAAAGACGAGTCCAGTGTTCGCTTTAATAAACAAATGAGAAAAAGATTCATGAATCCTTTTGTTTGTTATTCTTACTCTGATTTATGGTTTGGATGTGAACAGGAGCAGCAGTGGAAACATCAGAAACACGTCATTCATAGACTTGATCTGCTTCTACAGCTGGTGATATATTGAATATTCACAATGTTCATGATATTTTACATTATACAATGATCTGTCTAAAAACTTGATTCTGATTGGCTGGAACGTGTGCATCCAAACCATTAAATGAAACACACATACAATCACAGAAACTTGATGTCAACCATGTGCTGTGAGTTTTATTATGAATTAGATTCACTATTGAATCACTACATTACATTTTTCAGCAATGAAGGTTTAAGTTGTAATGGACTATCATTCCTACATGGATCAGACTCAAGTTAATCTACATATGAAAAATGAAGCCCTTGTAGGTTTGTGTTGAGACACTGAAGGCTGAAAATATCAAGCTGAATCACCTCTAGTCACTGCTGTATGTTTATTATTATTAATAATATAAGATTAATTTAGATTAAATCTAATATTTTAGGCTCTTTAATTGCAAGTTTCCAAATTATCATAAAGAGGGACAACAAAAGATCAAAGTGTGTTCAGTGAATAAAGTCTTTTCTTCTGAAAAATACTGTTGATACAGAAATTGTCTCAAAACTAGAAGTGTGACAGATATCCACAGTCTCTTCTAAAGTCACAATCAAATTAAATATTAATACTGTTTAGTATTCCATTAAAATGTGGTATATGGTGCATAAATGAACTCACTGTTGTTGCAGATGAAATGTTGGTTTTCACTACATGTCAAATCATGCCATTGTCCATTTAACATCATACCACAATCATCTCCACCATCTGGTTGTCCAGTAGCCCAGTTCAGATAGAGCACAGGTTCACCTGAAGACCACTGCCATTTATCACGACCCGTCTTCTGCAGCCCAGTCCAGACATATTGAACACTGCTATCATTCACACTCTTGTTCAGCTCGTTCATGTCGTTCATGTTGTTAACGGTGGCCAGATCTGTGTATTTCTCTCTGCAGTATGTCTGAGCTTTAGTCCAGGTCTTCATCTCATTTATAAAGTGATACTGACGCTGAACACATTCAGATACGGAGCAGAGAGCTGTGAAAGAGAGACTTTGCTTTAATGCTTTTCATAACAGGATCAAACCTAATGAAACTAGAAACCATAAATAAAACCACAAACACACTCACCAGTGAGAAGAAGAATGAAAAATAGAGTTTGGTCCATTTCTGAGCAAGAAAAATACAGATAAACTCAGATTTCAAATGTTCACAGATAAATTTTTGTGTAAAACAAATAATTATAAATCCATCTTAACATGAACATAACAATCATTAAGACAATATTAACATGTCAGAGTCTAATTCTAGTTAAAGAATGAAGATGTGAGTTGTTCTTACTTTAGAGGTCGTGTGTTTCTGTCCTGAGTCTGATGTTTCTGTCTGCAGCTTTAGTGTGATTATTATATCTGCTCTCATCCCTCATTCAGCTTTATATCATTTGTTTATTACTCTAAACAAAAGCCCTTGTCATTTTTCTTCCTCATTCATTTGTTTTTCTGATATTTTTGTGTTGTTGTGTTTCTCTGGAAGTCTGTTCATTTGAATGTGGTAAAAATGGATAGTCTGTAAATGTCCACCTTAACATTTGCATTTCCTACTCTTTCTCTTTGTTTTCCATGTTCTTGCACCTTCTATCCACAAGTTTCTGGGGGGCGCTACTGTAAAAAAGAATGTGGGCACAACTTCCGGTGAGGTGGCGGATGTAGTATACCAATGGTATTCTGTGTGCTAATTAGCGAAGAGGCAAAGTGTTTTTTAGACCATTGTTTACTTTGTAAAGATGCACACCTTTATGAGAGATGCCATTACGTTCTTATGCATAACATATGCTTTTCGAATTTGTGTTATTAGCAAGTTCGGATCGCTAAATCTTGAAAGACTGTCTTGAATAACTAGTGAAATGACATTCGAACCGAGACTTCAGAGCTTGTGTTAAAGGACATGCCAGATGAAGCCTCGATTCGAGGCTTGTTAATGTAGAAATCACTTTCGTAGAAGCCTCACTTTCTGTCCGGTCATGTGCGCGATTCACTTTGGTGTCCTAATGTTCGACCCCAGATCTTTTTAAGTCGATTTTCCTTGTGACCTATTTAATAATTACATTTTTAAATACCCAGTCATACAAGTAATATGAAGAATACCAATTATTTTAGGAAAATTTAATATATGCCATATATATGCAATTATATGTATACATTATTCTTCTATTACATCATACTGATATTTGTACTGGCATTAAATGGCACTATATGGGTAAATTAATTTATCAGAGTCAGAAATTCAACAAACAAACACACACACTGTTAGGCTTTTATTTGTGCATATAACATGGATCGATCTATGGAAATTGTGGTGAATGCTTCTTCCGACAGAGCTTTAATCTTTTGGCTGCTTTATTTTTTACTAACGACCAGATTGCGCTGTTTTCGACACTCTCGAAGCTTTGAATCTTTTACCGAAACAGTCAGAGGAAAGTCTCTGTGCTTCACAAGGCTTCATTTGCCCGTCACTCCTGTCAACTGTTGAATTAATGAGTGTCATGTCCCGCTTGTCTACTTTGAACCGGAAGACGCTCCCACTTTTGACACAAGGCCGCATGGGGCATGGGAAACTTGTGGATACTTGTGGATAATTGATCCAATTTATTCAGCTTGATGGGTATAAATGCGCACAACTGGAAATATGTCATAATAGGGTAGTTAAGTCAACTGCAACTTCAATTTTAGGCCAACTTCAAACAGGAAAAATCCAAACACAGTTAACATGTAGAAGTTATCAACAAAGTTATCAGTATTATCTGATAAACAGTCAAATGACTTCAGTCAGGAAAACAAACTCAGAAAAAACAGATCAGAAAGTCATAGCAGGTGTTTCTGGGTAGGGATGATAACATTGACCAAATTAACTAACAGTAAGAATTTTCACACTAACGCATCAGTTAAATTGTTTAAAATAATTTGTCAAGGTTTTCTTTTGCATGGATTAAAAAATCAGCATAGTCAAAACTGCATCGAGAGAGGAAAAAGAAAACGTTACACATAAGCTGTTAGCTAAAAGTTGCTAATTGCTAACTAAAATGTTACTGGTATTTAAAACAGAAAATATAAGTTTATTCCTCTAAACAAAAGCCCTTTTAATTTTTCTTCCTCATTCATTTGTTTTTCTGATATTTTTGTGTTGCTGTGTTTTTCTGGAAGTCTGTTCATTTTAATGTGGTAGAGACTGAGAGTCTGTAAACATTCACATCAACATTTGCATTTTGTTCTTTCTGTTTGGTTTCCGTGTTCTTGTTCTTTACCGTCAGTGACCAACAGCATGTTTCTGCGTGATTAAAATAATTTTGTGAGTTCGCCTGCCCACACTACAAATGTTTAGTCATGTTTTGATCACTCATCAACAGAAAACAGCCCAGACTAACAAAAATACTGATTTTAAATCCATACCATTGTCAATTAAATTTGAGAAATCAATAGGCTTGTTTGGGATGAGCAAAATCTGCACAGCACCGATCACCGTTGATCACCACGAGATGCATGCCGGTTACAAAAGTGTCCAAGGTATGTCCGACTTGCTCTGATGTCATGCTGACGTGTGGCAAAAAACTCTCGACCTGATAGCAATTGATGATCAAAGTAGTCTGAATATTAAAACAAACATATGTCTTCTGTGGAAGTCTCAGGACCAGAAAATGTCCATCCAGTCACTGCAACCATTATCAACCTATGTATTTGCATACCTCCACACACCCTGCTTGCATAGACATTGCATGCCATCAGAGTTGTAGACACTAGAGGCAACAAGTGAGCATGACATTTATAGATATGGGACCATAGTATGGAAGCAGATTAGACTCAGAATTAATAATTCACGCGAAAGACACGATGCCTGTCCAAATTCAAGTGCACAATAAAATATATATATATATATTCACAAAAACCAATTCACGTGCACAAAATAAGAATATAAATTCATAAAATACGTTTCACAACTGAAAAGTCTCTAATATACTTTGATTAAAAATTCTCAATGGTATTGTAAAACAGCACCCTTTTTACATTGCCAAAATAAGCTCTGCAAAAATCATCTCATTCTAAGGGGTTGTTCCTTTAAATGCAAATGAGCTCTGCTCACCCCGCCCCTCTCTTCTCTCAGTGGAAAGACGGTCTTGTTTACATTAGCCGCGTTTAGCCGCTAAACTTCCTAACTACCACGTTATAAGGAAAGGCGATCGCATCCATTTGTGGAAAATAGGCATCCGATGACCCCTTTAATGGCTTTGCTCTTTGGCCAGAACATAAATTCCTCATCACTTTAGCATAGTGCACCACCTACAGGCACCTGAAAGAACACACTTAAATCCATGTAATACAAGAACACAAAGAGTCTCTTAAAGAATAAAACTGGAGAAGAGGAAACAAATTTCAAAAATAATTATGTTTTGGGGTACCCATTATCATAACAGTTTTATCTTTCACCATCACATTTTCAGTCTATCACTCTCCCATACTTTTTTTTTTTTTGATGACTCCTGGCATCAATACTAAGCCAGTCTATCTTCTCTCAGTTATCCAACAAGTCCAGATAGATACTGGTTGCCACCAAGGAACTGCATTAACTACTGGGTAAGTCATTGGAGTTCTCAGAATTATGTAAGTCTGACTGCATTTAAATGACTTTAACTGTAAGTCTGTTGACCTAGAATGTCATAAGTCAGTATTTCTTTTGGCTTTGCTTGTCTGTTGGATCCTCTTACGGTTTGTTTTATGGTTTGTTCCTCTTTATCAACACTCTCACACTGTTCATTTTGCTTTACAGGTAATTCTTGGCTTGACAGCAGCAATTCTTCTGGACACTGGCTGACAATATCTTCTTCCAAAACCTGCTCTTCACCTTCTGTTCTGCATTCCTGTATTGTAATTGGTTCCAACTCTCTTTGATTGGCCTTAACTGAGATCTCTTATCAGTCTGGGACTTTTGTGATAGGTCAACATTGCCTTGATTGTCTATAGTCATTGGTAAGTAGGGATTGTACCATTTTTCCTTTGGAGAGCGGTCTTCAATGGGTAAGTGGTTCACTGGTAGTAAAAGGTTTTTGTGTAATGCTAGAATTGTCATTTTACCCGTTTCAGGCTGAATACAATACACAGGTCCCTCTTTGATTCTTTCCACCACTTTTCACTGTTTTTTCCCAGTATGGATGAAGCTTCCCTGGACCCCCTCTCTCAGACAGATTCTATACTAGGACCTGATCACCCGGCTGGAGAACTACTCATTTCACCTTCCTGTCATAGTGCTTTTTTCCTTTCGCAGATGATTTTTGGCTGGATATCTGAAGTGTGATATAAAATACTGAAAAATCTTCTCCGATGCCATTTTCCCTGATTTATTCTTGGTTGGGTATGCTTGTGCAAAAGTGTGAAATGATCCACAAGAACAAGTATGTATTCGTACTGAAATTGGGGTACTCGGAATCGTACTCAGACTCGAGTCCGGTCTCGAGTACAATTTTTAGGCGGACTTGTCACAGACTCAGATGTATTTTTACTTGGACCTGACTCGGACTCGAGCCTTTCGGACTCTGAAAATATCCCGAGTCCAGAGACAGTTGGACTCGATGCATTATCACGAAGGTCTTGTGCAGTAGGCTACTTGAAAGCCGATGGTTTATGTGCACACACACACAGAGCGCGATCACAGAACGCGCCTCTCAGTCAGAGTGCGAATGCCGAGTTGTCTTTCACTTTTAATAGGTTCTGTTATTGCGACACACATGCTCGTCTTGGATATTATTCATGTAAATGAAGTTGTTTTTGTCTTAAGTAAACCTGAACAGTTGGGAGAAATACTGATGTGTCAAAATATTTGAAATGTGCATCAGCAGCGTAAACCTGCAGCCGCCGACCGCGAAAAACAATAATCAAACAACAAAAGAAAAAGAGAAAATCACTCACTGTTCTTGACTGAATCACTTATTAACTGTAATAAGAATTATCTTTAATGTATACAGTGAAGATTTTGCAGTGTTTTATTTTAACATTTATTACTTCATGAAATGTCTGTAGTCTATGTTTGTAGTGGCCTTTATATAGACCTTCCTAAAAACCCTAAAATTCTATTTTTAAAAAGATTCTATTTTTAAAAAATATTATTTCATTTGTATTTTTGATTAATATATTTATTAATACTTTTGCTTGTAAGAAATACTTGGAGTGTTTACTTGCCTTGAGCTTCAGAATGTTTTACTTACATTAGTTGATTAGTTTTGTCTGTAAATTATTAAATGAAATTATTGTTATTTAAACATGGTGGCAGTTTCTAGCTTGAAAGAAAAATAATTTTTCTAACATCTTTGCAGAAAGAGTTTTTATGGGTCCAAAACCACCTTGGGTGTGCATAATTTCCTAATAATAAATGGCCAATCATCAATTATTCCTTATATAATGTAATTTATTGTAATTAATGTAACTATAAATGCATTCAAAAATAAACCAGGTGTGGGTTGGCTATGACTTATGGAAAGTATATGTAGGGCTTTATACACAGTGTGCCATTGTAAAGACTAGGTTTATCCCTCACAACCTCATTTTCATTCAAGAAAAAGTCATATATAACTCAAAACACATACAGCCACAATCAGAAATAAAAGAGGTGCATTTTCTGCTCTGAAGGTCCCATTTACCAAGATACCTACTTCTTTACCCCCACTCTTCGATTTATACATTTACTACATCAATGAATAAAGTCAAGTCCCGTCCTCTAATTTTTCACATTTGTTTCACTCTAAAATATGTCACATTACATAGATCAGCCAAAACTTCTGTTGCATGACTTTAAGTTTGCTAAGCAGAGTATGGACACTAATTATGAAATGTTGTGAAATCAAAAATCAAAATGGCAAGATCCACTAGAGGTTTGTTGTTAGTTGTAAAGGATAAAAACAGGGGTGCCCAAACTTGGTCCTGGTCCTTGGTTTAGCTCCAAATTGACTCAACACACCTGCCAGGGGGGTTCTAGTATGCCTAGTAAGAGCTTAATTAGCTGGTTCAGGTGTGTTTAATTGGGGCTGGAGCTAAAATCTGTAGGACACCTCCCTTCAGGACCGAGTTTGGGCACCCCTGGGTTAAAACATTGTTAAGCTACTGACAAACAGTAGTGTTTCCTTGGACTAGGACTAGGCCCTTTGGGACTCAGACTCATCTCGGACTCAATTGGTTAAAGACTTGGACTCGACTTGGGTGGACTCGAACCCAACACTAATCCGTACCCTCCTTTGCTTTGCTCTAAGTGTAAATAATCGATGGAGACCAATTCAAAGGGTGAACTTGTGGTAATTGAACCCAAAGGTGCTCTCTCTTTCTTCCTTCACTATTAACTTGTTCCACTCTTGTACCAGACACCTGGTTCCTCTGGTCATGGTTTTCTTTGTTGTTTGGGGTCCAGTTATTTTCCTTAAACTTGATCACCAATATACTCATCATCCTGTTGCGAAGCTCTGACATCCTCCTGAGCCTTTAGGGATACCATCTGCCCTTTCAGCATTTCCTTTTCCACATCACTTGCAAAGTGAAGAGTCAGCGAGGCCACCCACAGTACCTCTTCTTCAACAACAGCCTTGCTTCCATGCCACATCGCTGACACCACCTTGGATGGCACAGCTTCAGTGTAATCACTCAGGTGGTCTGTGAGGTTAAGAGGATATCGTGAAAGTGTATCTGTGTCTGAGTTCTGTTTTCCTGGTCTATACTTAATATTAAAGTGGAAATCTGGCAGTACTCAAAACATAAGTCAATGGATTGTTGTCCGTGTACACCGTAAACGTCGGAGAATAATACAAGTAATCTCTGAATTTATCACAGATCGCCCACTTGAGAGCTAGAAACTCAAGTTTACCAAGATGTAAATGGTAATTGCACTCTGCTGGAGTCAATGTTCTTGAGTCAAATCCAATAACACAAAGTTCATCTGCTTGTCGTTGGTAAAGTACAGCACCTAAGCCCTCATTTGATGCATCGGTCTGTAACACAAATGGTAGGTCAAAATCAGGGTATGCCAGGATTGGAGGACTCCAGTGGTAAACATCTCAATGAATTTTGACAGAACAGCCTGATGTTCAGTTGTCCACAGAATTGGAGTTCTCAGTGCCATTTGTGCTTTGGTCCCCTTTCATGTTTTCTGTCTACCTTGGCTGGTCTTTGCTGCTCTCAGAACAGTCTCTTCCTTGGAGTTTGAAGGAGCTCATGCAGCGGCTTCGCTAACCTTGAGAAATCCTGGATGAAAGATCTGTAGTAACTTAAGAACCCTAACAGAGTTCTAACTTCCCTCACTGTTTTTGGTTCTTTCTTTTTCAGCTGCAGTACAGCCTCGAGGTCCTTTGGGTCAATCTCAATGCCTTTGATGCCATACGCAAAGTACTTGTCTAAGGTCACCAACATGCTCGTGAAAGGCTTTTGAGTAGCAGAGCACATCATCAAGGTATGGAGAACACCTCCGTGCACCTCTGGAAAGGCTGCTGGAGCATTTGTCAACCCAAATGAGATATGCTTCCACTCACAGAGCCCCCAGGGGTGCTAAAAGCAGTCATGTGTTTAGAATCCCCATGTAAAACCTCCAAGGCTGTCCAGTAAATCTTGTATTCTCAGTAGTGGATGTCTATCGGGAATAGTCTTCCGATTCAACTCTCTGAAGTCAACACATAGCCGTAGGCTACTGTCCTTCTTCCAGCTACAGACAACTGGTGATGAGTATGCATAGGAGAATTTCTTTATCCAGCCATGGTCAAGGAGATTTTGGACATGTTCTTCAACTTCCTTGTACAGGGGCTTAGGGATTGAATTATAGCATTTCTGAACTGAAGTGTCATCTTTCAGATTTATCTTTAATTTCAGATTTTGGATACACCCTATATCTCAATCATTGTGAGCGAAAACATCGGATTCGTCATATAGCAGTTGTCTCACTATCTCCTGCTCTAGTTCTGAAAGGTATTTTAAAATCGACAGGTGGGTGCCACTTTACTATTTTGTCAGGAGGTAACTGACTTGCATCAGCCACCTGGCTCAACTGGTTTACATGGATCACATTTTCCTTCTGGTTGTTTTCTCTTCCAGCAGGAGTGAGGGGTAATATTTCAGATATTGAAGTGATTGTACCCAACACTGTCCTTGCAGGAAAGTAGATGTCATGTCAAGTGGAATTCATGACAGGAATCTTCACAACTTTAGAGACACTTTTTGGCACATCTACCACAATAGGAAATAGTTTGAGACCATCTTGGACTGGACATTCCGGGAGAGGTTCAAATGGCATGACCCCTCCTTCAGGCCAACCTCTAACTGTCCGATATTTTCTCAGAATCTGTTAATTGAACAACAACATTGACGATTTTGTTAGCTATACTCTGTCTCACATTCATAGCTTCACTCAGCAGAATGGTCAGATTTTCAGTGCTCTTTGGCTGGTCACTGTTTACTCTGATCAATTCTTTAATGACATTACACCCAAGAAGTGGATTGTCATTACAGGAGGTGCTTACCAGCATTGGTACATGAATGGCAAGGTCTTCATGTCCATAAATTTAAAGTTCAAGAAGTACTTCAATCCATCCAACAAATGGAATGACAGAGCCATTGGCAGCAGTAATGTGAAGCTGAGTGTCAGAAAGTAACTCTTCTATAGGAAAAGTTCAGAAGGAACTTTTCTACGCATGTCATTCCTACCATGCTTACTTGAGCCCCTGTGTCCAACAGCATTTCAGTAAGAACACCATTTAACCAACAGGACAGCACACATTTTCTGCCAGTATTGTGAGTGGGTGCACAGTTTACCTTAAAATGGGACGGACCATTTGAAGTGGTCACTGGTTGTCCGGCACCATTGACCGTCTCCTGTTTCCCACCTTTGTTCCCTTCTTTAGGTAGCCAACTGCTCTGTGTCCTGCCTGGCCACAGCAGAGGCAATGGCAGCAGTCCTGACTTCCTAGCTGAATGCAGTCCTCACATCTGCTCTTGCTTTCAGGTTTGTCTGAAACTTTAACATTTGTTAATGATTTTTAGTGAGAGCAGAGACCTGAGCTGTCAGTTCCATTAAAGCAGCACGATTTACTCTAACTTCTCCCTCAACTCTCCTTAAAAATGTCTCGTAGCCTGTCTCACTGTCCTGTTGTGATTGGGTAAAATTAACAGCTGATTTAGTGACCTGCTCTAAGATAAAGTTATCAGTCACTGTTCAGTCAGAGATGTAAGGCTTCATGTCCAGTCTGATATTACTATTTTCCTCGTTAAGCCCCTGATACAGTGTATGGAGAAAACCACTATGTTGTGAGGCAGACAGAACTTTTGGTTTTAACCCCAGTAGCCCATAACAAATTGTTGTGGGGTTTCTTTGTCTTGCTGCTTAGCAGTGCTGAGCTCCTGAAACAGTTCAGTACTGCTTCGTTCTCTCATATGTGACTTCAAGAACCGTTTCAGTTCTGCAACTGTGAGATCATCTTTCCTAGTCAACATATCTTTAAAGTTACCTGGTTTGAACATTCTTAACACTGTGCGTATGATTTCAGATTCAGAGAATTTTTCTTTTACACCCTCATCAATTTGTTTACATACACTGCTGTAACTCATGTCTGAACCAGAATCTGAAATTACACCACCATGCATTTTGAATTCTCGACAGGGCACTAATGCAGCAACATCAGTCAGTCTGACCAACCCAGAAACTTGTTCTGCTACTGATGATCCACCATTAACCTCTTTGTCATTGTTTGCAGTGTCCATGTCTAATTGACTTCCTGTGCTGGATTTAAGTTCATTAATCTTGTCTCTGATGGTAAGCAAACAAGACATACCTTCATCTTCAAGCTTTTTCAGCTGATTGCTTTTCATGTAGTCCACAATGTATTCAAAGAGTTCAGGTTTATTGGTACCAGTCACTTCTGGAACAGCGTTGTCGCTTTTGACTGATTGGCAAAAGAGCCTTCAGCATGAATGGATTTAACAGGGAAGAAGCGAGAACGGAAAATAAAGCAAATTTACCTGTGAACTCATTTTGTAAATACAAAATAGGTTGGTCTAAACCCCAGTGATCACTTATATCAATGTTATATATATCGTCATATCGTCCAGCGTATGCAGAATTTAAGATGGTAAATATTTAGCTAATGACTTGTCAATACAATATATACTACAATACAGTATATAGGATATATACCTCAGGTTTCTTGTCAAAGTCTGTTTGGTTCTTGTACAGTCAATCGCAAAGCTCGTTCTGGATTTAGAGGTGTTTTGTGTGTTCTGTCGTAGCATTTGTGTTGAAACCAATGCTGCCACACAGTCTTTATGCCACTCAGTGGGCGGCACCACAGCCACTCCAGCTGACAATGACGTCTCATGCATACCCTCTATAGAACAGGGGTGCTCAGAGTTCAGCTCCAATCCTGATCAAACTCACCTGAACCAACTAATTAGGATCTGAAGGAGCGCTTGATAATTACAGACTTGTGTGTTTGATCAGGGTTGGAACTAAATCTCCAGGAACAGGGTTGGGCACTCCTGCTATATAAGAATAAAACGTCATCAGCATGTGCTAGTGGTAAACAAAAAGAGCATAATGAATCAGACTTTGGCAGTTGTAGTTTTTATGTATGCTGAAAAAAGTGGAAGTGGAGAAAGAGGAAGGAATAAAAGATTGAGGTAAGTAGTTTTAAGTTTTAGAGCATGTTGCATTGATCTCATGTCGCATTTTAATTGGCTGGTGAGTAAACGTGGGTCGTGGCAGCAAATGTGTGATGATCAGGCTGAATTTCTGAAAATGATTGTAGGCTGTCTTTGGTCGCAAGACCTTGACAACAGCCACCTTTGAACCTCTCTCGTTGTACAACATAAGATCATAGATTAGGAGCCACGATCACAGAAATCATCACAATTGTTTCACAGTGCCAATCTTTAATCTGGAACAGACGAAAACTGTGCAGTGTGTTTCTGGCCCAAAGGGTCAGGGGTGCCCAAACTCAGTCCTGGAGGGCTGATGTCCTGCAGAGTTTAGCTCCAACTTGCCTCAAAACACCTGCGTGGAAGTTTCTGAGAGGGTCTGTATTACTTACTATTGGAGAAAGCGGAATGGCTAACTTGGATCACATGTCTCTTAATAGCCAATCACATTACAGCATTGACGTCACTGAATTTCAGTCAGAGTTGTGCGACACTCACTCACCCTTTACGGATACCATAGGAATGAATGAGAAATGCCGTAAGCTGAATCCCACTTGTCACAAAAGGTCAGTGACTTCTCTTAGAAAACTCATTTTTTTCATGGTGAACTTCACAAATAGTTCAATCCAAAAGTATTGTTTAGTGTAAAACATGTTGAAGATTAGCAGATAGGCTGTCAATTCATTAATGACCTAAAAATATGTTATTTTATATTTCTTTTACTTATATTACAACTAGTGTAGTATTTAAGGTTAAAAAGAGAAAAGGGTTTTAAATTCCAATGCAAAGAGGCAAATTAGTCATTTTGTGGTTGGAAAAAAAATCATTTTCATTTGTAATGCTATGGTTTACCCACTAGATACCTGTATGGCCCTTTACTAAATATACATGTATCTAGAATATTGCAGGTCATACCAACTTACTTATTTTTAAGTTTTTCATTTGAATAAATATTTAGAAATGATTAAACACTCTATTTTTAAATGTGAAATTTAAAAAGTTAATAATTTACATACTTTTTCAATGATACTTGTAGAAGTACACACAATGAATGCAAGCAAATACTGAATTTAAACCAAGTTTAAAAAAGGGTGCTAAAAAAAAGAATTCAGTATGTACAGTATATACATATAAATAGATATGGAATCGAGATCGCCAGCCCCCTCCCCCCACTCCAAAACAAAAATAAAAATCTCATTCCAAGCTGAACCTTAAAAGTTGGCAACCCTGCCCTACATTAATAATCATAGGGTTAAAGAAGTTGACTGAGTAAAGCCAGAGAAGAGCAGAAGCAGGAGACGAAGTGATGATGATAAAGAAAGAGCAGTTTATTGATTAATCCAACAAGCATTGTTATACCAAACTGATTCACAACAACATCCCATAAACCTTGAATTTCCATAAACATTCACTCATAAAACAATAGGAAACAATAATATAAATGACTAATCTATACATCAATCAATGAAATTAGTATATAAATGGTTAAAATAATTATAAATGATTAAATGGACAAATAAAACAATTAAATGATAAAGATTTTAAATGAATGAAAAATAAATGAAAAATAAAAGAAAGCAAAAAAAAAAAAATACCAAGGTATGGTTGCTCTTGAAGTAAAACAGACAGCAAGCATCTCAGGATCTCTAGGTCCTTCATTAAACTAAGTGAACTACTGCCTATATATAAGGAAATATTGGCTGTAGATGAGTTTATTTGAGCTGATGTTCTGGTATCATGTGTTTGTGTAGTCATAACCACACCAGATATACAAAGAGTTTCTTAAAAGACATATTTCATAGTACAGAAATAAAACAGACTTTTTTTGCCAATTTTAAACCCAATAATCAGATTCACTCAGAACTTACTAAAGAACAAATCAAACATAAAAGTAAATCAGAAAAAAAATAATGAAGTAGCCTATTAATGTAAGTAAACACATTAGCATGTTTCTCACTCTTTCTTTCTGCAGATGAAGTTGAGTTTGTGAGATTCAGGAAGGCTGATCCAGCGCTGATCTCCTCCAGACTGAACTGCTCCTTTTCTCCTCTCGAGGCTGCAGTTTTCCCGTGTCGTTCCGTTCCCTGGAGCCCAGTTGTGATAGCACACAACCTCTACACTCACCCAGAGCCACATGTTCATGCTGCAGTAGTTGTGTAAACCCAACCACACCGCCGCAGTAGACGCCCGTTTAACCACGTTCATCACACGACGCTGAATCTCTTCTGAATGAACCGAGACCAGATCCACATGATTCTGTCTGCAGTATCTCAGAGCTTCAGACCACGTCAGATTCTCTTTGATCAGAATCAGTTCAGAATCAAAATCTGGACACAAAACAAACCACAAGCAGAAACTAGAGAGAGACTGATCAAAAACAACATGCAGAACAAACACTGTGGATGAATTTGTCATGTCAGACATGTAGTGTGAACTGATCTGGAGGTGATGATGGATTGTGTGTGTTTAGTGAGGATCTACTCACCTTCATGACACATAAAAGGAAACTGGTTGGAGCAAGAGATGTCATGCCACCGTCCCTGAAGGAACGGTTCAATGACTATACAGTTTTCAACACCTCCCCAATTATCAGGTTGATCAGACCTCCAGTATCTGAATGAGGAGTCACTCTGATCTGACCACTGCCATGAGTCTCTGAACAGACCGATCCAGACATATGATCCAGATAACTGTCTATCACTAATGAACCGCTCAACCTGTTGATTCTCATTCTGGTTTCTCAGACTGACCAGATCAGTGTGATTCTGTCTGCAGTAACTCTGAGCATCTCTCCAATTTATCGTCTGATTGACAAGGATGAGCCCTGTGTTCGCTTTAAGAAAAACAAATGAGAAAAAGATTCATGAATCCATCTGTTGATTATTCTTACGCTGCTCGGTTCGGATGTGAACAAGAGCAGTTGCGTAAACATCAGAAACACGTCATTCATAGACTTGATCTGCTTCTACAGCTGGTTCAAGACATTTTACATTATACCTGTTAAAAAGAGCGTTATAACTGTAAGAATATTGAATCTTCTGATCCCATCTTTCTCTCTTTTGCTGAGACTGAGTGACATACCGGCAGCCAATCGGTGTTCGCTAAACAACGTGCAGGCAAACATCCCGCCCACAGCACTTAATGCAAAGTTGAGAGTGAGATTGTCAGAGCGCTGATGCGGATACTAACTAAACTTTTGCCGTTGCCTGTCATATGTGACCCTGGACCACAAAACCAGTCTTAAGTCTATATTTGCAGCAATAGCCAAAAATGCATTGTATGGGTCAAAATTATTGATTTTTCTTTTATGCCAAAAATCATTAGGAAATTGAGATATTTTGTACAATTCCTACTGTAAATATATCAAAACTTAGTTTTTGATTAGTAATATTCATTATTAAGAACTTAATTTGGACAACTTTTAAGGTGATTTTCTCAATATTTTGTTTTTTTGCACCCTCAGATATTCAAATAGTTGTATCTCAGCCAAATATTGCCCTATCATAACAAACCATACATCAATGGAAAGCTTATTTATTCAACTTTCAGATGTAGAAATCTCAATTTTGAAAAACTGACCCTTATGACTGGTTTTGTGGTCCTGGGTCACATATATATTTCTGCATATTTTATGGGTGTTGTGTGTCTATTCAAAGTTTATTATATCTGATATTGCAACGATTGCTTGTGTGATATGCTTGACCTAGCTATTTTGCTGTCTGATGTGCTTTAATTTGTTATGGCTAATGCTAAAATACTTAATCATGCTATCTTTGTAGCTTAACTAAAGTTTAAATATTATTTGTTTGTTCAAAAATTATTTTATTATTAATATTTTATTACAAATATAAAGATGCTTTAGGGAAAAACTGCAGACAGATTGAAAGAACACAAACTCAGTCTTTTTCAGCAGGTGGCGCTTTTGGAATAAGAGTGTTATTACGTTTCTATGGTTACTACTGTAAACAAAACAGCGCCTTGCTTATGAATGCTACTTTAAATATGTCATACATGGACAAATGAAAAGAAAACGCCATGTGAACTTTTCTTAAAATAGTCAGTTCCTTTCAGAGATACATTCATATAAACCACAGTTTCAATATTTAGGATAATATTTACAATATTTCGCACATTGTGAACCGTGATCTTGCTCTACCTGCTACAGTATTTTTTCCTCTTTGCGTTCGTCTTCAGCCTCTCTGGCCTCTGCTAATGGATGTTTAAAGAGTTCGTAATATTTCCACACACATGACACTCTGAAAAAAGACTGCATGCAGTTTGTGTGTAAGCCTGTACTCCACTCTATAAACTAAGTATGTATTGATCACTGTTAAAGCAATAAAGCTAATTGTCAGTATGAGTATTTTGACCTACTTTTGTAGGCTATTTGTCCGTCAGAGACACATCTCTCTGTGATTGCTTAAAATTTTAAATTAACAATGTTAAAAAACACATGCAATTGATACAATTTCGTGACGACGTGGCAGTGGCCCAATTGGGCCAGTGACAGATTTGTCAACTGTCCTGAGTGTCTTTCACGCTGGCCCTGGGCCATCGGGCACTCAATATTGTCAAGCCCTGACCAGACTTAAGTTAATGAAAAGCAAAATCTTGTAGGTTTGTGTTGAGATACTCAAGGCTGAATCACCTCTAGTCACTGCTGTAATATAAGATCAGTTTAGATCTCTAATATTTAAGTTGGCTTGAGAAAGCCAACTTACTGATATGCTATTTAAACTTAAAGTTATTATTATTAAGTTGGCTTGAGAAAGCCAACTTACTGAAATGCTTTTTAAACTTCCAGTTATTATTAAGTTGGCTTGAGAAAGCCAACTTACTGATATGCTATTTAAACTTAAAGTTATTATTAGGTTGGCTTGAGAAAGCCAACCTACTGATCTGCTACTTAAGCTTATTATTATTATTATTATGTTGGCTTGGAGAGCCAACATATTGTTATTCTATTTAAACTTATTATTATTAAGTTGGCTTGAGAAAGCCAACTTACTGATATGCTATTTAAACTTCTTCTTATTAAGTTGGCTTGAGAAAGCCAACTTACTGATATGCTATTTAAACTTATTATTAAGTTGGCTTGAGAAAGCCAACTTACTGAAATCCGACTTAAACTTATAGTTATTAAGTTGGCTTGAGAAAGCCAACTTACTGATCTACTATTTAAGATTATTAAGTTGGCTTGAGAAAGCCAACTTACTGATATGCTATTTAAACTTATTATTAAGTTGGCTTGAGAAAGCCAACTTACTGAAATCCGACTTAAACTTAAAGTTATTAAGTTGGCTTGAGAAAGCCAACTTACTGAAATCCGACTTAAACTTAAAGTTATTAAGTTGGCTTGGGAAAGCCAACTTACTGAAATTGTATTTAAACTTATTATTATTCTTCTTCTTATTTTTCTTAACGCAAATTTTTTGGACACCTACTCCTCCTAGACCGTTCAAGCTACATACTCCAAACTCGGGTCAGATCTTCATACTGTTCTGACTTAGTGTGCTATATCTTTTCAGACTGGTTTGAGGTACGGTTTTCTTAAAAATTAATATTAAAAATCATAAAAAGTCCCATAGACTTTCATTGACCAAAAGTCCATGTCTGTTTGA